>OV277857.1:73487243-74067243 GCA_922989275.2 Gari tellinella
CCCAGTGTGCAATTAGCATACGTATACAGTAAAATCTATACTCGGGCGTCACTTCAAAGAAGCTAAATTTTTCACCGATATAAATACAAAAATATGTCAGCTTAACGCAGGATTAAGGTAATGCAGAAAGCTCCTTAAGGAGCTTTCTGCATTTCCTTTATCTTGCATTAAGCAGTGTCATTTCCTTAGAGATAACCATGTTTATTATTGCATGAACGTTGACACATGTGTAACAGTAGATGTTATCTGCGACATTGACAAATGGTACTTCGATACAATCTTAATCGCAATTGTAAATATTCTCTCTGTATGCTAGTTAAACATGGGTTTTGAGTCTTAATCGTGACATGATTCTCACAAGCTTTAAAACGAATAATCACACCCCGAGCAAAGAAATGATACCTATCTCCGTTTATATATGATATTGCATTCGAATCGTTACAGAAGCGTAATATGTTATTATGTAAAAAAAACCTGATTCACGGTGATGAAAGTTGACATCAGTATTATACAATAAAGTATGGCTATCAACCCTTTGCTCCTCATAGTTTTTTTCCTAGTTTTGAAGAAAGATGAGTACTTAAAGCAGTTTGAAAGTTAAGCAGAATGCGCCTTAAGGCGCATTATTCTTTACTTTCATCCTGCTTTAAGCTACCGTCTGCTAGAATATAGAAAATATTTTCTTATGAAACGTGTCAATGACTGTATAAAATGGAGCTATTTTGTTCAGTGGAGAAATAAATTAGAGGCGTAAAAATCGTGTTTATGAGGAAAATGGTTAACGTAGTGAATGCATATTTCTTTTCCCGTTGAAACAAGTACATTTTGTAAACGCGATGCGATGAAAGCTATTTGAAAATATAGACAATTTGTTTTAAAATTTAGTGGAAAACAGTTTTGAGCCTGAGCAGATACATGGTTATCCGGCGTCTGATTTGGCTATAAACTGTATGCAATGGACACAACATAACATCGTCCCAATGTATGTACAATGAATGACAACTTATAGTTATAGCATTGTGAATGCCAAGGCATATAGACAACACTTATACACATGCTTTTAACATTCATATTGACACTTTCAAACTTTACCACCTTAGGGATTGTAACGAGCTCAACATTTTAACCTATTACTCCATAAATACGAAATTTTACAACTTAATCTTATGTCCAACTGAAGAGAAATTAGTTCCAATTTATACAGTCATAAAGTATGTACCATATAAAATAGTTTCTATATTCTAGCAGATGACAGATTAAAACAGACTGAAAGTACAACAGAACGCACCGCCCTTCAAAACTAGAAACAGGCTATGATGTAATCGGTTATTCTGATCCCATTTGGCGCTCTCAATTTAAAATCTTTTACAAAATCTGAACTTGTACATGTAGCATCCATCGAAGTCAGCATGTATCTCTCAAGTGATCAAGCAATCGAAGCAATAGTATGCAGGGCTATTAGTTACTATCAGCAAAAGTACGCTAGCAGGCAATTTAATACATTGTATATATATTATTCTGTGCCAATATACACGTTTTAGCTTAAACAATTACTACTGTAGTATGTCCATTGCAAACAGTTAAGAGTCATATCAGACGCCGGGAATAATACAATTGTATTCCAACAAAACTAAGAGGTATATAGTACACAGAGTTGCAGGTAAGAACCCACATGAGCAATCACCCCCGCCCCTCCCAAAAAACCACACACACAAAAAACCCCACAAAAAACAACAAACAAACAAAAAACAACAACACCAAAATATGCAAGCAATTTTTATCATCAAGTAGGCTGAACATGAAACTATTCAAGCAATTAAAAACCTTCTTCGGGTAAGTTACTATTACAAGCACATAATTACCAATAATGCCATAGTTTGTTTCTAATTTTGAAAACAGGTGGCCTTTTAGAGCAAGTTGGAAAGAAAGAAGAATGCGTCCGTTAAGGTACATTCTGCATAACTTTCTGCATGCTTCAAGCTATTATCTGCTAGGAAATATTAACGACTGTATCAAGATGAACTATTTTCTTCAGTGGATAAATAGATTAAAGGCGTCAAATGTGTAGTTATGGAGTGATGGGTTAAATATACAAGAAAGCGAATTCTTAAAGCGACTCGCAACCAGATGGTGCATTAAAAATAGTAATTTGTAAATATGTGTCAAACGCTTAAATAAATGGTAAAGAATTAGTTTAGGATAAGAAATTCTGTTTAAAAAAAATGTATTTCAATAAAAAAAATATTGGTCTCTGATGGGATTCGAACCCGGGGCCCGGCATTGGCGGACAGCAGGCAAAATAGGGGAAACCGCTTAGACCAATGGACCACGGAACTATCCGTTTATCTCGGATCGATTTAACGTATTTCAATGTGTAGCGATCGAAAGTGCATACAACTTCGTAATTCGGCTCGTGTTTATGTCTGAGCCCGTGTAGAGAAGCAACAACAACAACTATACCGTCTACTAGTCGGTATAGAAAAACGATGGAAAATATCTAAAAATCTAAGATTCGGTGACGATTCTTGAGACTTTTTTTGGACTGATCATATTTTTTTAATGTCAGAAGCCAAATAATACCACAAATTTGCTTTTATTTGAGTATTTTATTTTATTTTGACAAGTACACCATCCGGTTGCGAGTCCCTTTAAGTATAAAACAATCATAACATGGAGCATACAAGCACGCAAGTCATAATGCTAATGCATGTAATGTTATCAAAATTTATACTAGTACGTTTGTTATCAGGTCTATAAGCTATCGCTCAGTACACTTATAGAAGAACAGAACAGAACATATATTTTATTGACTTGCACATAGTACATCATCATATATACATGTAATATAATATATAGCATATAATATACTGGCACGTAAAAGAAACTGTGCAATTGTTTAGGAATTAAAATTTCTATCTTTTTTGAAAGAAATATAGGCAAATGTGGTATCAAAATGTTTGTAAATATTTCTTTTACACGATGCTCTATTTTCTAATCAAATTTGTGTTATTAAAATGCACTAATTACGCTTGAATGAAGTAGAGGTTAAAAGTAAAAGTTGCAAATCGGTATTTTGAGGGGAAATGGATCTAAATCGGTATGTGTTATGTCCTCATCTTCTACTGACCAATGCAATAGTTCGAGTTGACATGACGTAACTTCTTGTGACGTAAATTGGTCAACGTGATGTATATACCCTGACGTGTTGGCTTACTGGTTCCTGACTGATCTTGCATAACGCTTCCATTTTGGCCGTTACGATGTCGAAGGGTCAAGATATTTTTTCGGTGGCTGACGTCGGATTAAAGTGTCTGAATTCGTTCGTTGTCTTGAAGCCGTGGCAGCTTGTTAACGAGTTTAATTCAAATGAGATATCGGTCAGTGAAAATCTTTACTTGTTAACATGTTGCACAGACAGCACGTGCACATTGTTGCATACATGTAATAGCCGTTGGTACGTTTGAATGACACCCAGGTACTTTAATATTGAATAAATTAACGCAATGTGTGTAGAATTATTTTATCACTCATTATGCTAAAATGTATCACTCTAAATATAGTAACGAACAAGTTACACTCAATATAAAAGTGCACAGTTTCTTTTTCGTGTCAGTATAATTATACTCATAGCATATGTAAAGCTATAACCAATGAAACAGTCTCGTTAAATTATGTAGTTAAGCAAATAGAGGGTGAATTACGTGTAATGAGTCAAGTTATAACGAAAAGAGAAAGTAGCTTTAAAATATTTAGCAAGATTGAATCAAGTGTTATAATCGTAATTAATGATTGATTGTTCTTAACCGATTCAACCTTAAAAATAATAAACACTTGCAATTTTCAATTAAGTTTAGGTTTTTTGCTATTTAGGGTTGATTTTATATGATTTAAAATATTGCACAATGACAAACAGTGCAGACGCTGATCAAATGGTTCCTGCAGGAGCCCTATGATCTGGGTATACACTTCTTGAATAGGGCAGTTATACTTTTACACATCCATTGTGTGTTGATGACGAGAACACTCGTCGTGAGGGTTGAATGTGTGTGTCAAAATAATCTACATCTAAATGAAGTTATAGACAACTGGAATGAACACACGATGTCTGTGAAAATATTCACAAGTACCTACATATCTAACTCTAATGTTGAAGGCTTTTATCTTCTTGAATACGCAATTCATAATACCAACCCATTAACTCATTGCATGCTGGGTAATGTTTTTATTAATAGTTTCTCTAATTTAGAATATATAAAATGTGTTTTTTTACATTTTCGCAAACGATATTTTTGAAGCAGACGACAATTCAGCACGATGAGGGTTAAGAGATTATACATTGTACTACCGGTGATAATACTGTAGAATTTAAACTTTGAAATACGGGTATGTTCGACTTAAGCAAGCTAATGTTGTCGAAATATTCCGACATGAGAAATACGGACAAGTTCCACTAAAACGGAACCGGGATCTCGAGATTCGACGGTATCTATTAACAACTTATTAAAAAAAGCTATTCCTAGAAATAATCTTCTTAACCCTTTTACTGCTAATGGCAACGTACTTGCCATTTACAAACAGTGTAGATCTAGATCAGACGCTGAGTGAATCGGCGTTGGTTCTAGAATTGATATCGATGTTTCTTTCAAAACAATTTAAAGAATGAATACAGACGATAATGTGATAGTAAAGTTCACAGGACGAATGTTACCTGCACGTGTAACTCAGCATGTTCGACAAATTACAGTTGACGTATAGTGATTGATTTTTACCCTTTGTCTGTTTGCATCGTGACTCTAGTCTTCTTTAGCTGAAATGACTTTAAAGGTGCATTTTAAAAACAATTGCAGACAACACTTTTGGCCATATTGCAGAAGACGAAAGGTTAGGTTACATTGTCGTCTGCTTTAAAAATTGTATTGTGCTAGTTTTGCAAATTCAGTTTCATGAATTGCTAAGAGAAGAAGAATCAGTGCGAATGTCAAATAGGTTAGTTCCTTATCAGTGGTCGGTTAAATGAGCGTCTGATTAGGATCCAAAAATGTTTAAAAGTGCCAGTACTGCCGGGATTGACAGTGGAATGATTAACCCATTTACGCCCAGTAGATTCTTCCATGCTTATAAATTGGATTAGTCCATTTTTTATGTAAGGGATGTATGGTCTAAAATTTTATTTTCATTTTGTTTTATATTGAAATTCCAATCAGCAAACAGTATAGACTCTGATCAGACGCCGCATTATGCTACACTGTTTTCCTATGTCCCATATATGGGATCGGGGGCACAAATGGATTAAACTTATTTTACATGTATATTCATACCCAAATATGATAAGCACTACACACTATGTGGCCCACGATTAGACGCCGAGTAACTTGAAGTCTCATTTTGATCGGTACTCTATGAAACTGTGATAATATTTCCTGAAAGAAAATACAGATTAAAATCAAATCTGAGAGGACATATATTTGCATGCTCAAAGTTAACCCCTTTACTGCCATGACGTCATCAGTTTTAAAGAATTGTCGTCTGCTTTTATATATGAAATTCGAATTGACGGTATTTTGACTTTGGTAATATAAAATGAGTGTCAAACAGTCTGGATCCTGATCAGACGCCGCGTGACGCGGCGTCTGATCAGGATCCAAACCGTTTGCCAATAACTCTTGTACTTGGGGTACAGTGGAGAAAACCTTATTCTTTCCCAATAAACGCGTTTATGTCAAAATTATTATTTGTAATGCAAACAGTTTGGAGCCAGATCAGACGCCGGGTAACCCGGCGTCTGATCAGGCTCCAAACAGTTTGCCACTCAGATAAAAATAAATAGGCAGAATTGTCAACAAATTGTCATTTTCTACGTTTTATTGCAATTTGCGTTTGCGTACGTTTGCGTACGTTTGCGTTTAAACGGGAAATAATAATGTATTCTCCACTGTAAGGCAGTGATGGAGTTAATGACAACATGGCACCGGGGAATTCCAAAGTAATTATCCTGTCATATTTATTTTTTTAATCTCATCGCGTGACTGTCGAGATAAAAACTGAAGTTAAATCTGGTTAACGCTAAGAGTACATGCACTAGTGAACAGTTTGAAGCCAGATCAGACGCCGAGAATACCAGCGTCTGATCAGGAAATCAAACTGGTTGTCAGTTAAATAATATATCTACATGTATATATTAAAAAAGGAAAAGAAAAAGGGAATTGGTTGATTCAGATTTACTGCAGCCGGCAAAGTTGTTGTCAAAGCAGATGATATTTACACTGCATTTTATACTATTCGTTGTCTCGCCCAAATACAATGGTTATTTTCAAACCGGCTTGATCCTGATGAGACGCCGCGTGACGCGTCGTCTGATCAGGACCAAACTGTTAGACACTCATTACAATATAATTTAGTTAGTTTACTTCAAATCTTTGTTTGAGAAATGAAAGCAGACGACAAAGGTTTCAAATTGGTGACGTCATGTCAATGAAGGGCTTAATGGTTACGTAATACGTTTATTAATGGTTACCACAGTCTGCAATCAGTCGCATAGTTATTTTTATTGTCATTTGAGAACCAGTACAATTAAATTGCATCAGTCGGTGGTCTTTCCTATTCTCATAAAAATATTGAAATTTGGAGAATGGTGATCCTTTCGTCAACGGCTGTCAACAATCTAAAATACATCTAACGCTGATTAATCCATTCGCTGCCAGGCTCTATATCACTAACGTCTGCGTAACGCGGCGTCTGATCAGGATCCAGACCGTTTGACAACCATATCAAATTATCAATGATTTTGAGTCAACTTGCTAAAATTCTAAACTTTTAAAGATAAAAGCAGACGATAATTTTGCGAGCATACGATAACATGGCAGTGACGCTATTGGGCGGGTTGTGACGTCATAATGGCTGTTTAAGGGTTACTGACGGTAAATCCTTGCTATTTTGACTACTCAAAGAAAACATTGATAAGCTTCAGTGTATTACTTGATAGCTCAGTCGGTAGAGTGATTGAGTCACTGGCAATCCAAATTATAAAGCCACACATTGAAGCTTATCAATAATTCAACCTTTTCAAGATCGATATTGACCATTATTTTGTTTAAACAATATTATTAACCTTGTGTATAAGTCTATGGATAATTAAAAATGCATTTGAATGACAGAATTTTCATTTTAAGGGAGGTAACTGTTTCTAAACTTCAAAGTTGTCACATTTTGATAAGCAATTAGGATTTACTACAAATCCTTACTGTAATTTAAAAAAAAATCTGACCAACTATTTCACCAACCATATTTGTGAATAAAATGAAGAAAAGAATACATTGAATGAGTAAGCCTTTTGTTATCTTTGATTTTCTTGTAATGAATGGTGTGAACATCTTATTGCGCGATACTTATAGTCATTAACTGTATCTATTTTTGAGAAATATATTCTCATCAAAATTCCAGGTTTTTGTTTAATAAAGGGATCGTAAAAGACCAACCAAACGATACATTTTGCCTATATTTGCACACATCGTTTCTTTGGCGAGTATTATTCTTCAAGCAACGTTTCATAACACCTTTCTTGAAAACTAAGCTAACCCGCAAGCTACCTTAATTCTGAACTCTTTAAGCGAAGATAAAGAAGGAAGTGTCCGTATGCAATTTATTTCACACTCATATTTTCAATAAACATTTTTTCCTAATTAAGTTTATTTCGGTATTTTTTCTAAATTCAACTTGTATAAGATGTCGTTATATTTATTTTGTCATTGAAAATTGTTTCGCGTTAAAGTTAATAGTTTCAATTGAACATGCTAGGGGTAATTTCAACTTTACAAACGCTTGAGTGCAATATGTCGATAAGATACAGTGGAGAATCTGTTATTCTTTCCCAATAAACGTGTTTACACTAAAACTATTATTTGTAGTGCAAACAGTTTGGAGCCAGATCAGACGCCGGGTAACCCGGCGTCTGATCAGGCTCCAAACTGTTTGCCACCAAGATAAACATGAATTATCAGAATTGTCCAAAAGTTGTACTTTTCTACGTTTTAGTGCTTTGCGTTTGCGTACGTTTGCGTTTAAACGGGAAATAATAACAGATTATCCGCTGTATCATTCTTCCTCTTTTAACCCTTTCATGACAAAATATAGTGTGATGTTTTTACCGCTTCATCGCCATATTGTCGTCTGCTTCAATATTGTTGTCTGCAATATCATTTTAAAGTTAGATTGAAGGTTGTATATCTGATGTAATTTAAAAACAAGTTGCAAACAGTTTGGTCTGATCAGGATCAAAACTGTTTATAAATGCGTTTTAATGACGCCATTGAGAGTGAAAGAGTTAATTGCAAATGAAACGTTAAGACCATACAATAAATGAAGAAAATGATAATTATTTGCAAACAGATTTGGAAACAGATCGGGGGCCCGTTTCATAAAACTTCGTACGACAACTGTTGTCGTAAGTCAGATTACAACAGTCTCAATAATTATTTATTTCTCCATCTAATCCTGTCTTGTGACATCTTTTTGGAATCGTCTTGAAAAGACGATTCCAAAGAGATGTCACAAGAAAGGATTAGATAGAGAAATTAGAAATTAAATGCATTTTAAAGTTTTGATTTACGATCGTTTTTGTCGTACGAAGTTTTATGAAACGGGCCCCAGATGTAGCCGTCTGATCAAGGTCGAATCTACTTGGTACTCTTATTTTGTGTTTGAAACATAATATTAAATAAATATTGAAAACTAGTGCATATAACAATTTGGATCGAACTATACTGAAAGAGAATAATGGGTCAACAACAAGATTATCTTACAGTGGAGAAAGCGTTATTATCTCCCGTCTAAACGCAAACGAAATGCAAAACGCATTGCAATAAAATGTAGATAAAAACATTTTGAAATTTATTACGATTTATTCAAATTTGAGCAGAAAACAGTTGTGAGCCTGGTCAGATGCCGGATAACTCGCCGACTGATATACATGGCTTCAAACTTCAACCGGATATAAGCAAAAGTGTATAAAGTGGGACTATTTTCTTCAATGGAGAAATAAAGTAAATGCGTAAAAATTGAAGTTATGGGGTAAAATGTTAAGTGTCCGAAATATCTATCGTTTCAGTGAAAATCAGTAATTGGCAAAGTAAATTCCAAATTAAAATTCCTTTACAGGAAAATCCATTCACTACAATTCACACCAGAAAACTACTTATTATACCTCTTGTTCAATGTCATTTTGACTATGCGTGTTCTTTCTGGTATCCTGGGCTAGCCAAATACCTGAAACATCGGCTTCAATTATATCAAAATAGGGATATTATGTTTGTTCTTGTTTAGATAGTAGATCTTACATTGACAAAGAGCCATTTTCAAAGCCAAAGGTACGAGGTTATGGTGAACAATCCTTTAATTGTATAACGTCAGTCAGTATTGGAATAGTCTCCCACAGTCTTTAAGAGACACCACTGAGCACCTTAGGTTTAAACACTAAACAGTCCACCCAACACATTTTCTAAGTTTGCTAAAACCTTTTGAGGTGCAGTATATCAAATTTCTTTAGTATGATTGTTCTTGATGACTGTGTTGAATGAACCGCTTTCATTGAAACAGGACCATTGAGGATAATTATATTTTATATATATATACTCAAATATACATGTCTTTGTTTCTTGATATATCCTTTACTGTCTACTATATTTATGAACACTTATAATAATAATAATAATAATAATAATAATAATAATAATAATAATAATAATAATAATAATAATAATAACGACTTTATTTATTTATTTCTTTTTATCATATCTTTTATCGGACAGATTGATTGATTTTCTTATTTTTCAACTCTTTCTTTACACTTGGTAAATATCTGTTTATTGTAGGGCCTTTTTATTTCCTAACGAGGCATGACTGTGAAATCAATTTCATAATGGACATTTGATTTATTGGGTTCAATGCTTAAATCCTGTTATCATTAGCATCATACAGTGGAGAATCTGTTATTCTTTCCCGTTTAAACGCAAACGAACGCAAACGCAAAGCGCTAAAACGTAGAAAAGAACAATTTTTGGACAATTCTGATATTTCATGTTTATCTTGGTGGCAAACAGTTTGGAGCCTGATCAGACGCCGGGTTACCCGGCGTCTGATCTGGCTCCAAACTGTTTGTAAAAGAAAAAATAGTTTTAGCGTAAACGCGTTTATCGGGAAAGAATAACAGATTCTCCACTGTAACTAGCCTATGTAAAGAACTCTGTTATGTCGTTCAGGTATATTCAATTCATTATTCATACTACAACGAATACCGTATGTGATTACATTCAGAAACACTGTGATAATGAATACCAACTAGGTCCTTTAAATAATCCTGATTAAGTTGTTAAATTCTGTATGTGTTATCAATGCATGACATTCAATGATATGTCAACAATTTCAGGGACTACAATAAGGGAAACGTTACTTTTCCCTTTTTGTGTAATCATTTGTATTGATGAGCATTGTAATGAACATTTATACAGTGGAGAATCTGTTATTCTTTCCCAACAAACGCGTTTACCCTCAAACTATTATTTGCAGTGCAAACAGTTTGGAGCCAGATCAGACGCCGGGTAACCCGGCGTCTGATCAGGCTCCAAATTGTTTGCCCCCAAGATAAACATGAATTATCAGAATTGTTCAAAAGGTGTACTTTTCTATGTTTTTGTGCTTTGCGTTTGCGTACGTTTGCGTTTAAACGGGAAAGAATAACAGATTCTCCACTGTATGTGTACATGCATTATCTGTTATAGGTAACATAATTTATTAAAATCTCTCTGTTACGACCATTGAAAGGGAGGCTTATTCATTGTATAAAAGGCAGGTGACAATTGAAAAGAGGATGGCAGTTAAACTGTCATAAATACCTAACAATTACACAATTTAACTCATTAACCCCTGAAACGTCCTATGGACAATGCCAGTTTGCAATAAATGCTGGTCCATTTTAGACTATTTAGGGTTGTTTTTTTTTAAATATATTGCACAATGACAACACGAAGACAAGCAGTGAAGTCCCTGATTAAAGGGCTCCTGTGTGAGCCCTCTAATCAGGGACTTCACTGTTTGCGTTAGACAAGTGTACTTTTCACAGGTTCACTTTTGATAAAGGACGCATATATGCGTCAGTAGGGCACAGTGAGTTAATGATCGTAATTGAGAGGTTTTACTGTAAGTATGCTTTTGTATTGCTATTGTTATGTGACTATTGTCAAAACAACATTCGTCACTCCAATATGTCAGGTGCCTTTGGGACTTCCTACGTTGACCAATCGTACTGGCAGAGTAGCGTGGCGGCTAAGCCAAAGCAAGGTGTTCTGGGGTTCTTGGCCGGAGGGTTAGTCTGGTTCGCCATACCGTTCGGCCTTGCCACCACCATGGGACTAGGGTATATAGCATTGAGTGCCAGGCAGAACAAGCCGTTATTGACCGAAGAAGAGGTCAACCTGGGTAAGTATAATGATTAATGTAAATTGTCTTTTCAACAATCACTCTAATAGGTTTTTTGTCGGTCTTTAAAAAAAGTGTCAGTCAAGTGTAGGACGGAAGTAATACAAAAAGCTTCCATAGGAGCTTTCTAATCTTTTTGTCCTACATTAATAAACTACCTAACTTTAAATGGTATAAACCGTTATCAATGAGTCGCAGAGGTGGTACTTTAGATGTTGAAAAAACACCCACCATACATGATATATACGTATAAACAAGATTAGCTTTTATCAAAATATAGTTTTTTCTGGGTCTGTTATAAGTTTTAAAATATAAAACGCTAACAAGTGCATTTTCTTTGATTTATTCCATGGACTGCCATTTCAGATTTAGGAATTTTAGGAATTTCGACATAACCCTTTAATGATCAAATTATATGGGAGATTTATATCCCTTTACCGCTTTACTTTCGTCTGATTCATTATTGTTGTATGCAAGACTCGTTTCAAAGGTTGTATGACTTAATAAATATCGATGAGTGTCAAACAGTGTGGGTCCTGACCAGACACCGCGTTACGCGGCGCCTGATCAGGATCCAAACTGTTTGCAAACGCGCTTTATGTCGTCATTGAGAGTTAAAGGGTTAAAGCCGCATTGTGCTTTTGGGAAACCTGCATAAAACGGTTGCTTGGGATCCCATTAGAACTACATGGGACGTGATTCTTTCACAAAAGGCGGCTTTACCTAAGAAATTCGCTTTTTATTTATGTTTTTAATTTATGGGTGTTAACACCCATTAATTTGACCTTGTGAACGGAAAGAAGGACAACTCTGTAAATACAGGGCGCCAGATAAGGGGAGTATTTCGAAAACTAAAACCTTTATTTCTGCTTTAAAACCAATGGTGTCACTACTCATTAGAATCGTCTCCAAGAGACAATTCTAATGAGTAGTAACACCATATCATTCGGTGCTGAAATGAGTGATAAACTGTTGGATTTGTTCAAATTACTTCGGATTAGCTGGAGCACAGGAATGAAGTGGTTAACCCTTATTCTGCTGCACAGATGTCTGCTTTGAAAGTGTCATGTGCAAAATTTGTTTAGTTTAGATTTATTCATATTTTTAATTAAAAGAACCTTAAGACGATTGTCAAACAGTTTGGATCCAGATAAGACGCCGAGTTACGCGGCGTCTGTTCGAGATTCAAACAGTCAAACAACTAGGTCTGACGTGTCAAAGGTCAGCCGAGTCCATTTTTTAGGTAACACAGCATTCCGCATGTTCTCGGACCATATTTTAAACAGCCGAGTTTCGTATATGAGGTGAAATAATGAAGGCGGAATTATTGTGAGCAGTTTAGCGCAATAGGCAAAGGTTAGGTATGCAAAGGCAAATAGCAGTATTTTTAGTAAGCGTGGGTTCGAATCCCACGTCGACCTTAAACTTTTTTTTTATATAAATCTTGCATGAATAGTAAAGCATTATATTCTATTCCATACTGTATAATAAAAATAAGCCGACCATTTATGAACACGTTCGCCAGTGTTGGAGAAGGGTTGCTTTGTTTCATTTCGAGTCCGATATTAGTCATATTTTAAACAGTTAATCGATGATAAAATACATACATGTACATGTATATACATATAGGCTTCTATAATATTGAAATGTAATGAGTTACAAGCATGATCTGTTTACTGGGCTCCAGATAAGGGGGAATAGACACAAGTTTTCCAACATTTTCCTCATGTCTGCACTAAACCTAATTAGAATGGTCTCTTCGAGAAGCTTTTGATTAGTAGTCACACTATGGGGTTTGAAGGAGACATGAAGATTATACTTTTTGAAATACTCTCCTTGTCTGGAGCCTTAATTACGGTGAAACACATAGGAATCGACCACTCATTAAGGACTATTAAAGTGGTCTTTTTAGACAGGCTGCTGCTGAATGTAGAACAAAAGTAATGGATACTGCCTTATGCATTATTCCCCCATTATGCTGTCACCTGCCTTAAAGGCCAACAATGACTTATGTATAGAGATGTTTCACCGTATAATCATCTACATAGATCTACATTACAATGAAAGTATATGATGGTTGAAATGAAATTGGAAATAAAGTAATTATAGAATCCTTAATATATTTTAGCAAAAACAAAAGTTTTAGGTTGATGCGAGTTTCGAACCCACGCCAAATAAAATTTCCCCGATCATATACTCGATTATGGGCCTACGACCTATCCATTACGCTATGTTTCTGATAACTAATCCGCTCATTGTTTATACCTATAACTCAACCTTGTTTTTTTAAAAGAATGAGACGAGGATATCCGAAATGCTGATCTCCCTTAAAAATGGACTCGGCGACCCCGTGACACGTCAGACCTAGTTGTTTGACTATACTTTCGGTTTGTTATGGTTTTAAACTGCCACTTTTGATGAATTAGGTCTGTCTTTAACATTTCATAGATCAGTTTGGCCCATAAGAAGGTTGAAACATTATTATTAACCGTTATTGTATTTCGGACATTAAAAAAAGGTCTGAAAACACAATGGGACTTTAAGTAATATAAAACTGACACTAATTAGTTTCGCAAAGATCCAAACTTTTCGCAATTATTTCATTTATTAATTTTTTTTAATGCAAAATACCTTAGTTTTAAAATTGAGAATTAAAAACAGACGACAATTGCTTAACATTGATGGAGTAAAGGGGTTAAGGACTTTGTGTATTGTAATATACGTGTTCAGGTTTGGTCCTTCCGGTGGTATCGCAGCGCCTGTTTGGTAAGAGCGGAGAGATGATGATGGTTGTCATGGTAATGATGGCAGTCGTATCCACTGGCTCAGCGGAAGTAGTAGCTGTGACGTCAATCTTAGTGTACGACATATATCAATTGTACTTGAAGGTAAGCTGCCCGGGTGTTTTTGACAAACCCTTAATAACCCTTTGCACTGTTTGATTGAAACGACGTTTAATCATAATCTAAATTGTTTGATACTCATAAGATACTCTATTTAACCCATTACCCCATAAAAACGCCTTTTACGCCTTCAAATTATTTCTCCACTGAAGGAAATAGTTCCTTTTTATACAGCCATGGTAATGTACCATCAGAAATAATTTCTATATCCTATCAGATAGTAGCTTAAAGCAGGCTGAAAGTAAAGCAGAATGTGCCTAAGGCATCTTTCTTTAAACTTAAAACAGGCTATGGGGTAATGGGTTAAGAGATAGCATACAGACAGTTGTTATCAGAGGAAAACTGCAGTGCGTACCCATATCTAAACGTCCCGTTTCATCGAATACAATCAAATACAATATACTTTATAATTGAATGAAAACCTCGTTTTGTCCAATTTAAGTACATGTATATACAAGTGTTACGCGGCGTCTGTCATGACTGAAATAGTGATTAAGCTTTACACAGTTCAAAGAGCTCAATCAACCATGCCAAATAAGCTCACGCTTCGCCTTTCAGCCATTCCGGCTTGTCCTCGACGCCAATAGTTGCATCTTATGTGGGAAGGGGCGTGGTCGGAAGGCTGGTGGGCGTGACAAATGTACGTGTGAGAGTATGTCGGTCTGCTCTGACTGTTTCAACGATGACGTGTAAGTATAAAAAATACAGAACCTCGTATGGATGAAGTCAGGATCATGTTTCGATCCCCAATAAACGCGTTTATGCTTTAACAATTATACAGTGGAGAATCTGTTATTCTTTCCCGTTAAAACGCAAACGTACGCAAACGCAAAGCACTAAAACGTAGAAAAGAACAACTTTTGGACAATTCTGATAATTCTTGTTTATCTTGGTGGCAAACAGTTTGGAGCCTGATCAGACGCCGGGTTACCCGGCGTCTGATCTGGCTCCAAACTGTTTGTAAAAGAAAAAATAGTTTTAGCGTAAACGCGTTTATCGGGAAAGAATAACAGATTCTCCACTGTATGTATATCCATTGCAAACATGTTAGAGCCAGACAAGACACCGAGTAACCTAGCGTGAATCAAGCTCTAAATTGTTTGGTTTGCTATTCAGATAAAACTAATTGTATTGTTTTTGAAAGGTGTATCATTGTCCCCATTCTATTGTTCTGCGTTCGTCTTTCATTTCGTTTGAACGGGCAATACTGACGTTTTCTATACTGTTGGGTATTGCATAAAGCTTTACTGTTAGTTATGATAACCATGCAATGTTGAAGCAATAGTGCAATTTAATTCAGAACAATAGAAATTCCTACTTCACATTTTCTCAGATATAAGAAGACATGCGTTTAAGTGAATTTGGCCGTTAAACACATTGAATCCTAGTGACGAGTATACTCGTCATTAACAAGCACTATTCCTGTGAACAGGGTATACACACTTTTATTTATGCTTTTCTGTGGATTACCACGAAATAGCAGTGGATTAAAACTTGGTAATCCACTGCAGTGGATTATCACCAATCGCTTTTATTATGAATTTTCCCCGTAGGGCTCCCCAAGAATCGTAGTCAATCGTGTCTTATCGTTAAATTCCGGCAGTCCGATTTGTCGCGAACTACTCACCGGAAGAACACGAATTCAAACTCGGGAGCAACGAAGTAATTCGGATGACGTCAAATCAATGGTTAAGTGACGTCATCGTACGGGAAACTGTTTCGAAAATGTGTTCGATATAAAATTGGGGCTCAACACGGGGTAAATCATTTACTTTTGCTTTCTCAATTGTCGAACAATTTCGTTTAAAAAGTGGCTTAAAAGCATAAATAAATATGGTTACCCGGCGTCTGATCTGGCTCCAAACTGTTTGCACTGCAAATAATAGTTTTAGCGTAAACGCGTTTATTGGGAAAGAATAACAGATTCTCCAATGTAAGTGTGAACTACTGAGATACACCCGGGGAACTCGCTGTCTGGTAAATACGTAACATGTCTATGTGTGTAACAGTGGGGAATATGTTGTTCCTTCCCGTTTAATCGTAAACGAAATGCAAACGCATTGCAATAATATCTACAAAATAACAACTTTTTGACAACTCTGACTATTCATTTTATTACGAGGGGCAAATAGTTTGGATAAATTTGGCGATTATATGATTAAATGGGCCATGCACTAATCTAATAAATATGAATGGAAGAATCAACTCGATATAAATTGGCCCAAATAGGAAATAATAAAGCGTTTTAAATGAGGCTTAGATTGTTCTCTAGATTGCAAAAGCTCAAATCTGACCAATCAAAAGCTTGAGAACGGTCTCAGACTTTATAACCTAGGAGAAATAGGCTGATACATGGATACACGTTATTGTATTCCATATCGTCTTTTTTAACCCTTTCACCGTCAATGACGCCTTAAAGCATGAGTGCAAACAGATTTGGTCCTGATCAGACGCCGCGTGACGCGGCGTCTAATCTGGACCAAAACTGTTTGACACGCTTATCGATATTTAATAAGTTATACAACCTTAAATCTTACATTGAAACGTGCCTTGCAGACAACAATACTGAAGCAGACGACAATAAAGCGGTGAATGGGTTAAAAAAACCCGAATAATTTGATCATGAAAGGGTTTACTGCATGAAATATTGACTACAGTGGAGAATCTGTTATTCTTTCCCGATAAACGCGTTTACGCTAAAACTATTATTTCCAATACAAACAGTTTGGAGCCAAATCAGACGCTGGGTAACCCGGCGTCTGATCAGGCTCCAAACTGTTTGCCACCAAGATAAACATGAAATATCAGAATTGTCCAAAAGTTGTTCTTTTCTACGTTTTAGCGCTTTGCGTTTGCGTACGTTTGCGTTTAAACGGGAAAGAATAACAGATTCTCCACTGTAACTGATATTATTGCAGTCAGAGACGTATGTGCAAACGCGCCATCAAACCCGGGTACCAGTGTCGTATTCACGGATCCTTCCGCGAGTACACGGACTACTTGTCTCAGCTGAAGAACTGGTGTTTATTGTGGACTACAATAGCTGTTGTTCCTCTAACCATCATGCTACACACATTTAAGGTGAGTCCGTATCGAAAATAAGGTCAGAAACCCTCGTCGCTAAGATGTTTGTGGTATAGGCGCCTTTTGATCCTCTCATTGTCATGACGTCACTAGTTTTAAACAATTGTCGCCTGTCTTTATTTCTTAAATTTAAAATTGAGTTATTATGACTTAAGAATGATTGAATTGAGCTTTAAACACAGTGCGTGCGGACTGTGTCAGTCGAAACGCTTTAATTAGTATATTATTATTATTATTATACCCGATTTATATAGCGCTCTTTTCACACAGGAGTTGTGCGTTCAAAAGCGCTTCACATGAAATTATATAAATGTACCTACAACGCAAGAAAGACAAATAAATACATTCACAATAAAAATGATACAATATTGAGTAGCATGGAAACATGGAAGTTCTTTCAATATTATTACCAAGATTATAAAATTGTTATAGTAAGTTTGTAAAATCATTTTTAAAATGAGTCAAATAACTATATTTAATTATACTTGAACTAAATAATTTTGGGCGTTTATGCGAAGTAAACGATGTAAACTCCCTGAATCGCACCGATTATTTTCTGTCATTTATTTCGCTTAAACGAAAAAAAACTCATGTCATTTTTTTTGTTATATTTACATTATATTTGCTGTAATTTCTTATACAATGAACATTTTGTTAGTTTGCATGGATGTTTTATCCACATAAGAGGTTGTTAACACGAATAATGTGTACCCTGAAAGGAACAGCAATAACGGCGTTACTGAAGCAATGCAACACAATGATTCGCAGAGATTAGATCCATAAGCCCCGCCGCCTCCTCTGCGAGTTTTATCCACAAGTCCCGCCCCTCGAGAAATAGCGTTTACACGAATAAAACGTCATTTTTTCCGGTGGATTTGAATGGGGTGAATGTAAACGTAAAAAACCGCAGACGACAGTTTGAAAGCAAACGTCTCTAGCTAAATCCTTCCTTTCATGCCAATTGCAGGGCTGCCATAAGTTGACATAAACAATCATAAGATTTCCAAATTTGCATTTTTCAAATGGGATTTTACGAATCGTACCTTTACCCCATAGCCTGTTTCTAGTTTTGTTGACGCGTGGCTGCTTAAAGTAGACTGGAAGTAAAGCAGAATGCGCCTTAAGGCGCATTCTGCTTTACTTTCAGCCTGCTTTAAGCTACCACGTACTAGAAAAAATCCGAAGATTTAGAAAAAATCCGGAGAAATGGCAGCCCTGTATTTTGATTTGGCTCCAAACTATTTTGTAATTTACATAATTCAAATAGGTTTTCCAGTTTGTAAAGAAACCCTCGTTTTTGTTGAACAAAATAATTAATTTTTCCACCCTGTGTGATCGATGATATATACATCATTAGCACATTGCATGTATATAATTTTATCCAAATGTACAAATATCCTCCTTTAGATTGCTATCACATAATTACATTTGTTATCTAAATTATCAATCTAAATGTGGCAAATCTGAACCTTTATAACCAGATGTCTAGATGCATAAAATATAACTTTACATTTTTCACTGCCAATGCCGACACCATTGATGTTTTCAAACAGTTTGATCCCGATCAGACGTCACCTACAGTGGAGAATCTGTTATTCTTTCCCGTTTAAACGCAAACGTACGCAAACGCAGAGCACTAAAACGTAGAAAAGAACAACTTTTGGACAATTCTGATATTTCATGTTTATCTTGGTGGCAAACAGTTTGGAGCCTGATCAGACGCCGGGTTACCCAGCGTCTGATTTGGCTCCAAACTGTTTGTATTGGAAATAATAGTTTTAGCGTAAACGCGTTTATTGGGAAAGAATAACGTTTTCTCCACTGTATAGGTTATAAAGAGTATGAATTGAATTTGAGATAGTTCTCAAGCATTTGATCAAAAGTAATGCTTGAGAAAGATCTCAGAATCAACTTAAATTCTTTATAACTCTGGACGCGGACCCCGATATTATTAAACTTCTTTTGATAAATTTTAGGATATTCATTTAAATCTGAGGCTGAACTGAAAAAGTTGTAAAACTTGGGGGCCAGTAGATCTACTGAAGTCATTGTTTTATCTCTTTCATTGTCAAGTTTTATCGTCTGCTTTAATCCTCTTGCCACCAAAATATCGTCTGCATTGGTAGTTTGGTGTGCAATATTTTTAAAGCCAGCTTTAGGACTGTTTTGACTAAAGAAATGTCAATACGAGTGTCTAACAGTTTGGATTCTGATCAGACGGTGCGTTATGCGGCGTCTGATCAGGATCAGAATTTTTGCAAAGTCGCCTTTTGCCGCCTTTGGCAGTCAAACTGTCCATTCTATCTAAAATGATATTCTACAACTGGAAAGGAATCCGATGATGGGGATGAATGAATAGAACAGTCGAGTGGAGAAAACGTTATTCTTTCCCAATAGGTTGATGGCAGTATGATTGACGAAATTTCGAAATGTGTCACCCTGATTAAAATGAGTTGTTAGAAATGTTAAACGTGTCTGAGCAGGACCCAAAATGTTTGAAACCCGTTTCGAAATTTCGTCAATCATACTGCGTTCAATCTAACTTTGAAACGATGTTGCAAACAACAATATTGAAACAGACGACTTATGGCAGTGAAAGAGTAAACATCCTCAAGATAAATTTGGTGAGGAAGTGTTAGGGATTTTATTTGATGATGACGGAATGTTCTATCGTCTGAATGATGCACAATGTTATCATTGTAACCGAGCGCTCCGCTAACGACAACATTCATCAAAACGATTTGCAAAACCAGTTTTTACACAATTTATGAATTTTGAAATTGAGCCGTCAAATGTGTCAGTTTTATAATATATAAATTATACGCATATAGGCGATATTTGACACTAATAATTTTGTATGACGATATAGTGGGCCACAGTAACGGTTTATAGTTTGTTGAATCACCCAACATAGTGGTCCTGAACTATCATAGAGTCAAACGGTTTAGAACTAGATTGATTGATTTATTGATTGAATTTGGTTTTACGGCACCTAGACACATGAAATGTCCGAATGGCGCAGAGTAGACATTATAGACGCAACGAAACGCAATGCGGTGTCTAATTGGGGTCTACTCTCCCTGTTTTTAATTACAGAAACTTGGTTAACCCATTTTTGCCTGTGTATAGCAATGGACTCTCCCTATAATTATACTTGCAGGAAAATTCTATTATAGAAACAGAAAGTTGAAATAGCAAACAGTGAAAACGCTGATTAGATGCATGTACCACAGATTGAAAAAGCCGGTGTCTAATCAAACGACAAACTGGAATGGCTGTAATTTCCTGCATTTGATAAAATTGCATTTTGCCTTTCGTTTTGTTTATCTCTTTCCTCCCTGAAACCTCAAGTGGACAATTCTAGTTTTCAATCTAGTCAAGTCTATTTCTGAATTTTTAGGGTTAATTCTTACAATATTTGTAAAAATGACAAACAGTGTAGACACTGATCAGAGGGCTCCTTAAGGAGTCTTCACTGTTTGCATAGGACAAATGTACTTTTCAGAGGTATGCTGTTTTCAAATGACGCTTATATGCGTGACTAGGGTTCAAAAAGTTGAACAGGAAAAAGGTAATATTTTCTCCACTGTACTGCCTATCGCATTTAGATGGTCTAAGGAATAAGTAGTTCTAGAAATATATACAAACCACAACCACATAGATAACAAAAACGAGCATATAAAACAAACATTTAACAAGATTTTCCAATAGTATCCGATTCAATGACAAAACCGGACCTATTTTATCATTAAAAACAGTAGATCCAGACCAGCAGTCAGATATACACTGGCAGTATGGTAAGGTTTCAAAATACACCTACGGTTCTTCCTCCCTACAACGACCCTCCCAACAACGATTCCCTCCTTACAACAACGCTTGCCGCTATTCCCCAAAACAAGACAATTATGTCCATCCAACCTATTCAAGACTGCAATGTTTTCTGCTTAAAATTTTCATCTGCTGTATTTCTGAAAGTAACGAATGGACATTTCGACAGAAAAACTTATTGACGAGAGACAAATAGCTTGAATCCAGATCAGACGCCGCGTTACGCGACGTCTGATCTGGAATCAAGATGTCTGCAAATGTAAGCAAATGTAAGCCAATTTTCTTTCCTCTTACATGTACGACTCCCTCCGAACATGGCACATATTTTGCGTCTCCCATCGGGTGTGTTGTAATGTATAAAGCGAATGCTGTACTGTACATGCATATGCACTTGTGGTAGTAGCTGGCGTCAAACTGTTTGCAGCTGGACCAGCCGCCGCGTCAATGATACTTTGTCTCAATGCAATAAATATGGGTTTCTTATGACAAGGCGCAAAAAGATACTCTTGAACGGTTACATCCTCGTTCTGGCAGTAATGTCATTAATGTTTTGCGTTACCTAGACGCCTACATGTAGTTCTGCTGCATTGACACATACTTCAGTGCATTTAGTTCACTAGTAACTATTCTGTCAAGTACATAGGGATAGTTAATCGCAATTTACAGCCATAAATTGATTAAATTATCAGGTACAATAAAACCGCTTAACTACGACCACTAAAAAGGATACTAATTGATTGAATGAAAGACAGACGATAGCTAAACGTGACGTTCATCTTTCCTTAACCCATTACCCCATAGCCTGTTTCTAATTTTGAAGATAGTTGACTATCTAAAGCAGGTTGAAAGTAAAGCAGAATGCGCCTTAAGGCGCATTTTGCTTTACTTTCAGACTGCTTTAAGCTATTATCTGCTAAAATGAAGAAAATATTTCTTATGATTTTAATTTCTGTTAGTATAAATTGGAACTATTTTCTTCAGTAGAGGAATAAATTAAAGGCGTAAAAAGGCGTATTTATGGGGTAATGGGTAAAGCAGCCATCTGTCTTAAACACCTGATAATTAAGACAATATAGTGGTTATTATAGAAGGGGGTTACTGTATTTTAATCGAAACGGTTTGCAACATTTTGATAGCAGTTTAATGACGTGCTGTGTAAACGGTCTGATGGTTTCCTAGAACAATGGACAGCGATCATTGTATACGGCCATTAGCTACAAGGTATTGGCGCAAATCCCTAAGTGACGCTTGTATCTTATTTAATTGTCCAGCCCCAAGTGGCCATTGACGCGGCCTTGTAATGGACATATCGTGTTACCATTGTTACCATCGCTATCATAAATATGTTCAATAAGTGAAACAATAGTATATCAAGCACATACTTCACCCTTTCATAGACAAATTGAACCGTCTGGTTATCCCTTTCCCACCTACAGTGGAGAATCTGTTATTCTTTCCCAATAAACGCGTTTACGCTAAATCTATTATTTGCAGTGCAAACAGTTTGGAGCCAGATCAGACGCCGGGTAACCCGGCGTCTGATCAGGCTCCAAACTGTTTGCCACCAAGATAAACAAGAATTATCAGAATTGTCCAAAAGTTGTTCTTTTCTACTTTTTAGTGCTTTGCGTTTGCGTACGTTTGCGTTTAAACGGGAAAGAATAACAGATTCTCCACTGTACATGTAGAAGCTCCTTTTAGCACATTTACTTTATTCCTATACTAAATAAAATAGCTTCAATTGATACAGTAATGAACATGTACCATACAAACTATTATTTAAATCCTAGCAGATGATAGCTTAAATCAGACTCAGAGTAAAGCAGAATGTGCCCTAAGGCACATTCGGCTTTATTTTCAACCTGCTTTAAGTGATGACCTGTCTTCAAAACTAGAAACAGGCTGTGTGGTAAAGGGTTAGCTTTAGCTGACAAAATATCGCTTGCTAAAGTTTGCCGTCTGCAATCTTATGCCAAGTTTAAGTTTTTGTTCGGAGCTTTTAATCGAAGAAATAGTGATACGAATGCGAAACAGTTTTGATATTCACCATCTGATCTGGTTCCAATGTAGTTTGAAAACAGTTGTTTTAACTTAAACGCGTCTTTCGGGAAAAAATTTATTGAAGCTCACTTATAATGAAGTCTGATTTCGTCGTTATATCAAACTTTCGTTATATCAGGTTCATTTTACTATACATTAATTAGAGATTAGATGGGAATAAAATGAGTTTTGTTATACCTTATATTTTGTAATATATATCTAATTTCGTTATACAGTGGAAAAAACGTTATTTTTTCCCAATAAACGCGTTTACGCTAAAACTATTATTTTCGTTGCAAACAGTTTAGAGCCAGATCAGACACCGGGTAACCCGGTGTCTGATCAGGCTCCAAACTGTTTGCCACTCCGATTAAAATCAATAGTCAGAAATGTTGAAAAATTGTTATTTTTTCCATTTTATTGTAGTGCGTTTGCGTTTCGTTTGCGTTTAAACGGGAAAGAATAACGTTTTCTCTACTGTAATTTAGCTTTTTTGTTCAAACGTATTTTCCATTGTTATTACGTACACTAAGGGCGAGGTCATTCTAAACACACACATATACATCTATTTACGTCTATAAACGTGTAAAACTTGTAATAAATGGCTCTTAAGTTATAAGTATCTAAAAATAAGAGTCTATAATTCTACTTAGGAATGCATTATGATATAAGCGACGTCCTTTAAGCAATTGACAATTAACCCTTTCACTCTCCATGGCTTCATAAAGCGCATTTGAAAACAGCTTTTATCCTGATCAGACGCAGCGTAACGCGGTGTCTGATCAGGATCAAAACTGATTGCCACTTTTTTTAAATGACACCATGGCAGTTGTACTGCCTTAAATCTAAATTTGAAACGATGTTGTACACAACAATTTTGAAGCAGACTACAATGAAACGATAATGGGGTAAAACTCTCACTATTAATTTTGCAGCGAAAGAGATATGGCGATATCAAGCCTTATGACTGGAGGCCTTACTATACGTCTCATTCGGAATCAAACTGTTTAACACTTAAAAGATGTTTTCTGAAATAAAAGAACAAATAAATCTACTTTGATCAAATCTATTTTGCTGCAGACAACAAAATGTAGGTGACGGAAATTGGCAAATGTGCTGAAGGTTAACCCTTATCCTGCTGTGATATCGTCTGCTTTGAAATTGTCGTCCGAAAAAGTTGCTATATTTAGAATTATACATTTTAACTCAAGAGACCTAAAGACAAGTATCAAACATATCCAGATCAGACGCCGCATAACGCGGCTTCTGATCTGGGTCCAAACTGTTTACAAAATCCGTCAAATCGCAATCAGCAGGCAAATGCTAAATAGATATAGTCGTTAACTATTAAGGTTTAAGTGTTGTAAGCACGAATTTTTATTATTCCATATATGCTTCATCCTTGAATGTTTGCTAATGGTTGTCGCAAAGTGTGTATAATGGTCCACCAACTCTTTATACGTCATAATTTGTATGGTTTACGACACATATCAAACCGCTCTAATGCTTATCATTTGTTGGAAAATAGTATCTAAATGATGCCATAAACAGATTTATAAGTTTAAACACTTGACCACAGTAATCGACAGACGGTACAAGTCATATATTGACACAATACAATGATTGAAATACATTTGTTTTTGTATGAAGACCAGTAAATATACCAACACACAACATTTGGAAATGGTACGCGACACTCTGCCATCCAAACATGTAGTCGCACACCCAATTCTGTTTCTGTACATATGTACATATAGTTTATTAAAAAAGCTGTGGACACATTGTGTTATATTTACATTCACCCTGTAAAGTCTCTATGTAATCGTATTAAAAATATGCAGGTCAATTCTCGATGAACCTACGAATCGAATCCGGTTCCAGCCAGTTAGAAAGAGGGCGGAGACTTTGCCGCGAAAAAAATCTTCCATACGGCGGAGAGATACCGACCAAGTTAGGATCTACTTTTAGATTATCCGTTTGGGTATCTCGAAACCCCTGTTTAAAGTCGCAGACAGTTCAATTAAAATCAAATTGCGATAAAAAAAATTAAAAGCTGTTTTTAAGGGAGGTTATCATATTACGCTCCGTCATTAAAGCTGTACGCGTTCTCTCCCTTCTCCGAGTGAGTGGTGTTCTATTTATAGATTAGACAAGTTGTCTTCCAATTACGGTTTGAAATTGACCATTTCAAACAATTTGTTCACCAGAATTACATAGGAAAGTCGCTCAAACATAAAGCAAAATAATGCATTCAAACTTACTAAATTGGTAACGTAATGTTCCGTTATGACATATTTAAACTAGCCTATGTGTATCGGATATGCCACGGATAGCCGCGGGTGTGTGTACACGCTGACTGTGTAGTCGCATTTCAGCCTTGCTATTCGCGTTGCTATGTGTAAAGCGTGTATAAAAACTTGCGCCACCTAATTGTTTAAAATATGCTTTGATAATGGATATTCAGATTGAAATTTTTGTTTTAGTTTCTTACAAGCGTTCTTAAAGCAAAGCGAGAAAGTTTACCGCGTAAAACCCTGAAATTATCATGCAAATACAGTACATGTAGTAAGGACTACTTTTGACACCATATTTAGAAACTGGAATGGCTATTACATCGATATTACATCTATCAAACCCATTTGGCCGGTATATGATATATTCATATACATGAAAACAAATCTGGTCAAACTACACATTAAATGGATGACAGAAAATAAAAATATAAATATAAGGAATAAACAACATCTTTTTGCCGCTCATTACGGTATGACTACATTAGCTTCGTGGGGTAAGTTTAACGAAAACTCCCTTCGGTCGTTTACAAAACTCACCCTCTGCGAAGCTAATGTAGTCATACCGCCATGCACGTCAAAAAGATGTTGTTTATTCCTATAATAATTAAGGTCAAAGATGTCAAAGGTGTCAAACTTATAATGGTTCGCATCGATTCAAAGATTTACTCACACGCAAAATGTGTGTTCCCTGGCTGATGTGATAGAGGTAATTATGTTCAAACAAGCGTACATGTATGTCAAGTTCAATGTTACTTTGGTCTCAACATTATTATATAACCAAAACATATTGAAGTGAGGTTAAACCGAAATAAACAAATCAAAATTGTTTGTCAAACTCCAAAATGTATTCACCCACCAAATTAAGCATCTCTAACTGATATGGTAAGTAAAAAAATATGTCCTTCACACGATTTTTTTATTAATAATGTCAAAAGTCACCGTAACAGTTATCTGAAAATATTACTGAATACTTTTCCATACCACAGTGTACTCACACGATCAATTTGGTACGCCTAGCCACAGGGACCCAACACGATTAGTTTTCAACATATTTGCAGGGCTGCCATAAGTTGACATGAAAAATCCTAAGATTTCCAAATTTGCAATTTTCAAGTGCGATTTAACGAATCGTACCTTTACCCCATAGACTGTTTCTAGTTTTGTTGACATGTGACTACTTAAAGCAGGCTATAAATAAAGCAGAATGCGCATTCTGCTTTACTTTCAGTCTGCTTTAAACTACCATGTACTGGAAAAAATCCGGGAGAAATGGCAGCCTTGTATTTGTGATAAAAGGTATAACTTTTGTCACAAATACGAGCGTACGTTAAACTTCAATCGTGTCGGGTACATGTGCCCCTGGCTGGTGTTGTATACATAGGAAAGGTCCTCTTGATAAACTTTTACTATGATTAAGATCAACCATCTAGATCAACGTTGAGATGAAAAAATAAGTTATATTCTTTACCCCAAGATGTACTCACACACAAACATGATATCCCTAGCTGATATGATATATATACATATACAAATGTCTCGAATAAATGGACACTACAGTGTTTTTACAGGACAAGAGTACTCTATACAGGTACAAGTATACGATTTGTTAATGACGAGTATACTCGTCGCTAGGATTGAATGTGTTAACTATTGAATATGTTATATAGGGATTTGTTCAATAATATCATACAAAGTGATGTTTATTTTCGGAACTACCCAATGTGGTACTGGGGCACGGCATCTTGGTCAACTGGTAGAAAAGAATGGGGGACCACTGCCATACCCTGGCATGATACAGTAGAAGGCTGCTAAAAGGTGTAATCTTCTTAGTGATTTGATCGATGGACAACTCCATCATCAACTGATGTATCTGTACGTCAGTCAAAGTATTGAACTGGTTATAATCCAGAATATTTGTAACTCTGGTTTTCTGGTCAGAGTTCATATTTCGCGATATGACTGAAATACTGTTAAAGCAACTTAAAACCCTATTTCAACGACACAAAACAACAACAGAATCGGAACTCTGGTAATTAGTCTAATTACCCACACTCTTCGTGAAATATCCGTTACTGAATTACAGTTGGGAAGATGCTATTCTTTCCCAATAAATGCGTTTATGTTAACCCTTTGCCTGCTGATCGCGACTTTATTGATTTTTTGCAAACAGTTTGGATCCAGATCAGACGCCGCGTAACGCGGCATCTGATCTGGATTCAAACTGTTTGACACTCATCTTTAGGTTTCTTTACTTAATAAATGTATAAATCTAAATTTAAAATTTTTTGCAGACGACAATTTCTAAGCAGACGATATCACCGCAGGATAAGGGTTAAAACTAATTGTATCCGTTGCAAACTGTTTGCATTGACCCGGCGTCTGATCAGATTCCGAACTGTTTGTCATTGCGTTTGGCTTGCGTTTTGTATCGTTTAAACGGAAAAGGATACCGCCTTCTCTACTGTCTGAACTTTTACCGTGTGTATTAACCCTTAGCCCGCCAAATGAATTGTCGTCTGCTATATTTCTCGTCTGCTTCAAGTTTCAAAATGCTTCAAAGTTGCTCAAAATTGCTGAAAATGTTGTCCGAGTGTCAAACAGCCTGGATCCGGATGAGACGCCGATTTACTCGGCGTCTCATCCGGATCCAAGCTGTTTGCATATGGAGCTATAGTCGTGAGTGGCAGGCTAAGGGTTAAATGTACATGTACATGAGAAATTGTCTCTGCTGGGAAATTAACACAAAGGCAGACACATGTTTATCTACTATGACCGTAGGAAAAAAATCAACTTTTATGAAACTAAGCGCAAATTGCCTAACATTTGCAAACTGTTTGGATCCAGCTCAGACGCCGCGTAACGCGGCATCTGTTCCCGATCCAAACTGTAATTCGTATTCACTTTTATCCTGTTTTAAAAGCATGACAACTGCTTTTTAGTATTTTAGCAGACGATATATTTGAAGCAGACGACAATTCAGTATAATAAGAGTTAAACAGTATTGTAGGAAAATTCTACAGGCAAATAGATACCCGTTTAAACGACGAAATAAACCACATTGTCCGGCGTCCGATTTGGCTCCAACCTGATTGCAATTTAAGTAACTGTTTTAGCACAAACGCGTTTATCGGGGATAAAGTGTTCTCCACTGTTCTAAGAAACTATTCTTGAACTTGCAGATAAACCTGACGATTGTCCATCTATTTATGGGCGTGGTTATCAACTCTGCTGTCATCCCTATCACACTGTGCATGTTCTGGGAGAGACTGACTGGACTTGCCATGGTTGCCGGTAGTGTCGGAGGTTCGATCCTCGCCATCGTCTCGTGGCTCAGCGTGACGGCATCCTACCCGGGAGGATTAGGTGACTTCCGGGTAAATTCAGGTAGCAGTCCCGACGTTTTACTACATTTTGCAAATGCATGATGCATATGCTATGACTTGATACGGTTCAATTATGTGTTGCTTACCATTGTAAGGTCACTTTGACACTGACCTTGACATTTGATCTCAACTTTTACACAAGCATGTCCGGGCTATATTGCCCTACACCATATCAGCTAGGTATATCAAATAAAGTGTGCTAGCCATCTTCAATGTGTATACCCGTACACCGGATATAGGTATCAGCTTGTCGAGAGAGTTAGCCGATTGCTCTGCAGTGCAGGTGGTTTTCATGTTTTTATAGCATAAATTGTCTATGATCAAAATGTATATAATACCGTATTCAAGCGTGATGATTCTGGGACATGCTGATGTCAAAACGTTTCTGTTTTTATCCAGAAAAAACTCTCGTAAGACGTATAAACATGCTGCCTAGTACCAGTAAATAAAAACGGGTGCTGACGAAAAATAATAATAGCAACTGTTTAAAACGCTCCTGACTACAATATTTACATAAAATATTTAGCCCCTTTCATAATAATTCCTAACGGTTGCTGACAAAAAATAATAATAACAACTGTTTAAAACGCTCCTGACTACATTATTTACTTAAAATATTTAGTCCCTTTCATAATAATTCCTGTAACTCACTAGTACCCCACTGTTCGGTCGTAATTTTTTTAAATGAATTTAAACAAATTTATGTCAAGTTTACGGAATGTTGTGAATGAAATATTGCTTTACGGCATGTCGATGTATCACTGTACGTGGTTTTGCTACCAGACGTTTGGCCCTAAAAGCGTTTTGCTCTGCCACAGTTCGGCCTCAGGGTGTTACGTTCACCTTAAGGCATATGTGTATCAAGAATAGTCTTCCTATTCATGAACTATATACTTTTCATTGTTAATTTACTCAAAAGATATGAACTAGATAACCTAATAAGTTTAAATTGAAACGATGAATACCAATTTAAGCATATTCTGATAGCTGCTCGTGTCAAATAACACTTTTATCACATAAAATCGACTCTGGCAGTGTAATAAAACCATTCAATAAATTATAGAAACTATCAATATTTGGGCTCCGGTCTTACAAGTACCTGTTCGTCCACAAGCGCTGCTTGACGCGGGGTGCCAAATGACGTCCTTTGCAATGACGATACCATAAACAACGCGAACATTTGGCGGAAAATTAATATGGTGAAGAGACTACACACTAAGGATTAGTTGACTTAATAGGGTTTTAAAATGTTTATGTGATAAATAGATTCTCACATTCGTGCTCATTATTTATCATCTATTATAAAAAGAGTGCGCATGCGCGAGATGACAAGTCGCGTTTTTCATATGGGAGAAGAAGATTTGTGGAAATTTGATATTTAATGATAAATTTAACCACTTCTTCCGGTACAAAGTGATTCTAAATAAGTTTCCAGGCATATGTGAAAACTACGGACGATAAATTTTTTAAAAATTGACGTTTTAGGAGTATTTTTATCGTGTTTGGCCGATGGCCATGCGGTTTTATGAGGGCGGTCATATTGAATTTGCAATTCATAGACGCAGGAAATAACTACTCATGATTTCTAAGCACGAACGAGAAGCTTTGATAAAGTCGGGATTCATTAGCGCTACAATTGATAAACTTTTCTAAAAGGAATTCGCAAATTTGAGGCAATTTATATAAATTATTCGTGTTCAGCGGTAAGCCATGCCGCTCATGGAGGCGGCCATATTGGATTCCTAAATGCAGAGGGAGGAATGATAGAAGCATCAAACACTGTGTATGAAGAAACGACATGTTTATGTGCAAGTAGCAGCGCAGCAAGTATAACATATTTTATTAATCTCTGTGAAGATATAGAACTGTTTCATTCAATATTAATTGCCACGTAGGACAAAATGGCGGCAAGCAGAACTTCCTCGACGAGTGGTAAAAAAACCCGTAAATATTGGGAATGCCCATATTGCAGCAAAACATTTCAGAGTGATGCTAAAAGTTTACAATGTGACACATGCTTAAACTGGGTGTGCCTAGAATGTAGTAAAGTACCTGTAGAAATGTATGAAATGATGTGCAAGATGAACAGTAGTGGTGAAACCAGTTGTTTTAAATGGGTTTGCAAACTTGATGAACGTTCGTTACCTACCCTTAAGGAAATGAATTCTACATTGTCATCCATATTGAAATCTAATAATGAGCGATTTGACGACATAGAAAGGCAGGTGAAGCATGTTGAAAGCAGTATAGGGGAGAAAGTATCGGAGCAAGTTACTGAAATGCAAAACATTTTAATGACAGACTTATCTGCTGAAATAGACAAGAAACTTGAGGAGAAATTTAGAGAGGAGAGTGACAGAAAGTTTAGAGAAATGAACCTCTGTTTATATAATGTCCCAATGTCCTCCAGCTCAGACCCCCAAGTGAGAAAAGACCATGATTACAACATAGTGGTAAGATTATATCAGGCTGTCGTTTCAGAAGAACAGACCCCGCAAATTAAAAATGTGTTCAGACTTAATGGTTCAAAGGGAAAAGAAAGGGCAAGTTATGCAGATAAAGACATTAAAGTACCAGTGGTCAAGATAACCTTTGTCAATAAACACGAGTTGAGGCAGTTGGTAACTAATGCTAGAAAGATAAAAGACTGTAAGAATTTGGATGAATCAATGAAAAAAAGTATCGTCTCAAGAGACCTATCCATCAAACAAAGGGAGGAGAACAAAAAATTAAGGGAAGACCTGTTAGAAGCCAACAGCGAGGGGAAGGCTTACACAATACGCAACGGTAAAATAGTCCCATTGATTAGGCAAGGATCTGCAATGCCTAATATGGCTACCCCCTTATACTAACTTTTTAAAAGACAATGTTTTTAACTGTGTAAATACTTTTAACAGTGGTTTTAAAGTTGTATATTCTAATGTTGATTCATTACTCAATAAGAGAGCAGAGCTGATGCACCTCATTGATCAGAATGACTACGATTTCATGTTATTTACTGAAATACTGCCTAAAAACTGCAAGAACATTTTAGAGTGTGAGTTTACGATAGACGGTTACGATTTATTTTATCGAAGTTTAAACTCTGGTAGAGGAGTTGCTATTTACGTTAAAAACATTTGGGAAGGAATTATTGATGAGGAACTTACCAACTCCGATTTCCCAGAATCAGTGTGGTGCAGAGTAAACTTACGTAATACTGATAGTCTTCTTGTGGGTGTGGTGTATCGTAGCCCTTCGTCTAGCGAGGACAACAACAATATTTTGAATGAACTATTATGTAAAGTTAGTAGCAAAAAGGACTCTCACTTATTATTGACGGGTGATTTTAACTATAAAGATATTGATTGGATCAATAAAGAATGTGAAACAAATGATAACCAACAAATTTCATTCTTGGAGTGCATCAAAGATTGCTATTTATATCAACATATACATGAACCAACCAGATACAGAGAAGGGAACCAACCGAATACCTTAGATCTCATTGTTAGTAATGAAGAACAAATGATTGAAACCATAGAGTATCTACCTCCCTTAGGGAAAAGTGACCATACCATATTATCGTTTTGTTTTAACTGCTATACACCAGATGCAAGTGATTTTGTACCAAGATATATATATCACAAGGGGGATTATGAAACTTTAAAAAAGGTAGTGGCAGAATGTGATTGGGGGGAGCATGTAAATGATGATATAGACGATATGTGGTCTTTTTTCACAAACAGTATACAAAAGGCAGTAAGTGAGTGTGTTCCAATGTCTAAACCCAGGAAATGTAAAAAGAAAGCTTGGATAAACTCTGAAGCTATACAAGCTATTAGGGACAAGAATAAAGCTTGGAAAAAGTACAAATATTGCAAAAATGAGACAAACTATAAACACTATGCTGAAATCAGAAATAAGGCAACCAGTCTATGTAGAATTTCAAAAAGGAACTATGAACGTAAATTATGTGAAGATATTAAAGAAGATCCAAAAAGCTTCTGGAAGTATGTAAGATCCCAAAGTAAAACAAAATCTTCTATAGGAGACATTGAATCAGAAGATGGTACCCTTACCAGTGATAATTTACATAAAGCTGAACTTTTCAACAAATTCTTTTGTAGTGTTTTTGTTAATGAGGATATAGAAGATGTGCCAACTCTGGATACTCGGGAATTCTCGGAAGAGCTGTCGGATATAGTAGTGACATCAGACATAGTTAAAGAAAAACTGCTCAACTTGAATTCCTCCAAGTCTCCTGGAGGGGACCAGATTCATCCTCGTATATTAAAAGAAAATGCAGAAACTCTTTGCAGCTTTTTATCTACTCTTTTCACCAAGTCAATAAGCACTGGATATCTTCCAACTGATTGGAAAACGGCAATTGTTGTTCCTCTCCACAAAAAAGGAAGCAAGAAAAAAACAGAAAACTTTCGACCAGTTAGCCTTACTAGTGTGGTTTGTAAGCTGTTTGAATCTATCGTTCGTGACTACATAATGACACACATGGACATGAACAATTTATTTATCGTGCATCAACATGGTTTTAGACCTAGACATTCTTGTGTAACACAACTGTTAGAGGTAATTGATGATTGGTATGAAATTTTGGACAGTGGAGGGTGTATAGACACCATATATGTAGATTTTCAAAAGGCATTTGATACAGTTCCGCACCACAGACTATTAAACAAACTATACAGCTATGGTATTAGAGGCGAGGTACTGAACTGGATTAAGAGCTTTTTATCGGATAGACAACAAGTGGTCAGAGTTGGTAATTATACTTCAATGAAAGCAGATGTTGTAAGCGGTATCCCGCAAGGATAGGTCCTAGGCCCCATCTTGTTCCTTGTTTTTATAAACGACTTACCTGATGTAGTCCAGTCATCGATAAAACTCTTTGCCGACGACACAAAGTTATATTCTTTAATTGAAAAAGAGGAAGACTGCCAGGCTTTACAAAAGGACCTAGACAATCTCTCTTGTTGGTCTGATAAGTGGTTATTGAAGTTTAATGCAAAGAAGTGTAAGTCCATGCACATAGGAAGATATAACCCTAAACACCAATACCATATGAAAGCAGAGGAGGAAACTATTCTGTTAGAACAAACTCTACATGAGAAAGACATAGGGGTTACTTTCGATGAGAGAATGAAATTTGATGTACACATCACAAACATTGTTAATAAAGCAAATCAGCAATTGGGGCTTATAAGGAGAACTTTTGACTACATTGATAGAGTAATGTTTCTGACTTTATATAAATCGCTTGTGAGACCGCATTTAGAGTATGCTACAGTTATTTGGTCGCCTTGGTTAAGGAAAGATATTATTGCAATTGAGCAAGTTCAGCGCAGAGCAACTAGACTCGTTAGGGATATTCAACATCTATCTTATGAACAAAGACTAAAGGAACTAGGACTTCCAACTCTACTATACCGTCGTCAAAGACAAGACATGATTCAACTCTTTAAAATCCTCAACAAATATGATGAAATACACATGCCAAGTATCATTATCAACAATTCCAGTGTTACTCGGGGCCACGACCTCAGACTAGTGAAAAGTCATCACAAGTATAAAAGTACCATGAACTCATTTGTCCCAAGGAGTGTGAATAATTGGAACAACTTACCAGAACATTGCATTCATAGTAAAACAGTGAATAGTTTCAAGTCAGAACTAAATAATGCCTGGAAACAGAAAGATAACAAGTTTTTTTATAACTTTTAAACTGGCGCACAACTGAGTGAATTTATGAAGGATATAAACGGGTCAACATAAGCATTGATGCTTCTACAAGACCTCTCATCAAAGGTAAATCAAAGGTAAATAAACTCCTTGACTAAAATCTCCAAGACTCGCGTCATTTTATTTTGGTAAACTCGTTTATCAAAAATGATAAGCAACATGCCGTTCACTAGCGTAGCAAGTTGCCGTACACCTAACCGAATTTCTTTTCGTTTTTTTAAAGCACAAACGTAAAAAAACAATAGTCAAAGTTTCATAAATGTCAATCAGGATTGCATAAATAACTCGTATAATATGAATAATATGCTTATGCAATTGTTAAACAATTGTTACAATGACTTTTTGGCAGCAGTCGTTGTTATTTACCGGTACTAGACAACATGTTTAAACGTCTTACGAGAGTGATTCTCGGTAAATCAGAAATGTTATGACATCAGCATATTCCAGAAACATTGCGCTTTAATATACTATTTTATACATATTCATCATAGACATATTGTTCTAGAAAATTATGAAAACATACCTGCACTTCAAGGCGATCTGTTAACTCTCTCGACTGTGTATGGGTATACTAAGTGGTCTTAGGATAGCGCAGTATCGCTTACAGTTTTCAAGTCACTGTGACTTTGACTTCAGGTAACGACAAACTTCTTTTCAAGAGCATATTTCCTATACTATACTAGCTGAGGATGCCAAATCCGTTGTGTAGTTTTATTTTTGTGTGTAGTGTACCATTGTCAGATTACTGTGATCTTGGCCTCGACTTTTGATCTCAATTATAGAAAAACTTTGTCCGAGGCACCTGGATACATCTTTTGAAGGCGGATTGGTCGAAGCAAATTTACACATCAGTTAGAGATATGTATTTTATTGAGTTTCTAAGAGGTATTGTTCTTGTTTTCAGTTCGCGAGAACTCAAGTCTGACGGGTAACCTTGTGTCGCTGTTATCCGGCGGACTAATCGCGGTACTAGTCAGCTTGTTCTCCGGTCGCAACAAAGATGGCGAAGAGGTCTGGGAAAAAACACGGGACATTGACAACCCGCTCAGTCCATGGACCGAACTCTATGAAAAGTGAGTAGGCGGAGATTACTCAAACTAACTCATTGTGGTACAGTCAAACCTGTGTAAAATACATTTCTTTTACATTTGTTGTATTCATGATAGGCGAGGGCAAACGTCATGCAGACGGCTCCTATAGGACCCGTCTGCATGCATGACATTTGCCCTGCATTAAGCGGTCACATGTGTTTGAAGATTGCCATATATCTTCCTTTAGATATCGCTCAACAAAGATTTGCCATATTTAAAAAAGGATAAAGTAAAGTGCACAGCTCCTAGAGATATATTTGTCTTTATTTGGCTGTCTTTTTGGCTGTCTTTTGTCTTTTGTATGTTTAGTGGCTTTAATTGGGCGCTCTACTGTTATTTCTATCAGTCGGCATTAAGAAGCCTTTACCTTCATTGCTAATTGATTGATGGGGTAACGTGATCGCCATTTTGGGGGCTGTCTTTTGTATGTTTATTCATGTTTATTTTAGATCTAATTGTAGTCATTTGTCTTTTCCCGGCGGCCTGCATTTGGGCGCTCTACTATTGTTTCTATCGGTCGAAAATCAGAAGCTGGTCGCTTCATTGCTGATTGATGGGAGTAATGTGATCGCCATTTTGGGGGCTGTCTTTTAAATGTTTATTCATGTTTATTGTAGATCTTATTGTAGTTATTTTGTCTTTTCTTGCTTTGTAGGTACATTTGTGTAATTTCATGTGAAGCGCTTTTGAACGCACTACCCCTGTGTGAAAAGAGCGCTATATAAATCTGGTATAATAATAATAATAATAATAATAATAATAATATTTAATCCCTGCTTTAGGCTTGCATCCGTCTTCAACCTAGGAATTTCAAATATTCAGCTGAAAGCACGTTATTCGTGTCGACATTACTCCAGTCAAAACAGCCCAAAAGCTGACGTTAAAAATATTACAGACAACACTACCAATGCAAACGATATTTTGGCGGTAAGAGGAAAGCAGACGATAAAACTATGCAGGGAATGATTTAAGTATTCTAAATGAGTCTAAGATCGTTCTAAGGCCTATGATTGTTCAGATTTGAGTATAATGATCACAGACTCATCTCAAACGCTTTATAAGTATGGTGCCAATGATAAAGTGTGTCACCATTGTATTTATTGTTACTTTCATTTTGCTCACAGAGACCTAAACCTGACAGGGGCATATCGTCTGGACAATCGGCCACCATTGAGAGAAGTGCAGAGGGCCTTTAGGGGAGCCAAGTATGTGGCTCTTTCGGGATCAATAACCCTTACGATCATACTGATGCTAGTGTGGCCCCTGATCATGATAGCATCATCAGTCATGTCATACTACTCATTTTCCATTTGGGTAAGTACTTAAAAGAACGTGTATCGGCATATATTCTACACCTGTGACCCGTATTGCGAAACTTTCAATAGAATCAACACAGTACGTACAGGTATAGCTAATTGGTACATGACACATACATGTGCAGTAGGGAACTTGTTTCAGTGCTTCCTCGCTATAACAGTCCTCTAAATAACGATTCCCTCCGTACAACACCGCATCCCCCAACCCCAGGAAAACTATGTCCAATCTATTTACGGCTGCAATGTCGTCTGCGTAACAAAGTCGTTTACTGCTTTTTTCTCAAAGTCACATAATGGACATTTTGATGAAAAAACCTTAATGACGAGTGACAAACAGCTTGAATCCCGATCAGACGCCGCGTTACGCGGCGTCTGATCTTGATTCAAGCAGTTTGCAAATGTAAGCCAATGTACCTCTCTGTAACAACTCCCTCAGAACAAAAAGTCGTTATTTTCTCTTTTTATTGCGTTTTGTTTGCGTTTCGTTTGCGTTTAAGCGGGAAAGAATAACGTTTTCTCACATGACTATCCCTGTTTTCTATAGCGAACAACGATCACGAATATCCTTGTCTCCAACATGTGTGAGATCAATTTGATGACGTCACTATATAACATCGCTATTTATAACGGCGTTTTGACGTCCCCGGGATTCCAAACAATGCCTGTTGCTTTAGAAAATTACGTAAAATCGTTGGTTATGTGAGAAAAAGAATCTGTCACTCGTCGATGTTTAAGACAAGTTGATCTCAAACTCGTCTAGAAAAGAAAAGTTATTAAGCTCACCAAGGCTCGCTTAATAACATTTCAATTCTAAACTCGTTTGAGATCAGATTGTCTTAAACATCGACTCATGGCAGATCCTATATTTCTCCACTGTACTATTTGCCATTTCAGGTGACTCTGTCCAAGGTGTGGGCCTTCTTGGCAGCCATATTTATAATAGTGGCGCCATTCTTCAATGAGATCTGGGATATTTATATTGCCTATCGGCGTAACCGTAACTCTAAAGTCTCTCCGGAGACTGAGACTATATCTCGGATGCACGAGCGGCGAAACACGGGTATGTTACTGACTAGAGACAGGCAATCTATTGACACAAAGCTGACAGGAGTGAACTTAGTGCATCTGTCCTCATTCTCACAGTTACATAGCAGTGAGGCTGGTCGCCGGCGCAAATCTCTAATGGACGGGAAAGGCCGGGAGGAAGGACATGGATTACCTACACAAACAGAACAGACAGAACCCATGCCTAATTCAAGTGTCTTTCCTTAATTAACACTAGGAAATATAGTGACGAGTAAACACTGTACCCGTGAAGAGTACACTTTTTCTATGCTAACCGTGATGACCACGACCAGAAGGCTCATGATATGGGTATTCGCTGTATGTCACTTTGCAACATATTCACAAAAAACACAACCCTAAATGGTCAACAATAGACTAGACTTAATTGGAAATAGGAAATTTCCATTTAACGCTTCAGGGAGGAAAGGGTTAGCAACAGTAGCTATGTGCAGTCTACAGTTACATCAATTCTCAAAGATATATTTGTTAATCATTTCATTCATGACATATCTTTAGAATGATAGACAGTTTAGCTCGTTTTCCTTTGACCAGTAATTGGTAAAGGATTCCCATTTCAACGAAATTCAATGTAAATACAGAACATAAACATGTAAATGATTGCAAGTTAGACACATTATCAATCTATGCTAATCTAAGTAACAAAAGATTTGAAGCTTGGTCATTGCAAACAATTGGGAGTCAGATCAGACGCCGGGTAACCCGGAGTCTGACTATGTGCCACTCGGATTTAAAAGGGTAAAAAAATCATAATTTTCTGCTTTTGCGTTTAACCCGTACCCGTTAGCCGGTTTCTAATATTGAAAATAGGAGAACACTTAAAGCAGGTCGAAAGTAAATCAGAATGCTCATTCACGCGCATTCTGCTTTACTTTCAGCAGCCTGCTTTAAGCTATAATATGCTAGGATACAGAAACTATTTCTTATGGTTCATTTTTATGACTAAATAAAGTGGAACATTTTTCTTCATTGGGTGAATAAATTAAAAGTGTAAAAAGGTGTATTCATTGCGTAATGGGTTAAACGGAGAAGAATAACGTCTTTCCCACTGTACCATGCCCGGTTACAGAGTCAAAGAACTGTGTCCTGCATTCAAACAGGTTGGTGCTTCGACGAGACTGAATGTGAAAAAGAATAACCCATAAAAGAATTTACTTTCAGTTAACTTCAACCAACTAGTCTTAACCCTTTACCTGATAGGCTATTTCTATAGTATTGAAAATAGGTGTCTACTTAAAGCAGGTTGAAAGTAAAGCAGAATGCGCCTTAGGACGCATTCTGCTTTACTTTCAGCCTGCTTTAAGCTATCATGTGCTATAATATAGAAAATATTCCCTATAATACATAATTATTACTGATTAAATTGGAACTATTTTCTTCAGCGGATGAATAAATCATATCCGTTAAAAGGCGCTTCTATTGGGGAAAGGGTTAAATACTGAAAACAAGCTATGCGTAAATGATTAAAGGCAAACTAATTCATAATAAATGATCCTACAGAATATTTCTAATATAGTTCTATCCTATTGTAATTGTTGTTGTGTTGTGTTTAAGATGAATTCACGTCCACTCAAAGCATTCAAGCATCCCCTTTCCGCTCTGGTAAGCATCAGTCTACCGTTTCAGGGATGTCTTCTCATATTAACCCATTTTTGCATAGTGGATTCTTTCATGTGGATTTATATATTGCATAAGTACATTTTTCGTTTTTCAGCGGAGCTGCCTATTATCTATTTAGACCTACATTTTTATTTAGACAAACATTTCAACCAATCATATTTGATCAGAAATTTAGAATTAAGAGCACCTGTTGAAACTGAATTGTCTGATTGGATAGTAGCCAGGGCTCCAGATAAGAGAATTATTTCAAAACTTAAAAACTTTATTTTTGCATTAAACCCTATGGTGTCCTACTCATTTGAATTGTCTCTTCGAGACGATAAAAATCAGTGGTAACACCATAGGGTTTGGTGATGAAATGAGTGAGAAAATGTTAGATTTGTTCAGTTTACTCCCTCTTATCTGGAGCCCTGCTAAACTGTAGCCAGTGCTACTGGTCTAATTGTGAGACACAGTGCAGTGTTTACTAATACTGAGCTGATGACATCATGCTTCTATTTTAAGATTATGACAATTTGTCTTTCTATAGATAGACAGTTTGATATATAGAACAGTAGTTTAATCTGAGGATCTCCTACCAGTAGCTAGGATATGGGTTATATTATTGTTTTGCATTTCTGTACATTTATAGGTTTTTAGTCAGAGTAATAGTTATCCTTGAATGTGTATTTTTTGCTTTTCAATCCAAGATGTTACAATTCTTTGGAAAAAAAACAATTTCATACAATTTTGCACACCCATCTACAGCATGAATTCCACCACCCATTCCGCTGAATATCTTTTTTAAAGATATTTCTTGTTATTTTTTATTTAGAATATAAATTCTTGTTAGCAAACAGTGTAGACCAAGATCAGACACCGCATTACACGGCGTCTGCTCTGAGTCTGCACTGTTTGAATATGTCCCTTTTATGCGACGCCCTGCAAAAATGGGTTAAATACCGTGAATAAGCGCATATTCGATAGACCTAACATGTATAAACAGCTCGTTGTTTACGAATAATGTATATCTTACGTTTTTCATGTATATTTACATAATGCATGCATATATCGCGATGATAAAACATTTGACTCACTTACTCATAAGCAATACATCCGGGAAAAATGATACATTGTTACTTCTCAATTCGTCCAGTTCCTGGAGTGTTTGGAGACAAAAATGGTAGAAATAGAAATATAACAGTAAATAATAATGTTATAGAAGTTGTCGATAGCTTCAAAAACCTAGGGGTACTCTTTAAAAAATTTAGACAATTTGCAGTGGCAAAAAAAACCATGTTGTTGAACAGGCAAGGAAGGCGATGTTTAGTTTACATAGGAAACTGCGAAACCTAGATCTACCAACTGACTGTCAGCTTAAACATTTTGATAAAACACTTTTACCTATATTAACACACGGGTGCGAAGTTTGGGGCTTCGGTAACTTGGCAATAATAGAAAAAGTACATACAGATTTTCTTAAACATATTCTTCATGTTAAAAAAGGGACTCCTCATATTATGCTTTACGGTGATCTAGACCATTACCCTGTCTCAGTTGCCATTAAAAAAAGAGTAATCGGATTTTGGCACAATTTAATTTACAATGACAATAAATTATCACCCTCCTTATACAAAGTTATACTTTCCGATTTAAATAATAATGATAACCAACATCATTGGCTGAATAATGTAAAATCCATTTTAGACGAGTGTGGTTTAAGTTATATTTGGTTAAACCAGCAGTATCATGGATCAAGAAAAGTGTTACTTCACAATGTCGAACAGTCCTTAAAGAAGCAATTTTTTCAAAATTGGAATGGCGATGTTAACGAGTTACCTAAATGTTTAAATTATAGAACATATAAAACGGAACATAAACTGGAAAACTATTTTGATATATTACCTAGGTTTTATATACAAGGATTTGTTAAATTTCGTATGTGTAACAATCACATGCCTATTGAAAAAGGTCGTTGGATAAAAGTAGAACGTCAAAATCGAAAGTGCAATTTGTGTAATTTAAATGAACTTGTTGATGAATTTCATTATCTTTTCAATTGTACCTTTTCAGAAATGAAAGAAGGAAATATATTCCATGTCAGAATTCCAGAAATAAGAATACTTTAACTTTTGGCAAACTTATGTCAGAGAATGATGAAACAACTGATAAATATATCTAAATTCTTAAACACTGCCGGTGCCCGCCTGGCGTAGAATACACGATTTGGTTTATTCCAATATACGAATATATTTTTGATTGTCTTTTTCAATTCGTAGTTTTGTGATATGTTAGTTTTTGATGCGCCTTTTTTACCTTTGGCATGCTATGAATGACTTTGTTGTTACCTTTGCAAACAGTTTAGACCCAGATAAGACGCCGAGTAACTCGATGTCTCATCGGAATCAAAACTGTTTGACACGTTGCTAATAGTTCCTGCGATAATATCTGATTAGCATGATAAATGTTAATAGATAGACCGTATTTCATTTCATCCCCACACAACCTGGTAATTATGTTTTGTTTATTGTGTTTTTGTACCTCATGTTACATATTTTACATGTACTGAGAGCAACAAATAAACTGTAAACTGTAAACTGGATCCATATCAGACACCGCGCAATGTATATGACCAATACAAATATAGTAAGAATTTCTTTTGTAAGGTTTCCTACCTTTATGAATATTAGATAATAAAAAATGGGAATTTCTTCCTTTTGAATGAATACAACTGGTTACACATCGGTAATGCCTCTCCCCTGGTGAATAAGAACACAGCGACAGTATTTTTTCAGTCATTCTTTTATTAATTATGTAGGTCTTAGTTCCAACGCAGGACGGTAAGGAGTGATCACATCATTTGACGAGAATACCGATTACCCTGTCGGCTATTTTCATCATACATGTATTTCCTTCTTCAAAAGAGTCGCTAAAATAATGATAAAACAAATCTCAATATCAAGCCAGTCGAAAAATAATGTAAATCTAAACTGAAAATTTGAATATGTTATTAAACATGCAATTTCAGAACATACTGATGTTATTTTTCTTTATTTCATTTTTTGTACTGTTTTTATCTATGGCTGGATGAAATCCAATTACAGTTATGACATATCATTGTTTTTATAGCTGAGGCAAATGTGAAAGTAAGAACGTTCAGAGTTTTTAATCATTTGTTGTTTATGCGATAGATGAACGCAAAATGCTGCCAATGTATTATTTGATCCATCCTGTTCAATACTGAAACATACTCATTCAATTTTCTCTATTTATTACTGCTTGCATGGGACAAGTGTACTGTTTACTGGTATACTGTTAATGGGTTAACACCACCATAATGAACATTGTATTACAGTGGAGAATCTGTTTTTCTTTCCCGTTTAAACGCAAACGTACGCAAACGCACGCAAACGCAAAGTACTAAAACGTAGAAAATAACAACTTTTAGACAACTCTGATAATTCATGTTTATCTTGGTGGCAAACAGTTTGGAGCCTGATCAGACGCCGGGTTACCCGGCGTCTGATCTGGCTCCAAATTGTTTGTATTGTAAATAATAGTTTTAGCGTAAACGCGTTTATTGGGAAAGAATAACAGATTCTCCACTGTATATAGTAGGTGGTCTGATGTTAACTTCTGATATGAGCACAAATTGGTACATTGTATGTGTAATTGGACAAATTATTTCATATGATTAGAAATCAATTTTCAATATGCAGGTGCATGGTCATTATGTAAGTGATTTGTACGAAGTACCTATAGCTAGAGTAAATACAGTGGATAATACAATATTCTTTCCCGTTTAAACGCAAACGAAACGCAAACGCAAAGTACTAAAATGTAGCAAATGACAATTTTTTTCTCACAATTCTGAATGTTGATTTCAACCTGGATGACAAACAGTTTGGAGCCTGATCAGACGCCGGGTTATAAAATGCTGCCAATGGATTATTTGATCCATCCTGTTAAATAAATTCAATACTGAAACACACTTAGTCATTATCCTCTATTTATTGCATTAAACATCAATTAATATAGTACAGTGGAGAATCTGTTATTCTTTCCCAATAAACGCGTTTACGCTAAAACTATTATTTGCAGTGCAAACAGTTTGGAACCAGATCAGACGCCGGGTAACCCGGCGTCTGATCAGGCTCCAAACTGTTTGCCACCAAGATAAACAAGAATTATCAGAATTGTCCAAAAGTGGTTCTTTTCTACGTTTTAGTGTTTTGCGTTTGCGTACGTTTGCGTTTAAACGGGAAAGAATAACAGATTCTCCACTGTACTAAACGGAGACCGTCGTACAAGACATCAAATATATGAACGTCGTGCTCCCGGCTGCCCGTACAACACTTTATAAACATTGGAGTATATTACTGTCATTTACCTATACGCTAGGTTTCTTAATGGAATAGAAAGTATACAGTGCTATCTCTCTACAACGACGCCATATGGGAGACACATATTGTGTGTGTTGTACGGAGGGAGTCGTTATATAGAGGGAAATTAAGAATTGGCTAACATTTGCAAACAGCTTGAATCCAAATCAGACGCCGCGTAACGCGGCGTCTGATCTGGATTTAAGCTGTTTGTCACTCGTCATTATATTTATTCTATCAAAATGTCCACTTATCGTAACTTTGAGAAAATAAGAAAATTCATTCGTTTCTAACAACAAAATCCATTAATACTAGAGTAAATTCGCCATAAATTATATCGACAGGTTAAGCTGTATTCAACTGTTACTGTTACGGGGGCGGTCGATATATGGAGGTGTTGGTATTAGGTGAATTTATTCTATAAAGTTGACCTGTATACATGTGGTAAAGGTATCAATCTTTACAGATATGAGACAATGGAAATCGACCCTTTTCGCCAAATACTGCCATATTAGGTGTTTAATTTATGTCAACGAGGATATTATTACAAAATTTAACATACAAAGTATCAAATTCTTTAAAACCAATTAATGCCCACGATCCCATATATGGGACATGGGCAAACAGTGTAGACGCTGATCAGACGCCGTATTATGCGGCGTCTGGTCAGTTTCTACACTGTTTGCTGACAGGAATTTCAATATAAAACAAAACGAAAATAAAAATTTGACCAGACACCCCTTAGATTAAAATGGACTAATTCATTATATACGCATGGGCGAATCCACAGGGCGCAAATGGGTAAAAATTATATACACGACACACCTCCGCTCCATACGTTTACCAATGGACTGCAAAAAGACATCTGCTTTATGTACTGAACCTTATTAAATTAAATTGATAATTGCAAGCGAATTGCCATCGAATCGCGCGCTTCAAAAAGCAAATCCTACGTTTTGATAATTTTAACGCGAATTTTCCGAAGCGGTTGTGACACAAATCGAATCAAAAACATTAACGAAGGCATATGTGCGAACATTTGTGAGATACAACATTCAAGAAAACTTACCCAAAGGTAAAGTTAGTACTTGGAATCGCAAGCGAATTCCCATCGAATTGCAAGCGAATTGCAAGCGAATCGCTAAAATTGTTAATTTAATAAGATTCAGTACTCTGTAAACCATTGTCGTCTGTTTTAATATCTCAAATTTAAACTTAAGTAAATTGACCAAATGGCAATAATATTTATAGCATACATGTACAGTATACACGCAGGGCATTTGGATGCACATTTGTAACATTATATAATGCGAACTCAAGATACTGGGGTTCGACCGCATTAACCTTTCACTATAAGTACGCCTTTTTACACATTTAATTAATTCTAACACGAAAAATTGGTTCCGCCTTATGTGTTCATGAATATGTACCATGCGAATTATTTTCTATACCGTATCGAATGGTAGGCTAAAGCAGACTGACAGTAAATCAGAATGGGGCATAAGGCCCATTCTCATTTACTTTCAACCTGATTTATGTGGCCCCCTATATTTAATACTAGAAACAGCCTATAGGGTACATGTAATTGGTTAATATGTTGTGTATATCAGATGTAGAATCTTGTACTAAACCGTATCATGCTAAGCGCGATTCGGCGAATACTGTTAACAGTATGGAACAATATAAAACGCAGAGTAACGCGGTCTCTGATCGGGATGAAAACTGTTTGGTACACTGTTCAATTTTTTCTTCAGCATAACAATTGAGTTTGAGTTTTATCACAGACGACGTCAAGTAATATTTGAAGCAGTTGACACTTCTGTATAACAAGCGTTAAAGTATAGAGTAATTCATGCTGAACCATCGGCGTATCTTAATATAATGACATTTTTTTATAACCAAGCGAGAAAGGAGATATCTACGAATGCAGTTACGGAAGTGAGTAAGACTGCAGAATTATTTCATTTATTCACATCGAAACTTAAAACGGGCTATTCCAGTATCCAGTTAAGTATAGTAAATTTTTGACTGTTTTGGATTGTCTTTTAGTAATATACTGCAAAATTACAAACACTATAGACCATGTAGGGGTCATCTGACCTAGGTCTATACTGTTCGTAAAGGACAAGTCAACTTGTCACAGGTAAACTGTTGTTAAATTTCGTTTATATACGCATCACCACCATATATCAACAAAAGGCAAATCGTTATCCAACTTCATGTACAAAAACAAAAAAATTATACAGTCGAACTTCGATATCTCGACTCGCTTAACTCGAACTATCCGATATGTCGACACATGAGCTTCATTATTTCATGGTCGGTTATGTCGAACATACTCGTATTTCAAATTAAAACGTGACTAAGCCACGTTTTAACTTTGAAATACGGGTATGTTCGACTTAACCGAGTTCGAGATATCGACTAAATATCGGGGTCCTTATCTTGGCAACTTAACGCAATCAACCCTGAACTTCTATCTCTAATAAAGGTTAGTACATATTGACCATTTAGAAATGTTTTAGGACCTAAATAGAAAAATAAGAGCAGTGCAGACCCTGATCAGAGGGATTCCTATATGGAGTCTTCACTGGCGGCTGCATAGAATAATGTTCACTATTTGTAAATGACGAGTAAATTCGTTGATAGGGTTGATTGGGTTAATGAGATTATATTTTAGCCAATCGAATAGAGTCACGAGACTCCATCATTGATGCGACAACCGGAACGTAAATTAAATCACACCTTTCACTTTCAAGCAAAAATAAAATGATATTTGCAAAACGTTTATTGGCAAACATTCCGGTATTTCTTCTGTGAACCGCACCTAAGTTCAGGATTTGACAAACAATACAAACACACGGAACATTCGAGAAGTAAACGATATTCAGTGGGGAAGACGTTATTTCTTAACCCTTTCATGATCAAATTATTCGGGAGAGTCTTACCCCTACACCGCTTTATTGTCGTCTGCTTCAGTATTGTTGTCTGCAAGACGCGGTTCAAAGTAAGATTTAAGGTTGTATGACTAAATAGATATAAATAAAAGTGTCAAACAGTTTTGGTCCTGATCAGACGCCGCGTTACGCAGTGTCTGATCAGGACCCAAACTGTTTGCAGACGCGCTTTAAAGCGTCATTGAGAGTGAAATTGTTAAACGAAACGCAAATGCAAGACAGTAAGATAAAGTAAGACAAAGTAAATTAAAATTATTATTAAACTTCTGACAGTTTGTTTTATTTAAGAGGGAAACAGTTAGGAACCTGATTAGACATCGGGTTACGCGGCGTCTGATCTGGCTCCAAACTGTTTGAACTGGAAATAATATTTTAGCGTAAACGCGTTAATTGGGAGATAACGTCTTCTCCACTGTTAAAACTTCGGAAGTGTTTACAAATGGTACATAGTCTATAGTATGATGATCATTTTATTTGGATATCAGGATATTCCATATACCTTTTATTTAGATCATCAACGTCTACGGAATTAAGAGGTAATGATTATGCTCCATCACTAATCATTTGCATGTTGAAATTTAAAAAACTTTTGACCCAGATCAGACGCCGACTCTGGGTCTGATCAAGATCCAAACCGTTTGGCATTTATATATTTTGGTTTAAAATGGCGGTAAAACATTTGCAGACGACCTTTGATGGAGCAGACTAAAATAGAACAGGTGACGGATTGATTGCATGCAATGTGTATTTCAAAAGTACAGTAAAACTTCGCTATTACGACCACTAAAACCAAGGCTAATTGATTGTATAATAGACAGGTGACAGCTTAAAGCAAGGTGACAGTGAAACAGAAAGCTCCTGTAGGAGCTTTCTGTTTCACTGTCACATTGCTTTAAGCGGTCACCTATCGTAACAACCCTAATAATTACCACAATTAAGTGGTCGTAATAGAGAGGTTTTACTGTATTTCTAAAGTACAATTAACCTATGACTTGTTTCAGGCTATGAAGAAAGGTGACTACTTCAAGCAGGTTGAAAGTTAAGCAGAATGTGCCTTGAGGCGCACTCTTCTTTACCTCCAGCCTGCTTTAAGCTACCATGTGCTAGGATGTAGAAAATATATGTTGTTGTACAGAACAGAACAGAACAGAACATATCTTTTATTAGTCACAGTTTACAACAGAGTGTAGCAGTGCGAGGAGTTTGACGAGAGTACATATTCAGACAATATAAAATAGATATATTTTGTACAGTGGAGGTATAAATCAAAGGCGTATAAAGGGGTATTAATGGGGTAACGGGTTAAGGAATAACCTCTTCCCCATTGAGAATAATTTTTTTTTTTCGCGGATGAAACGCCGAGTCATACGGCATTTCATTGAATCTAAACTGTTTGAGTATTGGATAGTAATTTCACAAAGAAATGAAAAATACTCACAAACTTACAAAGATAACTGAAAACCTGGCGCACTGGAAACGAATATTTCTGTACGTGTTAACAACATCTTTTTTGGAACTTAAGACTTTATCGTCACATTTGTCTACTTCAATTTGTCGTCTGCAATGTTATGCCGAATTTAGATCTTTGAAGGTTTGACTGAAGTAATACTGATATGAAAAATAATAATATGGGGCCCTGTTCAGACACTGCGTCACTCGGCGTCTGATATTGATCTTAAGGGTCTATAAAACCCATAAGCGAATTTTTCAAAGTATTTCACTTTTTTTCTTTCATGTTTATTTTGAAAGAGCTGTTTATTATAAATGAAAAAACAGAAAAAACATATGTTGGAGTGCATTATTTTGCACTACGGCAATTTGGAAAAGATGTGTCAAATTCAGACTTTTTCTCAAATTTTGTCAAATTTAAAGTATAAGCTTCAATAAATTATATTTTAGATAAAAACAAACATACAATACAATACAATACAATACACTATGTTTATTTCCTCCTTCATAGGAGATTTGTATTGGTTATAGTCAATGTACAGTATTAACAATTCAACATTGTAACTAATGGTAAACAAGCTACATGTATATACTATTGTACATATATGTAGATCAAGATCTATTTACAGCAAAATTCTCCATTACGACCACTAACCAGTGGGAACCAATCGGTCGTATGAAAGACAGCTGACAACTCAAAGCAATGTGAAATTGTTTTATTTTCACGCTGCTTTATGCAAACACTTGTCTCAAACACCCAACAGTTTACACAGCCCAGTAGTCGCATTGAGGGATTTTTCTGTAGTCAGTCTTGGACCTGCAATACACATGCATGGGTACGTCTTGTTTAATATTTGATGTGAATTAAATAGTTAAAAGTGTGGCAATAGCATGGTTTATAACTCGTAGGCAAACAGCGTAGATCTTAGTCAGCCGACACCTACAACAGGATCGTAGAACATTAATAAACGCTGTTTACATATACGCTACGTACATGAAGGTGCTGTGCAAGCTGGGGACAAAGTGATGTTTTGTCCGTATTAAGGTACTTCGAAGGTGCGCTTAGTTTCCATACAAGGTGTTATGAAACTTTTCATGAAGAATGATAATAGCCTAAAAAACAATGTGTGAAAATATAGGCAAAATTTATCGTGTGGCTTGTCTTTTAGGTCTCTTTTTCTGACAAAAACCTGGAATTTTGATGATATTATTTTGCTAAAAAATTAATAAAACTAATGACTAAAAGTCTCGCTCAATAAGTAGTCCACAACCTTCATTACAAGAAAAGCTGAAATCATTTTGAATAAAGGTGTTCAGAGAGATGTTATCAGCTATTTAAATTTTGAAAAATGCTAACAAATTGAATTACAAAAAACTGACTCATTCAATGTAAATTTGTTTTCATTTTATTCAAATACATGGTTGATGAAACAGTTGGTCAGAAAAAAATAGAAAATATTACAGTCAGGATTTGTTGTTATAATAGATTTTCTTATTAAAATGTGGGCAATTTGAAGTTGAGATACAGTTACTTACCTTAAATTTAAAATTCTGTTATTTTAAATCTGCTATTATTTATTCATGGACTTGCATACAAGGTTAATTATATTGTTTAAACATAATAATAATGGGCAATGTCGATCTTGAAAAGGTTGACGTATTGATAAGCTTCAATGTGTGGCTTTTTAGTTCGATCAAATCGTATACATATATAACGATTTTATTGACTTGTAAGTCATTAAACTAAAACGTACATGTAAATGGACATATAATTGGACCGTATATAACAGCACTAATTCTAATCAACGAAGACTAAACATAACATGTCCCTTTATCACTGCGTTATGGATTGACAAGTCAATAAATCGGACACTTAAAAAATATTTGGATCGGATGGGTCTCGAACCTATGACCTTTGTATTGCTAGTCAATCACTCTACTGACTGCACTATGAAGGATTATACTAAATCGTATCATATTTCCTTTATATAAATTTTCTAGTATAAGCACGTACGGAAAAAGTCTATGTCGCCAAGACGCATATCCGCTCGCCCGCAAGACCGACTTCCGTATGCGAAATAGGCCTTAAATCAATAGTATGAGGTCGGTTACGTACGGACAAGTCTTATGCCAGTGTGCACTCATATATATACTGGTAAGCTCGTTTAAGAAACAGTCTGTTTTCAGCTTCTTCTAGCTGAGGCCCTAGCGCGGCACCAAGTAATTTTAAGGCTAGTGATGGTGCGTCCATGCCTAATAAATCATTGACAAAGTCAATGCCGTAACAAGTTACGTCACAAATAAACTTCCACTGTATCGCTGCCATAGCGGTACACTCTGATAATGTATGAAGGTGTTTGTCGTAGAATACAGTGTTACCCTCAAGGCATTCTTGTTCAACCAGACTTGCTCGCCTGCACCATAGTGTTGCGATCTTATAAATTATATGCCTAAAGGAGATTTTGTCACATACTTTAGAGACTAAAGCTTCAGATATAATGGGATGAATCACCTTGAAAATACTAAACTCGTTTTTCATTATGTATTTCATGTCTGTGGAAGTATTTTGACATAAAAAACTATATCAAGACCAAATGGGCATCAGATTTGGAAAATATGAATCTCTGAATCAACAACATGGTTTTTATGAGTAATGATATTATTTTAAAACAACATATTATGAGAAATAGTGAAAAAAGAAATATTACTAGTATCTAACTTTTTCTTATATTCTACCAGATCAAAATCCATACAAAGGCAATTAAAAATATGCAAAGAAATTGATAGGTTAGTGTTGAAAATTTGGAGTTATTGAAGAAAAAGGAGTTATCTCCCTTTACAAAATTTACAAAAAAGTACCATATGGATACTATTAAGAGCTTTATAAATTTCACATTTGGTGCCTGTTTTGTCTTAAATTAGTTTTTGTATGAAGCAATACTACCATAGACATGAAATAAATAACACAAAACCAAATTATCATGGTTATTTTCATTTGAAATGGATTTTATTGAAGCGGGCTGTTTGAAAAGGACAAGATAAGAAAAAGTGGATGGGATAAATTTACCACTTTTTAAAATGACCGTAGAGCCAAAAGTTGTACACCAAAATGTACACTTTTTCTATTTTTTTATTCATCTTAAATAGCTTTTCAATACAAAAACCATCATAGAGTGTTTTAATATACTTTGAAAATTTCCCAAATTCATGAGTTAGATACACTCTTAATTGTTTGCAAAGTCGACTTTACGTCACCTATGACAGCGAAAGGGATTATCTTGTAGCATATATGTGCCTAGTGTACTATAAAGGGACATAGGCAAACAGTGTAGACTCTAGGAAATAACTCAATATAAAACAAAACGAAAATGAACATTTAGACCAGGCACACCTAACATAAACAAGTAACGTGACAATGCCACGAACCCAGATTTCCAAGATTAAACTTGCTAATCGCAAGCTAGGTCTTCATGTAAGCTTGCTAATACCAACTTTGGTCATAATTAGTATATCAGTTCTGAAGTTATTGACTGATACACTTTTTTTTATTTTAACAGTGACCTTGACATTCAACTGATAACCCAAAAATACAACCGCAAGCTAGATCTTAATGTACGCTTGCTAAATACATGTACACAGTTTGGTCTAAATTGGGTTATCAAATCTGAAGATATTGACATGGCATGCTGTGTCTATTTTAAGTAATTACATTACCTTGGCCCGATGACCCCCAAATTACAATATGAACATAGGTCCTAATGTCAGCTTGCTAAATATTACGTTTGGACAAAGTTGGGATCTCTAATCTTAAGTTATTTACAAAAACCTGTATTTCTATTATTAGTAACAGCGACATTGACCAAGTAGTATAAGCTGTAGACCACTTTTATAAGCGGTGAAAGCACCATACAACCTTTAAGTACTATCTTATAGCATATGTTCTCAGGAGTTCGGAAACAATCGCCTGACGCGTATTTAGGTAGTGATAAGGGGAGATAATCGAGGTTAAAGTTGTCTGCTCTTGGATTTTTAAGCAAAATATGACATTCTTTTTGGCTTATATTTCATGTGTTACAGATTTAAAAGTGGTATTTTGTTAGCAATTATCAATGAAGTTTACCTAAATACAAATTTTGAAAATGTTTCAGGAAAGTTTCAGACTCATTGAAATCCAAAATGGCCGCCAAAATGGCTAATTTTAGTAACATTTCAGCTTTTGGAGCAATAACATTCCTTATATTGACTACAATTGATACTCATATGGAACAATTTTAGATGATTCCTATTGTACATCAACTTAGGTATCATACTAGCATTTATTTGATGAGTTTCCTGTCATCCAGTGCTGAGATAATCCAAAATGGCCGCCGTATATACCTACCTTATTAATTTCTACTTACATCAATTTTCTTTGTTAGGGCTATCATTTCATTTTGTTAGAGATTCAAATGGTATTTTTTAAGCAATTTTTCAAGAAGTTTCCCCAAATGCATATTTTGAAAATATTTTAGGATAGTTTCAGACTCATTGAAATCCAAAATGGCTGCCAAATGGCTATTTTTAGTAACAATTAATCTTTTGGAGCAACTCAACTACTTTTATTGACTGTAATTGATATCATATAAACAGTTTTAGTTGATTTTTATTAAACTTTAACTAAGAAATCCGGTAAGATTTTATTTTGATTGGTTCCTTTCGTCCAGTGCTGATATTATCCAATATGGCTGCCGTTCGTACCATTTTTTACCAATTTATACTAATATAATTTTTCTTGATGCAAATCTTTTTTTGTGCGTGTCTTTCCATGTCATTGTGGCAAACATTGTTCATGCTGATTAATCCTGAAGTTGGTAATGATTTTACAGGAATAAGTAATGGCCTGCATTGACCTGCATACAATCAAAGTATTTATTTGATAAAGTTTGTTTTTCTGATACAGATAACTTTCAGGATATATTAGCCAATAAAGGGGATATTACTTTACAAAGGTAGAACATATTAATTATTTCTTAGTTCAAAATAAATGTATATAATGTTTAGCACTGTATAAAAGCTTCTTTCTGTACCCGGGTGTATAATGCACATAAAACATATTTGTCACTAGTTTTCGCGGCTTTGTTGAAATTGTTATTTTCAGTTGAAAATTATTATGTATATCAACGGTGAATATAAGTTAACTTGGCCATAGCATGATAAATTAAGCAAGGCGTTTAATAAGTGTTTAAAAACATTTATAATTTCATATTGAATCTATGGAAACAAATATGGGACATAAGTTAACAACTTAATTAGTGCTACAAAAGCCGCACCGAAGCTAAATACTATTTTTACTAAATTAACTGTGATTTGAACGATACTGATTTTGATATTTCACAATTGCAATGTAGTTGGACTTGAAGATAGATACCAATAAGTCGAGGAAGTGTCTGTTGCATGTGAATGAAGTCAAACCATTTGATGAAAATACCTAAGCACAAATAGAAAAAAATGTGACTTTATCAGACAAGAGAGATGTATTGTCTCCAAATATGTGTCAATTATTCTTCCAGTGTCATTTCATGATTCAGTGTGAGCTGCTATAGTAATGTGACTGCTGTTCGAGGTTCGCGGAACAAACAGACACAAAGGATACAAAGTTGTAAGCATTGCGTTCTGTTGTATCATAGACAGTTGGGCTATGATCCAAATAACGTACAGCTATAATGTCCCCCTATCTGTATGCTCTATGATAACTTATCAAAATCAAGGGGCCGATCCAAGAAGGAGAATCCTGCGAAACAATGGAAGACAATACATTAATTATGATGTTGCTCTGAGAAGTAACGATGAGTGACTTTCAACATGAATAAGTGATATTCATATGATCGCAAGGACGGTCATGTGCCATTTTACGGTTGTAAAAGGAAGTTTAAATAAACTCTTAATAGGGATAATAGTATTCTAGAGAAACTTACTACATCAGAGCAAGAATCTTTGCAAGCTAGCCATGCATAGAATGTTCTCAAGGAGCATGTCAAAGAAACACTGCTCTTACATATACATGTACATGTTTTACTTTTAGGCACAGTATGAAGTCTATAAAGCAGTCTGTTTGGTCAAGACTGCTTCATGCGACAGTATTTTGGAAGTCATGTGGAAAAAGGGAAAGCACCTAACTATGGTTCTTGATATCAAAAGTCTGACAGGTTCTAAAAAGGTTATTAATATTCTGAACCATATGAGTCATGGCATAAACCACATAGTAGTAGAAGAACTGAAAACTGAATAAGCGTCAGAATTACCGTAAGTGAGTGTAACATGTCAACTCTTAATAGATTGTTACAACTGGTCTGGAGTTGGACATTTTTGTCAGTTATTCTACTCCCATGTAGTTTATGCTATGACACATATGGTTGAGAATATCAATAACCTTTCTAGAAAGGTTAGACTTTTGATTCCAAGACCCATAGTGAGGTGCTTTCCTGTTTTTATATTTCCATGACTTGCAGCAAACATTATGTCACAGGAAAAGTCTTGACCAAACAGGCTGTTCTTTTACTTGTCACTGCACCTAATGGTGAAGCAGTGGTCCATGTTTATGTAAGAGTATAATAATACGGTACATGTAATATAAGTCAAAATAAGATATATACAATGTACATGTACTATAGTTGCGTGAGAATATGTGTTACGATATTCCTGGGTGAAAATTAAAACCCACATCCAGATGCTCTTGTAAATGTTTTAAAGTAAAAGAAAGCAAGCTATATGAATTGACAAAACGTCTAGTCAAAGTTGCTAAGATTCAACTTTATTGACGGTTGGTTGCAAAAATATACATGTAATTAGTTCATATGATTAGAAAACCACACTTTTTACACTCATAGAATATAACTGTCAATTTGCTGTAACTAGCCTGCAATTACTACAGCTCTTGAACCTGTGTAAAACATATTTAAGAATCACTTCAAGTCACCTTGTAGCTCAGTTTGACCCTTCACTAGAGCTTCGACAGTTAAGGGTTCAGGTATTTAATTGACTTTTTCTAGGTCTTTGATTCAGACTTACAAGGAAGATGTTGCCAGTACAGTTGAATTGAAGTCAAAAATTGCCCTTTTGACTTCATTGCCTTTTATTCGGTTTGCATTGGATACAATAGTTCCACTATTGTTAAATCTTTGAATGAACTTCAATGGCGGGAAAATCCTGCTAGTCCTGTCACCCAGACTTCAAGCCTGTGAGGATTACCACCTTCATGAAGAACATCAATGTAGCATAGTTATATGAAAGGAAGTTAAAAGCGCAACGCCTTCGGAGTCTTTCAGTGTTTCAGAAACGTGATCCTTGAGAAAATTCAATGGTCAGATTACAGAATATCTTGATCTGATTTAGTTACTTTCTCTATAATACAATGATTCCTATTTAGAGTTTATTTAAATATCCTTTATACAACTGGGATGGCGCATGACCTCCCTTGCTTTTATGACGCATATCATCACTTCTCAGAGCAGCATCATAATCATATTGTCTTTATTGCTTCCATTGTTTCGCATTTTCCCAGATGTTTCTTCTTGGATCAACTCCTTGATTTCGATAAGTTATAATAAAACATACCGGTTGGGGAATAAAACATTGTCATACTGTCTCCAAAGTAAAAAAAAAGGCAATGCATCGGGCCCCAAACAGCAGTGCGATTGTTGTAGCAGGTCACATGATTACCTATGGAATCATTAAATGACGCTGTAAGAATAATGGACACATATTTGGAGACACGACTTCTCTCTCGTCTGATAAAATTACATTTGTGCCAGGTCTTAACATCAAATATTTGACTTCACGTAAGTACTGGGTTTTGTGAATGAACAAGTCACACTTCCTCGACTTATTAGTGCCCAGTTTCTAATATATCTACATTGCACTTGTTAAAGAATGAAAAACAGCTTCGTTAAGATCAGAGTTTCTCATCAGTGAGTCCATTAAATTAATAAAAAGAGTATTTAGTTTAATGGCGCTTTTTATACCATTAAGTGGTTAACTTAAGTCCCATATTTGTTTCCGTAGATCTAAAAAAAAAAATAAATGACCCAGGCTTTGAACCACTTATTAAATGCCCTACTTGATATACCATACTCCGGCCATGTATTGACATATATTCTCCATGTATATATATAACAATCAACTGAAAATAACAATTTTCACCAACCCGCGAAAACTAGTGACAAATATGTTTTATGTACATATACATTACACATCCGGGAACAAAATATAGGCTTTTATACAGTGCTACACATTTTATACATTTATTTTGATACTAAGTAATAATAAATAGGTTCAACATTTGTAAAGAAATATCCCAATTATTGGCACATACATCCTTACAGTTATCTGTATCAGACAAAGTCAATCTTGACTTAATACGCATTTGATTGTATGGTGGTCAATAAAGGCCACTATTATACTGTAAAAACATTACATACTTAAGGATTAATCAGATTAAACTATGTTTGCCACAATGACATGGAAATACACAAACAAAAAAGATTTGAATAACCTGTTAAATCAAGAAAATTTATATTAGTATAAATTAATAGTTAAAAGGTATAAACGGCAGCCATTTTGGATTATATCAGCGCTGGATGACAGGAACAAATCTAAAAATAAGCTTACTGGACCTTTTCAGTTAATTTTCAACTAAAATTGTTTATATAATATCAACAGTCAATAAAAGTAGTTGAGTTGCTCGAAAAGTTTGATTGTTACTAAAAATAGCCATTTAGCAGCCATTTTGGATTACAATGAGTCTGAAACTATCCTAAAACATTTTCAAAATATGTATTTGGGGAAACTTCTTAAATAATTGCTTAAAAATACCATTTTGAATCTCTAACAAATGAAATGAAAGCCCCAATCAAGAACATTTGTAAGTAGAAATTAATAAGGTACATGTATTTTAAGTACACTTGGTAAATTGTTTACCAACATTTTAAATACTAGATTGACAGAGTGGGCACAAATATATAATGTATATGTAGAAGCACAAGCAGGTTTTAGGAAAGGTATGAGTACAGTAGATAATGTGTTTATACTTCATGGGATTATTAATCATATGATAAATAGAAATAAGAAGCTGTTTGCAGTATTTGTAGATTATACAAAAGCTTTTGACTTTATTGTCCGAGACATAATATGGTACAAGTTAATAAAATTAGGTGTGCGTGGGAATATCTTAAATATTGTTAAATCTATGTATGATAATTTCAAAACTACATGTAGGGTAAAACATAATAATCAGTTAAGTGATAGCTTTGTAAGCATGATGGGTGTTAGACAGGGCGAGAGTCTCTCGCCGTTCCTATTTTCCATGTATCTCAATGACATTGAAGAGTATTTTATTACAAAAGGATTTGAAGGTATTGATATTGGTATGATGAAGTTAATTTTACTATTGTATGCTGATGATATAGTTCTAGTCTCTGAAAGTGAAGGTGGACTACAGAATGGCTTAAATCTACTTGAAGAGTATTGTGACAAGTGGAGACTACAAGTACATGTTAGTAAAACAAAGGTTATGATATTTAAAAAGGGGGGTCGACTGAGAAATGATATTCGATTTACTTATAAGGAAGAGGTTTTAGATATAGTAAGTAATTTTAAATACCTAGGGGTTATTTTCACAGCTGGGGGTTCTTTTAATACTACTTTTGAAGCATTGTATGGTCAGGCATTGAAAGCTGTTTATAAACTTAAATCTTATTTGATAAAATTTCCTAGTATGTCAGTCAGTCACAAGTTAGACTTGCTCGATAAACTAATTCTCAGTTATGCTAGTGAAGTTTGGGGAATAAATGAGGCAGGGAAGTTAGAAGTTATTCATATGCAATTTTGTAAGCAGGTACTTGGGGTGAGGACTCAAACACAGAACAGCTTTATTTATGGAGAACTGAGTAGATATCCCTTAATATTAAAAAGATTAGTAAGAACTATTAAATATTGGTTCAAGATTATCAGATGTACGGATGGAAAATATATAAAATGTGTTTATAGTATGATGCTAAGTGATTTAGAAAATCACCCTGGTAAAAACTCATGGGCAAAATCAGTAAAAACATTATTAGAAAATCTTGGTTTTAATGAAGTATGGTTAAGTTAAGGGGTTGAACACACTAATATTTTTTTGTCAATTTTTAAACAACGGCTTAAAGATAACTATCTACAAACATGGAATAATGATCTAGAAAATTCATCTAGGGCAAGAAAACATACAGATTGCTTTGTAATTTCAATTTTCAGTCATATCTCAATATTGTTAAAACCGAACATTTTAGGATAGCCCTCAGTAGATTTCCTTTATCAGCACATATATTGGTAATTGAATCCGGGAGATGGCACAAACCTATAAAAATTCCATTTAATGTAAGGAAATGTCAACTATGCAACACTTTAGAGGATGAATTTCACTTTTTACTTGAATGCCCATTGTATTGTGAATTAAGAAAAGTTTATATCAACAACTATTACTGGAAACGCCCAAATATGATAAAGTTAATAAATTTACTTAAATCAGAAAATGAATACACACTGAAAAATTTAGCTATGTTCATTTATAAAGGTTTTGAAAAGAGAAACAATATCTATTACCTTAATTAGTATAAAAGCTCTTCTTTTACATCAGATATAGAGCAATATTTTGTATACATGTATACACTTGTGTAGAATGTTTGCATCAGGTTATCAACTCATTTGTCATAACAGTGGATATTAATTTAAATTATTAAAAAAATCTCTTCTCTCATTTATTCCGATTATGGAATACTTACTGTACTTAAATCTGGTCGTAGATTTTGGAGAATACTGGTAACCACTTGAAGCGGATAGAAAGTAAAATAAAATGAGCTTAGTAAGGCGCATTCTGCCTTACTTTTAGTCAGCTTTAAGTAAAATGCATCATTGCACGGTGCTATTTATGATTTATAATCTATTGGATAGTTTGTTTTAGAATTTTTTAGCTTGTTTCTAGTTTTTTGAAAACAGGGTACCACTTTGAACGGGTTGAAAGTACAGTAAGATACATCTTAAGGTACCTACTGCTTTACTTTCAACCTGCTTTCAGCTTTCAACTTTATAGATTTCAAGCTTTGTATTACTTTTGACTTGTATAATATAGAAAGGTTACTATATTTTAACTAGTTATTAGTTTTGAAAGCAGGTTTTCACTTGAGGGGGTATGAAAGCAAGCCAGAATGCACATTTAGATACATTCTACCTTGCTTTCAGCCAGCTTTAAGCTCCAGTTACTGTGTATATATTGTCAATTTATTAGTCATGTATATTAACCTCAAAAACAGGTTTTTCACTTGAGGAAAGGTGAAAGCAGGCCTGAATGCACATTGAGATGCATTTTGCATTACTTTCAGCTATCTGGAAGCTCTAATAAATGTACTAACCTATATAATATGGATACTAACAGTTCTGTGAATAGCTAAAGGGAGGTAACTAATACAATGGATTATAATTTGGTTAATCTGGTTAACTGCCTTACAACAAAAATGGGTATTTGTAAACATACCCATGTGTAAATATTTTGAATCATTTATTACATGTAACCCATTTGTGCCTAGTTTTTCTAAATAAACACTTTGTATATGTTTTTTTAAAGAGATAGTCACGAGCTATTGGCATGCCTAATGTGCAGAATGAACGTATAAGTACATCACCTGTTCATGAGAGATGTAATTTTAATTACAGAATAGCAAACGAAATAGACCCAACTAAACGTCTGACGTGGGTCCGACGCGGGTCTGTACTGGTTGCAACTGTGAAAATGGTTACATAAGTAGATGCATGGCACTTATGGGTCATATTGAGCTGGAAATAAACATTGGTGTAAAATATATGTCTATGTCAAGGGAAGTAATCAAACCGTTATGGTATCATGGTTTTGACGTAGTTACTTCCTTTCGACCTCCACTGAACTTTTAATTTTTGTTAAATATTTCAGACACCATTGACCGATGTAAATAATAATGTTTTGTATTATATGTGGTAAATGAAAGGCATATTTGCCTATTTTCCTGAATAAAATATCTATCTATATACGGTGGCCATTTTGACTGGATGACAGGAAACTTATCAAATAAAGGCTAGTATGATACCTTAGTTGATGTACAATAAGAATCATCTAAAATTGTTCCATGTGAGTGTCAATTGTAGTCAATATAAGTAATGTTATAGCTCCGAAAGCTAAAATGTTACTAAAATTAGCGGCCATTTTGGATTTCAATGAGTCTGAAACTTTCCTGAAACATTTTCAACATTTGTATTTAGGTAAACTACATTGATAATTGCTAACAAAATACCACTTTTAAATCTGTAACACATGAAATAAAAGCCAAATAAGAATGTCATGTTTTGCTTAAAAATCCAAGGGCAGACAACTTTAACCTCGATTATCTCCCATTATCACTACCTAAGTACGCGTCAGACGATTCTTTCCGAACTCCTGAGGAAATATGCAATAAGATAGTACCAAAAGTTGTATGGTGCTTTCACCGCAAATAAAAGTGGTCTACAGCTTAGACTAAAGGTTCTATGACCCACAATTACAATCCCAAGCTAGGTATTAATGTTAGCTGGCTAAATATAAAATTTGGTAAATATTGGAATTTATAATCTAACGTTATTGAACGGAAACATTTTTATATTTTCAGTAACAGCGACCTTGATTTTGTCCCCAAAATACAATTCCAAGCTAGGTCTTATTGCAAGCTTGCTAAATCCATAGTTTGGTACAACTTTGATTGTCCAATTTGCAATTATTGACCGGAAACCGTTTTTCTGTTTTTACTAACAGTGATCTTGACCATAACCTGATCACCAATCCAATCTAGGTCTTTATGTAAGCTTGCTAAATAAAAAGTTTGGTCAAAATTGGAATATCCAATTTGCAGTTACTGACGGGAAAACTTTTTTCTATTTTAAGTTACAGTGATCTTGACCTTGACCTGATTACCACCAAATGCAAACCATAGCTAGGTCTCAATGTAAGCTTGCTATATACGAACATTTTGGTATCCAATATGCAGTAATTGACCGGAAACCGTTTTTCTATTTTTAGTAATTAATGTTTAGTAACAGCGCTCTTATAGTTAACCTGATCTCCCCAAATACCATCCCCAGCTAGGTCTAAATATCAGCTTTCTAAATTAAATGTTTGGTCAAAATTGGGATGTCCAATCTGCAGTTATTAACTGTAAGCCGTTTGTCCTTATTTAGCGAGAGTGACCTTGACCTCATCACCACCAACTACAATTCCAAGCTTAGTCGTAATATAAACTTGCTAAATACAAGGTTTGGTCAAATTTAGGTCATACATCTTAAGTTTTTGACCCGAACTCTTTTTCTATTTTTAGTAACAACGACCTTGACTTGACCCTGTGACCCCAAATACAACCCAAAATTAGCTACAGACCAAGTTTGGTCAGAATGTGTTAATCCAACTAAAGTTATTGACCGGAAACCCCATGTTTGATACCACCCGTCCGTTTAACCCTTTTATGCCCACGATCCCATATATGGGACACAGGCAAACAGTGTAGACTCTGATCAGTCAACACTGTTTGCTGGTATGAATTTCAATATAAAACAAAATGAAAATGTGGACCAGGCATCCCTTTGATACAAAATAGACTAATCCTATATATAAACATGTAAGAATCCACTGGGCATAAATGGGTTAAAGTCGATTACGACATGGAAGTGAGAAGGTTAACACCTCTCACACAAGCTCGACTATTTTACAAACAATTTAGATTGCTACCAGATGTCAAGAATATGTGCATCTGGTCCCGATCGAAACTGTGTTATAATCATGTGCGTTTTATTGATGATACATTTTTACATCATACACTAGTATGAATACAGTTAAGTTTTTCTTGTTCTTTCTCAGTGTGAACCATGCAGTGTTATCTTGCGATGGTATTTACTCTGGGCCTAACACACCCCATAACGCAGGCGATCGATTTGCTCAACGACCAAAATGCCATCTTCGTGAGTAATATAGACGAACGGATTTGGACCGTAGATTTGAAGGATATCGATAGCCAGCCGAGTTCATTCATGTTCGCTGAGAATAGCTACAGTAAACTATACGTATGTATAATTGCCCATTTAGTCAATATGTTTCGAGTTAAAATGATATTTCCACAATAATATCATAAAAAAGTTATATATTTCAATCTTTTTGTTTCAAAACATAGTCAATTTGCCCACAGATTATGGGAAATAGTACCTTAGCCTAAGGGACATCCACTGGCACTAGAACAAAAACTATTAAATATAAGCCTGCTATCATATAGTTAGAGTTTCACTTAAAATACTATATTTAAGCCTACTATCATATAGCTAATATGACACTAGACATGTAAAACTATCATAGATATAAGTCTCCTATCATTTAGTAAATGTGACATTGAAATATTAAAAATATTATACGTAAGCCTACTGTCATATAGTTAATGTGGCACTACACATGTACAATAGTATACTATGTAAAAGCCTACTATCATGTAGTTATATCATATTTAAAGTTGATAATGTGACAATAGAAATGAAAAATATAAACAAGTATACGCCTATTATCATATAGAGTATACACTCAATTTAACAGAACCAATCGCAACGAAATTCCCGTCTTTGCGAAAACAGTCCTCGGTCCCGAATTCAGACTTTATATAATTATTCTATTTCCAACGTATGCGTTAATAATTACCATTTAAAGTCTATAGTTTTCAAATACACACACAAAGAATGAAGAAAGCTATACCTGGTAGCTTTCGTTCGAGTACTTCAGACTTCATCAGCCAACTGATCTGACTTCTCATTTGGGATTAACGCCGCTCGAGGCCTTCGTGATAGATGTTTATGTTGAGTCCCAGATGTGCGGGAGGTTGTATCGGTCCCCGTTCCTGTTCAGCGCTGGTTGGCGTGCCATTATGTACACTGATTCCTTCATCACTCGCTCAAACAATTAGGGTTCGCGATATGGGATGGTCACTGATTCAAGAGACAAGTAATTTTTTGGTGAGTCCTGTGAGTGATACCTTACTTGTACTGGAGCTGGACTGTCTATGATCCATGAATCTCGCTTTCAAGTTCCTCTCTGTCTCACCGATGTAATTGTGTTCGCACTGATCTTTCTCATGTCCTTCACATTTAATATGATTTATAGGGCCATATATATCATGCTTCTTTGACTTATCTTTTGGGTGTACTAAAATCTGTCTCAGTGTCCCATGGGGCTTGCAACAAACGTATATATTGTGTTTGCCAAAAACCCTTCTCAAAGTTCCGGATTTCCCCTTGATGTAAAACAATATCGCCTTAGAATCTTTCTTTCTGGAATTAACCTTTTATGTCTTGTTTTTTTTTACTTTGAGAGTTTAGATGTCACTTTCTGAATAGCCCATTTAGGGTAGTTACATTTGTCTAGGGCACTGTTGACATGTATTTCAGTCCTAAGGTCTCTTCGGTCCGATGTCACGGTTTCGTCCCTTTGGTGTAGGGCCCGAACAATACCTAGTGTGTGCTCCTCCAGATTGGCAGATTCAAAGTTTAAATACTGAGACTGAATACCAAGAGTACACATATCCGACATGTTGAAATTTGTCGTTTAGCTCAGTTTGTAGAGATGTCAGTATCTACTTCATTGATATTAAGAAATGAAAGAAGTTCAATGTTTTATTTGGAACCTATGTAAATATAATTAATATTGAAGATACATTGTCTACAAAGTAGCCTCCGATTGGTTTTCATTCTTCATAAACTCATTTATATACAAACTCATAGAATTATGACTATCTTATAAACAGTACTGTTTAAGCTAAAGTATACACCCCCAGTGCACTGTCAGTTAACTGGATTTAAACTGACAGTGCACTGAGAGTAAACTAATTTTGGACTGACAGTGCACTGACAGTTAACTGATAGTGCACTGAGATTTCAATAGTAAACTGATAGTGCACTGCCAGTCTAAACCAGGTAACTAGCAGTGCAATGGGGAAATACTACAATTTGATTTTAGAGCTGCAACATTCTGCATTGTTGTGGGGAAAATGATGTTTTGATGGTAATTAAACTGACGATGTTTATCATGCAACAGATAATGCTTATAGTTATCGTGTTGGTGATGATAATGTTCCTGTTTGCTACTTGGTGGTGGTATCCAAAACTGATTTGTTCTGTACATGTTTTTGTATTATGCCTATGTCCTGCTCTTCATAATTGGTGGTAAGGAAATAAATGAATATATAGATAAAAATAACTAATGAATAAATAATAATGATTATCATGTTAAAACATAGTTAATCTTGAAAAGGGGTTGAACGAGGTAAACTATTAAGAAACGGAAGCAAATAGGGACTACATTCTTTTGTTCTAGGTGTGTGCTTTATGTTTAGGATAAACCGTGTAGCAAACATATGTCCTCAAAGTTTACAAAATAATAATAGTTTGCAACATTTGATCTATTCTATCATTTAAAAAAACATAATAATTCGTGATAAAGTGGTTAAATGCAGTAACATACGAAAAAGATCTGGAATAAAGAATCTTTTCTTGGTACGTTGATTATGGTTTTGGTTAAATCGAGCGACCCGTTTTGGTTGAAGAATTTATTGTTGTCTTGTATATAGAACAAGATTTTCTTTGTGTCTCAATAAAGAGAGCTGAATATTGTCCGTTTTATTTGTTTTAATTCTACCTACTTTCTGATGACTAGGCAATGTAAAATTATTGTCATTCTGATAAAAAATACTTGTAGGAATTAATATTTCTTATTAAATATCATACCTTTATGTCGTATAATATTAAAAACATCTCTAAATATCTATCTCATGCATTTGAAACAATTAAAATAGAACTACAATACAATACAATACAGCACAAGACAATACAATAGAATGCAATACAATTCAACACAATACAATATCATTATTTTCTCCTTGATTATAACCAATGTGCAATATTAACAATTAAACAGAGTAACTTAAGTTAATTTACTTTAGTAAGTAAACTCCTGGTCCCCACCACCCCATCCAATTCCTCTGTAGTTCAGTTTGAAACCATCATCAGCGCTTAAAGAAGTTTGATAAATGTTTTTACAATTACTACCTTCACTATCATCCTCGTCATCATCAACAAGAAAAAGCAGGCCCCGAGGTTATAAAGCTCTTGCGTTGATTTTGAAGTCGTTCTCAAATATCTGACTAATGAAATGATTGTGAACGATTTCAGACTGAAATCAAACTCTTTATAACGTTGGGCCTTGTGTTGCCATTCCTCAGGAATTTCATGATCAACTTATGGCAGCCCTGTAGCATCTCTCACTTGAATTGGTACTCCATACTCATCGAAATCATTATCATCGCAATCATTAGACTACCTTCATTATCAGTTGCAGATAATTAGTTAGTTACAGAGTTGGATTTCATGCTACAGCGTAATAGGTCATATAGGAAGGAAATCGAGCAAAAATCACCATAAGTAGAAGCAGCCCCATAACGATCACTTTCAGCATCAATAGTCGTCACTTGCATAATCTAAATCATTACCAACTTCATTCTTTACCTTATCGTCGTTTTGGTCATCCTCCTCATCATCATCCTAATCATCACCATCATCAGCAACATCATCACTGTCAGCCCCGGTGTTGGAATCGTCGTGGGGTCTATTTCATTACAATCATAATAGAATCACACTAATCATCTATATTGTAAGGGACAAAAATGCTAACTGCAATGTTCAGACGATTACGGCAATGATGGTGACATAAATGCAAGAATTTTGAGCTTAATAAAATCACACGTATCTGCAATACTGCTTTATCTTCAATAACTTTGGATTAAAACTATTAGGGAGTGCAATGATATGTTCTACATTAAAACGCCCATAAATCTGCCCAGATTAGTAACGTTGTTGTAGACAGTTATTACATAGCGTGCTGAAGGCCAATCAAACTTAAAGATGTATCTATGTTCCTTGTCGGTGGTCCAGTGGTAAGACGTTCGACTAGGAAGCGAGAGGTTCGAGCCCTGTCAGGATCACTGAAATTTTTCTGAGCAAAATATTAACCCTACATTGCTCCACTTCACCCAGGTGATTTAAATGGGTACCTGAGAGAGAAATAAGTCAATGTGTCATGGCTGCTAGTAGCGCCGTATGTAAATGGCCGACTTGTGACTCGATGAACAGGGAGGTAATTGTAAAAGTCGGCAGAATATGACATAAATTTCAGACTTGATAAACCTATCACCTTTACCTTTATTTTCAGTTTTCAGATAATGGAATTGTTTCATTTATAAATGACGCTGAAGACCTGTTATCACTTAATATGATGGGACAGTATATAGCACCCCTTGCCACTGACCATAAACCTGTTTCGATAAGGTACAAACAGTATTCTAATTCCGACCCGTCAATAGTTGATGAAGTAGCTAAAATAGTGAATGAATACAATGGTGACGACACTTTCAGGGCTAGTGATTTGACAGCTGTGACGTGGGATACGACATCTTTCACGGATTCGGTATGTATATACTTAAAATTATTTACCGATGTGTCGAATTGCGAAACCTGATAAATGAAATAGTGTTAAACATTTCATTAGCATATTAACGCAACCTTTATATGATTGTTTCTCTTCTTTATATGTATATAGAATTAAAAAGAGAGATGTCGGACCTTTGCATTTCCATTTATATATATGTTACAGGTATTAAGTGTAATTATGGATTACGCGGAACCCCTGAACTTTTCAAAGATTACACTTCATCACTGGGCGTTTAAGGGAATTGATGAAATGTCCATTATCCATGAAATTAATAGATTTGTACTTTAATTTCATTTCTGTTGGTTTTAAACATTATCCTTTCTAGAAATATCATGGTCTAATAAACGTTCATACAAAGTTTCTCGCCAAAGTGAAAAAAATGAGCGAACAGTGTGCATTTTAGTCAGGATAATAGAAAACTAAGACATCTGTCTTTTTAATAAGGCTAACAACATATTTTATAGCGAGGTACTTGCCTTTGAACCTAATGAACTAAACGAGGTAGTATTCATTAACTGCCAAATATTTATAAAACTCAACGAAAAGCTTCACTGTTACGCATTTTACCTCGGAGCTTTAGCGATTTCGTGAAACCCCTGATTTTTCAGGGATTTCATGTATTCCCTAAATAGACTTAATCCCTGTAACATATATATAACGTTATATCCGACGTTATCATGAGTAGCAAGAACATTTAATTCAGTATTGCTGCATGTGTCTAAATGACCACTGAGAGGGATTTGTTTTGTTGAAGGGTTTCTGACCTGTTGTGCATGTATGGTTCTTCTAGTTCTGAGTTTGTCTCCTGTCTGGCCTATATAGTGTTCACTGCATCCAGTATACGTTATAACATACAAAACATTCTTTACGTGGCATGCCATATTTGCGTTGACATAACAAATTTTGCCATTGAAGTTAAAGTGGCTATTTTCTTGAATATGTTTATATAAACTACCATTTGTTTTTCTGCATTTTGTAACCTTATATTGTCCTTTTATGTTGCAATTGTATTGAAGAAATTTGGGATTGGTTAGAATACGTTTTATGTTTGGTGGTTGGCGTTTACTTTCTATCAGTTTGGTGTTTTTGATATATTCATATTTGAGTTTATCTGTAGGAGGGTTAAGTTATTATTAACTATTTGGAAGAGTTCTTTATTTATAGGATTAAATGTTGACTCGTATGGTAAAACGTCTTCGTTTGTTTTTGGTAATTGATTTAATTATTCATCTCTGGTTAATTGCTTTGCTTATACTATGCTTTGTGATATGACAGTTTTCGGATAGTACCTGTCTAAAAGTACTTGAGTATAGTTATTGTATAGTCTCTGTCCTCCACAGAAGAACCTTATAATGTCTGTATAACCTTCGATGTTACCGAGCATAACGTATAGAACGTGGACGGTGTATATTTCATTCTGACAACGTACATATCAGTGCAGTATAGACTGGTTTACTGCCTGTAATCTAGCATACATATATAGCACGTATGAAAAATACAGAACGGGTACTTCAGGGATAATCATATATTAGTAGAATTTCGGACAAACTAACGCTTAAAAAACGTTTGGACTCGTCCAGGAACAATCAGAGATAAAAACTATGTTATAGCAAAACACTCTGAAAACCTGTGCCCAAATTGTTTGCTGTCCTATCGCAAAGTGTTAGGCCTCACGAAAATAAAATGCGTCTTTGTCTATCGCTAACAAAATCAATAATGTGAACATATCAACATCATAATTAGTAACTATGACTACATGTATAATCTATGTTATGAAGTTAATCTTAAAATAGTTGTCCGTTCGATACAAGATTGTCCGGTAGAATGACAAGACCACTTTAACAAGCGTACGAGGATCTCGTGAGCCCTGTCAAATAATGACGTAGAATATTGAAACGTCAAGACAACATTTTCACGCTTAACAGCGAATCGCGAGAAAATGCTAGTCTTAACGTTTCTCCCTTAACCCATTAAGGGATAAACAACAAGAAACAACATGTGCATGTTACCGAGCACAGCGTATATAACATAAAAAGACAGAGATTGACGTAAATAATAGGGGGTTAAATTATAATCCAAAACCCTAAGACACTTCCAGTCTGTCTGCATAATTGTCGGCAACATAGCCGTCTTTACTACTGTCGGAGCTCCATAGTCCATGACGTTTTACAATGGTACACAGCTCCCACTGGGGGGAAACGTACCCCGGATATTGCTATAAAATGAGCACTGTTTGGACAAAACCGCCTTGAAAGGAGATCGACGAGGGTAAGTAAATGCCAATTTTCTCTTATCTACTTCTTTTTCGGCACCTGACGAGTGTTTCTTTAGAGTAACAATACGTATACAATACACGCTATATACATGAGTTGGAACAAAACACTTCAAACGATGGAACAAATGACAAAATGACGCCGTGCTCGCGAAAAAAAGTACACCCCTCTCGCATATATTGTTTTGTAATTAAAAGATGCAATCAAAATTTAAAAATGTGAATCGAGCAATTTTTTTTAATATCATCGAACCATTCATATTGAAAATGTGATCCTCATAGCTTGAATTTTGACCGAGATGTGGTCACAAATAGATGGTCAGTTAGTCATGATTAGGGAACTGAGGATTGACAACTCAAAAATTGTAGTGTACTGGGTATTACATTTAAGTGTACTGGGTATTTGGTATCATTTTTTTCCATTTCCCCCCTTATTAAACGTTGTAAGATATTCCATATATAGTTTTTTCGTCATAAAAGCTGTTTTGATGCAGTCGCACACACTATCAACATGCATAGGTATCCAATTACACTTAATTTGTCACAGATATACCAATTCAAGTATACTTAAACATGAGCTCATTTCCAAAAATATGAATTTAGTCAAGGACAGTATTGTGCATATACTGTCCCTGATTTAGTTTCTTTTCTAAACTTTTTTCAAACAGTGGGGTCATGAATCAATGCTCGCATCCTCATTAAAATACGTTAATTTTTACGACGTGTACACATCAGAAGTCGCGATGCGGTACCGAGATAATACATAGCGCACCGGGTGTCATGTGTTCGAATTTTATTCTCTAATGAAAATTACATGTATTATATAACCGTACACAATTTAGACAACCGGTGCTGCGCGACATTCACCAGGACTCCTTAGTCCATGGTGCTCCGTAAAGTCATCGATTGACAACATGGCATCATAAAAAGCAGACACTGCCACTGGTTGGAAACGTACACCGGATATTGCTATAAAGTGAGCCGTTTTTCGACACAACGGTGGCAAACGAAAGCAACGAAGGTAAGTAAATTCATATTTTCTTTATTTAGTTCTTTTCCGGCACTTGACAGGTATTGTTTTAGAGTCATTACACGTATACTATACACGCTATTTACATGATTTGGAATGAAACTAAACGTTGGAAAAAATGACAAAATAAAAACCGTGCTCGAGAAAAAATATACACCCTCTCCCATACATTGTTCTGTAGTTAAAAGACGCAATCAAAATTGAAAAATATGATTCGAGCAAACCTTTTTAATATCATCCAACTATCCATACTGAAAATTTGAGCCACTAAGGTTGAAGTTCGACCAAGATGTGGTAAAAAACCGATGGTCAGTTAGTCATGTTTAGAGTACTGGGTATTGATAAAAGTGTACTGGGTATTGTATATTGTCTGAATGTTTGGTGTACTGAGGATTGTGTATTATTGGTTTAGCTGTTTTTCAGTTATTCACCAGCATAACAGTCTTTATAGACCACTGAAAAGTGTATTCAAGTAGTACTCGTCGTTCTTCATGATCAAATAGTGTTTTAAGCATTGTTGAAATATTTTTATTTATAATGTCGCTGTAACTCGGGGATTAGGGAGGTGATTGTAATAATCTTGCTTTACTTATGCATTAGTTTGTCATAAGAAATGGCCTGTTTAATTTCTACGAAAATACCCAAAGACTGCGAAAAGATTTTAAACTCTAGCCTTTAGAATAATACTCGCAGAATGAGAAAGTTAGTGAACATGAAAACATCACGTACATGTTACACATGACATGCATGAAGCTGCATCATATTTGTATAAATCTTTTTGAATTCTTAGATTTACACGCAGTTTCTAATTAATATGAAAATGTGTGCTTTGAAACTTTTTACAAATGCTTAATGTTTGCGCACTAACAAATTTAGTAACAATTGGAACGATAAACTAGCATCTCAGAGTAAAGTAAATAGTCATGTATCTATATCTGTATAGGTCCGATGAAACGTCAAATACTGACACCTTATCTTCGGGATTGGGGCGCTTTTAAAAAGGGGAATATGGACGGCTTCTTTAAATCCGTCGACTGTCTTTGCACCAATTTGTGTGTCATTTAAGGACTTTCAGTCAAAAAGAGATTTCACAACGAATTAGTTTTTGTACTGTTCACTGTTAGATCCGTCGATCTTAAATGCTTCAGAGTTACTAATTTGAAAGTTAGTCACTGGGTTTGATGTTTAAAAGTCATTTAAATACTGACTCATATCAGCCTTTAGGGCCGGTACCATACCCTATGCAATCTTAAACAACATCACGAGTCTCTTCTCCCTTAGAACTCCGTTCTTGGAGTCGTGGTAAACCGAGCGCTTTAAACATATCAGTTACACATCTCTCCTGTCTAGATATTTCTGGTCGCTTTTGATTAATCTAGCGGCATTTCGTTGTATTTTGTCAAGGTTTACTATATCACTTTTGTTTATACGGATCCCATACAACGGCTACACACTCAAATGTGGAACGTACTAATCCAATGAAAACTACATACTTTTGCGGTTTTTGGTGCATGTTTTAAGTTTCTTTTGATGAAGACAAGGATAGAATTTGCCCTTTTCATTATAATATTATTGTTAATGTGTGTTTTCCATTGAAGGTCATTGGAAATGGTAATACCGAGGTATGGATTGGAGTCAATCTCTTTAAGTTTGGTAATGTCCAATTGATAGAAGTCAGAAGAGTGGGAGTTAACACTAAAAAAGTAAAAATGTAACAATTTTGCGTTGAAACGCGTTCCCCATTTACTAGCTAAAGTTTCAAGGCTTGAGAGGTACATTTGTACTTTTGTAAATTTGCATGGTCATTTTGCTTCCTGATCTGTCAATGTAGTAAACAATCTGTTCTCAAGAACGACTGGTCCGATTTCAATTTGGTTTTCACCAAAATGTTTGTCAATTAATATACTTTCAAAAAATTTCAAACAATTTTAATCCGTCAAAAAACATGGCCGCCAGAGGGCGTGGTCAATTTCCGTACTTACATCATCAGTTTTACATAGACTTATATAGGAAAACCTTTAAAAATCTTCTTCTCTGAAACCGTAAGGCCAAAACCTTTTATATTTTGCATCTAGCTTTACCTTATAGTCCTCTACCAAAATTGTTCAAATCATGACCCCTGTGTCAAAAATGGACCCGCCCCGGGGCTTATCAGTTTTACATAGACTTATATAGGAAACATTTAAAAATCTTCTTCTCTGAAACCATAAGGTCCAGACCTTTTATACTTTGCATCTAGCTTTACCTTATGGTCCTCTACCAAAATTGTTCAAACCATGACATCCGTGTCAAAAATGGACCCGCCCTGGGGCTTATCATTTTTACATAGACTTATATATAAGGAAAACCTTTAAAAAAATCTTCTTCTCTGAAACCATAAGGTCCAGACCTTTTATATTTTGCATCTAGCTTTACCTTATGGTCCTCTACCAAAATTGTTCAAATCATGACCCCCATGTCAAAAATGGACCCGTCCCGGGGCTTATCAGTTTTACATAGACGTATATAGGAAAACCTTTAAATCTCTTCTTCTCTGAAACCATAAGGTCCAGACCTTTTATATTTTGTATCTAGCTTAACCTTATGGTCCTCTACCAAAATTGTTCAAATCATGACCCCCGTGTTAAAAATGGACCCGCCCTGGGGCTTATCAATTTTACATAGACTTATATATAAGGAAAACCTTTAAAAATCTTTTTCTCTGAAACCATAAGGTCCAGACCTTTTATATTTTGCATCTAGCTTTACCTTAATTTCTACCAAAATTGTTCAAATCATGACCCCCGTGTCAAAAATGAACCCGTTCCGGGGCTTATCAGTTTTACATAGACTTATATAGGAAAACCTTTAAACATCTTCTTCTCTGGAACCGTAAGGCCCATACTTTTTATATTTGGCATCTAGCTTTGCCTTATGGTCCTCTACCAAGATTGTTCAAACCATGACCCCAGGGTAAAAAATGGCCCCGCCCCGGGGCTTATCAGTTTTAAATAGACTTATACAGGAAAACCTTTAAAAATCTTCTTCTCTGAAGCCGTAAGGCCCAGACCTTTTATATTTGGCATCTAGCTTTGCCTAATGGTCCTCTACCAAGATTGTTCAAATCATGACCCCCGGATCAAAAATGGCCCTGCCCTTAGGACTTATAATTTTTACAAAGACTTATGTAGTAATTAAAGCCTTTAAAAATCTTCTTCTCTGAAACTGTAAGGCCCATACCTTTTATATTTGGCATCTAGCTTTGCCTTATGGTCCTCTACCAAGATTGTTCAAATCATGATCCCAGGGTAAAAAATGGCCCCGCCCGGGGCCTATCAGTTTTACATAGATTTCTACAGGAAAATCTAACTCTGAGTTGTTTCAATATCATGCAACAGTCCACATACATGCAATGACAAACTTCATTATGCATCGAATATAACACATTAGTTCCTCAGGTGAGCGATTTAGGGCAGCATGTTGCTCTAGTTAAAATTTTAATTGTATTTTTGAATAACATAACAATATCTAGAAGAGGGGTAAAGGCTTTTTCGCGAGCCGGTCATTAATTTTGTTATTTGTTCCATCGATTAAATTGTTTGATTCAAAAGTTCAAAACCATGTATATATCGTGTAAAGTATGCGTATAGTGACTCTAAAGCACCACCTGTCAAGTGCCTCAAAAGAACTAAATATGATAAAATGCACATAAACTTACCTTCGTCGATCTCATTTTAACACCGTTGTGTCAAAACGCTGATCATTTTAAAGCAATAGCTATAATGCATGGTATATGCATTATAGATCTTAATAACATGTCATTGACTTAATTCATATTTTAGGAAATGAGCTCATGAGAATACTTGAGTTGGTATATCTGTGTTTTGATACCTATGCATATATACCCGGTAAATTGTGTGCGACTGCATAAACATTTATGAAGACAGAAAAATATACGGAATATCTTACGACGTTAAATAAGGGGGAAAAATGATATCCAATACCCAGTACATTGAAATACAATACCCAGTACACTAAAATCTTTGAGTTGTCAATCACAAGTACCTGATCATGACCAACTGACCATCGGTTTGTGACCATATCTCGGTCAAATGTCAAGCTATGTGGATCAATTTTTCAGTATGAATAGTTCCATGATATTAAAAAAAAATGCTCGATTTACATTTTTACATTTTGATTGCGTCTTTCAATTACAAAACAATATATGCGAGAGGGGTGTACTTTTTCGGCGAGCACGGCGTTCATTTTGTGCTTTGTTCCATCGTTTAAAGTGTTTCATTACAAATCATGTATATAGCGTGTATAGTATGCGTATTGTGACTCTAACAAGCCACTTGTAAGGTGCCGAAAGAGAACTAAATAAGAGAAAATGGCCATTTTTTTACCCTCGTCGATCTACTTTCAAGGCGGTTTTGTCCAAACAATGCTAATTTTATAGCAAAATCCGGGGTACTTTCCCCACCAGTGATAGTTGTTTTGGTTAAGTGCCACCTACGGATTATGTCTGTAAATTTTAAACAGCGTCCACCCAACCGTAAAAGGGACAAAATGTTTACATGACTGTTTTCAATGTTTTGAAAAATATTAAAAGTCACAGTGTCAATCAAAACAAAACCTTAAGTAATTGGGCTAGATTATTACAATCAGCTCCCTGTTGAGTTACATTGACACTATTGAGAGATCATATTTAAACGTTACAGTGCTTAAAGCACTACTTTATCATGAAAAACAACGAATATTGCTTGAATACACCTTTCAATTATCTTTTCATAATGTTATGCTTGTTAAAAAGTGAAAAACAGCTAAAACATAATTGTTCAATCCTCAGTACACCAAATTAAATCATTATGCAATACCCAGTACGCTTTTTATCAATACCCAGTACCCCAATCATAACCAACTGATCATCGGTTTATGACCATATCTCGGTCAAATGTCAAGCTATGTGGATCAAATTTTCAATATGAATGTTTCGATAATATTAAAAAAATTGTTCGATTCACATTTTTAAATTTTGATTGCGTCTTTTAATTACAAAACAATATATGCGAGAGGGGTGTACTTTTTTCCGCGAGCACGGCGTTCATTTTGTCATTTGTTCCATCGTTTAAAGTGTTTTGTTCCAAATCATGTACATAGCTTGTATTGTATACGTATTGTGACCCTAAAGAAACACTCGTCAGGTGCCGAAAAAGAAATAAATAAGAGAAAATTGGCATTTACTTACCCTCGTCGATCTCCTTTCAAGGCGGTTTTGTCCAAACAGTGCTCATTTTATAGCAATATCCGGGGCACGTTTCCCCCCAGTGGCGGCTCCGCCACAGCGGAAAGTGGAATGGTTGCGACAGCTCGTCACAAAACGGTTGCAAAGTGTCCCGCACAATTGAAAGACGTAACTGACTTATTTGGAATATTTCTTACAAAAAACACTCTTTCTTGTGTAATTTTACGAAAGTTAAGTCAAACATGTTATACTATGCCATTCTGCATCATTGGATCGAGTGTTATTTCAATAAGTTTTCAATGAAAACTGTCCCAAATTATAAAATGAAGTTTGCACATGTTACAGCCATATAACCCGTTGTAAATGTTAAATAAATGCTTCAATTATTTGAAAAAATGCAAGATCATGAACATACTGTAATTTTCGCCTCTAATTTCTAAGTTTTGGCATCATTTCAAACTCGAAATAGCATTACGATCATGGTTACTGCAATCTGAACGGAACTGTAACAGTTTAGATAACGATCAGGGTGTTTATGTCACAGTCTGTTTAAGAAAGGGTCACGGTCTGGCTAACGATATTTCAACTGCGACATATTTGAGATTAGAACTACATGCATTGATAGAAGGCACTGTTGAGGATTGCAGTGTGTGTGATTCATAAATTTACGCATTATGACACATCTTGAACTTGAAGGGTCGACCGTCTTGTCTATATATTTTGTATTTCCCACGCGACTTAGTCAGGGGCATACCGTTTCTGGTCTCTCTGTTTATTTGTTTTTCTGTTTGTTTGTTTTTCAACAATGTAACATTGGCCATAACTAAATACTTTATATGTGTTATGTGTACTCCCCTTGAGAAGCTCTTGAGCTCGGTACAACTTGGGCCATGTAAAGGTCATTTAGATGTAAAAGAGGCTGAATTTAAGATTGGCCATAACTTTAGAGCTGCATATAATAGAGACTTTATACGGGAATGTGTACTCAACTCAAAAAACTCCTGAGCTCGGTACAACTTTGGTCATGTCCAACAGAGGTCAATGTCATTTAGAGGTCTAAAGCGGTTAATTTAACATTGGCCATAACTCTGGAACTACATGAGACAGAGACTCCATATCTGGCATGAGTACTCGACTTAAGAAGCTACGTATTTAGCTCAGCACAGTTGGGTCATGTCTGACAAAGATCAAGGTCATAAAGAATTAATTTAAAATTGGACGTATAGTTTACAATCTAGTAAAAACTTGTTTCTTTGTACATAACTTTTGATGAAAATCTCATGGCGTGTACGTTTCTTGCGGTTTGCAATTTTACAACACCAAGACAAAGCTGACATGCAATGTGATCCACATGTTCATCAAATTTCTCGGATGCAACCAATTCAAAATAATGCCACCTAGTTTGAGAGACACATTTATTTAATGCTGCAAACTACATCATTAAATTTCTATTTTTCTCCTACTCTTTTAATTACTAGCATAAAAGAGGACCAAATAATGTTCATTTTATGGTTGCTTTGATAACATATGTAGGAAAAAACATAATCTGAATTTAAGACAATGTATTTAACAAACTGCTACAACTCTATCAGAATATTTTCCTAAACCATAACACTTAATCGTCCAGACCGTGACATTATAGATATTTTTAATATTGTTATGTTATGCAATTTTATGACGGATATACAGTATTCAATATATATAATCTTTGAATCAAAATCAAAATACGTCTGAGTTAGATTATTCTTATTTTCTCAATCCATTTCACGAATACTGTTAGACATAGTTTTATTGGTAGAACACACTATTAGTTATGACAGTTGCTGAGTAAACAGCTAGAAATGTAATTGGCGTAATATTTGCTATCGTTTTCACAATGATATCAACAAAAAAGGGATAAAAACAAATACGTTACAATGATTCTTTTCATGATCATACATGGTTTATGGTTTCTTTTGGCATTCTTTCGTGTACAGTCCGTGACACTGTCAGAACCGTCTCGATACAGTTTCATGAGAAAGTTCGTGACGGATCAGGGAAAACCAAATTCCATTATGACATAGTTGTGAACCAGTGTTTTAAACATCTCTCGTTAACACCAGAGTTAGCCGCCCTAGTGTCGCCACCTGTCCTTAAAGAATTCAGACCTATATTTGAAACCCCTGTATAGGTTTCAACCTTGTATGAATGCATTCTCTAGCTCTCGTATAACTGAGTGACTTCTTTAATAGATCAAACTACATGTTTTACGTATGTCCAGAGAACCCAATAACATTCAAATACGTGTCTACACCTAATTTACCGGAACAAGTAAATTATAGTTTGCAAACGGTGCTTATCCAGATCAGAGGGCTTTATAACTGGGGGAAAAGAGTGGGTTACACTATTATTTTTATAAACTCAACATGTCTATTTTGTTTAATATTATTTATATAAATGGAATTTCCAAAATGCTAAATTTAGAGATTATCCACGCTAAATTTAGAAATGATGACATAGTAAGTTTTTTATTAGTAACAGTAATAATTTTCAAGTTTTAACTCCTAGATAAATGTGCAAAAACAGTCTGGGCCATTTCTGCCTAATGGCCAGTGAGAGAATGGTATTTTATGCAAGTGGTAATTGGACTAGATTTCTGACAAATCCTGACTGGTTAAATTGTTGAGGTCGAAAGAAGAAACAGACAGGGAATAGTAGCACGAATAGCACTAGGTACACCCACAGGTGCCAGACGCTTGTTTTGCCCCAATATAACACCTCACAACACAAATAAAGAGAATAAATAACCAATATATACCAAACACCATATTCTGACCTAAAGCTCATTTTTTGATTTTTTATATCATTTATACCATGGAAAAGGTTAATACTATTAAACATTTTTTCTCAAAATATGAGCGTGTAATGGCATTTGAGTGTAATCGGGGTGTAATGGCATTTGACATTATTGTGACATAGTTCTTGTTGAAATATAGATTCGCTCTATTTTCCTAAACATAATTGCGTTAAATAAACAGTTGAGGGTCGTAGGCGTAGATATGTGATTACATATTGGGTGGAAAAGGACTTGATCGTAAAAGTTTTACAGCTTATCTTAATGCCCTAAAGCATAGCTTTGGTTGCATAAAGTAATTGAACAAAGCCTTAGTCAGTATGTTCTTCTGTGTATCATTCGTACTCGGAGCAGCGGCTAAGAGATGATAAACATTGCGAATGAGTACTCCTTTGGATGGAGGAATGCCTTATATCATGTGCACGTCACTATTACATTAGTTTTGCCCTTTGACTTCTTAAGCAGTGGAGAAACGGGTTAAATGCCTTTTTATGTGAAAGAATGGCGGACGTTCCTATAAACAACAAACTGTATTAAGAGCGTGTCTCTATTGAAAGGTTAGAAAAGAAACTATATAGAGGATATTGAATGAGTGTGTTTTCAGTTGTGAATTTATTGAATGAGTTGGATAAAATAATATGTTGCGAGCCTTGGCGAGCAACATGTCGTTTTATCCAACGAGTTCAATGAATTCACTACCGAAAACACACGAATTTAATATCCTATTTATCACATAAACACCAAATGACACGAAAATCCGGATGTCTTACTTTCGTTTTTGCTCTCGAAATAATGTTTAAAATAATTTTAAAGCTGTCTTGATGCGGATTACTTTTCCCAGTGTAGAATTAATCATTTATATTATTTTATTTTGGCCGTCTCTATTTTTGAAGGACTTGTGACCTCATTTCAATCATAAATGTTGAATATAGTCCGGCCGCGGGCACATTTAACCTTGCTTGGAGTTGTATAGGAAATGTTTTTGTGGTTTTTGGTAGAATAGACCCTCAGCATCTAGGATCCGATGTATGACCGCCGGTCATCATTGAGCATTTCAAGATATTCAAGATGGCGTCCAAGATGTCCGCCGGCATGTATCTGGCTAACTGTTAGGTTTGATTCAATAAGCTTTAACGGATTTTTCAGCAAATTATTGCTCAATTTAATCTTTTGTGACATTATTAAAGTTCTAAATAGAAATAAAAATAATCTATAATTCAAAATGGCGTCCAAAATGGCCGACAAAGTACCATTTTATATGAAAAAAAATGCAATGTATGTGTGTTAATTTACAAGGCTACGATTTGCTCCAGTTTTTTTCCCGTCGTGATAATATAATTGTTCATAATTAATAATAAAGCATGACAAGATCAAGTTTGCGATTATTTCATTCATTAATGAATTATAAGAGACTGTCACCAGAATACAAAATGCATAACAATCATATAGCTTAAGTTTACATTGAGGTAAATCATGCATAACGATGTAAAATGCAATAAATATTTCAGATCAACAGAAAAGTAATTAGTCAAATCAAAACTCTAATATTATCAATTAGTTCATAGAACCCAATTACCTACCTTTGATGTATAATTATCACTGTATTTTCGAGCAAAGAATACTGAAATTTTATTACAAAAATAAAGTTCTGTGTTTCCATTACTGTGATATTTGTCACCACATGTCACCTTTCTTGTTAAATATTTTAAATATATGTGAACGTCTTAAGAACAGGGAAATAAATTGGTAGAATGGATACCAATCATTCTTCTTGGGATGCAACCCTCCTGAGGATGTGGTGGCACCTCTGTGAAACTAGATAACTGTGTACAGTATCTTTCAGTAAAAACTATGTTCATTTATTCCTTTTCATCACGCCTTTTAACATGTATCCTGTGAGTTTCTAAGCTGGTACTGCTGCTGCAAAGAATCATCATATATTTGAAATATTGCTGAATGAGTACATGGCTACACAGACACTTGACTGAACAGTCTTTTGGCCTAACCATAGATTAGAATCAGAAAGAAAGACATCACACATATAATTTCAAATATAAAAATTGCATATCTTTACTCCTGAATTACCAAAGTAAACAGAACCTTGGTACAGTTACTGTCAAATTCAGTCACTACAAAAGTGGTCGCAACAGACGCTAGAAATTCATTTTGTATAATAAGTGCAAAACTCTTGATATGATGATATATTGCAAGGCCGCTGGCCTATCAGGCGTGACAGCCGATATGATTAAAACAGCTTCGGAATATAGGGGGTTTGAGATGTGAAGACGGCTGACTGATGCGATTTTCAGTAATGGTGTGATATCTGAGGACAGGGAGGCAAATTACATCCTCAAACAATAAAAAGGTGAAGAAGAAGCTCGCATGAGCGACACTTATCATGTGTTAAAGCTCAAGGACAAGACAATAAAGTTGATGGACCGATTAAAAGATACCTCTGTGCGTGAGATTATCAACATTGATGCATGCAGTTTGGCGTTTTTAAGGGTAGAGGTACTATTGATTCGTTCTTCACTGTGTACCATCTATAGGAAAAGTAAAAGGTCGAAATCAAGCCTCTGCATGTGGCCTTTGTTGATCTGGAGAAAGTCTTTAAATTCAATACCAAGAATGAGCTTTTGGTTTGAGGAATGCGATTTGCATGTCAAACAGAGTTTGAAAACCGCTTACATGAAGCGGGCAGTACTACGAGAAGTTTTTTGTATGGTTTGCATTAAGTATTTGATCTCAACCCTTTGTTGTACCAGTGCTTGATGTTCTGCTTTACTAGTATATGAGGCTCTGTCACAAAAGTCCCGCAAAGGTGTTCGTTGGCAGTTCTGTACATAATAGACCTTTCTATGACGCACTGACAGAGTAACTCAAAAAGCTGGATGGAAGGATTTGACTGAGAGTTAACATGAAGAATACTTGGCTCATGGTCTCAGAGTGGTCCTTGGCTTGGTCTTCTTCGAGACTTTAGGGAATGTTCCTGTGCTGACTGTCAGATTGGAGCAAATTCAATTGCAGTAGATACCAGCAGTACAGACCTTGTATGTACATGACGTCAGGACTCAAATCGTTTTTTGATGGAAGACGTAGCAGTCGATGGGGCTAAGTTGGATCTCTAGAATAGCTTCTGTAACAAGTTATTTGCTAGAAGAGGGTGCGAGCTTGTAATTATCACAGGACATTACACTGTCTGTGAAATTTCAAAGAAGGGCCTAGCACAATTATATCCTTTGAGACTCGTGGATTAATATGGAGGTTATTCATTAATGTCGTCTGTCCAAGACTTGCAGACAGTTTGCAGAAATTGAATCTGTGGCGTTAAACATGACGAGGAGGTCCCATAGATACAAGTAATGAGAACTAAACGTTTGGGATGTTATGGACAGCTGGAGTGTGCCACTTCATGCACCAAGTCAATCACGAGGAGGGCCATTCCGCGCATTAGATTTAGCAGGAGATCACAATCGCCATGGTCAGACTAGGGAAGAGATGACCAGGTCCTGCGTGTCCTTTGGTGACAGAGGAGGATATAGATCAGGTTTGAGGACATTCTAGCCACATTCAACTTACTTGCAAGCTATGTTAGAAATCGGGCATGACCTTTTGTTTTTAATTATAAATAACAGTGCGCAAATTTTATTCCCTCCTAATAAGAATACTCATTTAATAAGTACAATATGCATGTGCTTATTTACAAACGTCCTGTATATCGACACCAATATGTTTATTAACTCCTTTACATAGATTGCTGTGTGCGACATACTCATTTTCAGATTCACGTTACATTCTTATTTCAAATCAAAGGGAGGTAATTTGATATTTTAAGACTTTCTACTCTTGATAACGCCGTGAATATTGTGATGAATGAAAGTCTAATGTGATTTTATCACCATTGTATCTCGTCTATGGAGAACATTTCTAATAAAAATGCTGTTTTCCGGAAAGAGTTATCGACCTTTTATTTTCAATACAATGTGCCAGTTATTTAGCCACAATGATAAGTTTATGTATGAGACGCTGATAATTAAGAATACAAAAGTGGGTACTTTCTTCTTTCTTCTTTACTGATTATATAATATTGAAGAAACAAATATCTGAACACATGTATTTGCATATTTTGTGGGTCATATTTGACGCCATTTTGAAATTTACAGTATAATTTTCTCTATGTTTTTTGTTTTAAACATCTGAAAAGTATTGAACTACTTTTAACCTTGTTTACAGTTGAAAATGTACCTCATCAAAAATGAAAGCAGTTTCATTATTATTCCCGCAACCATCTTGCACGTAACCTTAATACTTTGTCGGCCATTTTGGACGCCATTTTGAATAAAGCATTATTATTATTTCCATTTTGAACTTTAATAATGTCAAAAGTCATGCAAGTGAACTATAATCTGCTGAAAAAAATATCCTTCAAATGCATTGAATCAAACCCAACAGCTAGTCATTTTACATCGTTATGCATGAACTACCTCAATGTAAACTTAAGCTGTATGGTTTTGTATGCATACTGTATCCTGGTGACAGTCTCTTATAATTCATTTATGAATGAGTTAATTGCCAATTTGATCTTTGCATGCTTTATTATTAATTATGAACAATTATATTATTACGACGGGAAAAAACTGAAGCAAATCATCATTTTCATTTTATTTTATATAAAAATGGTACTTTGTCGGCCATTTTGGGACGCCATTTTGAATTATAGATTATTTTTATTTCTATGTAGAACTTAAATAATGTCATCAAAGATGAAATTTAGCTATAATTTGCTGAAAATCCGTTAAAGCTTATTGAATCAAACCTAACAGTTAGCCAGATAAATGCCGGCGGCCATCTTGGACGCCATCTTGAGTATCTTGAAATGCTCAAGGATGACCGGCGGTCATACATCGGATCCTAGATGCTGAGGGTCTATTCTACCAAAAACCACAAAAACATTTTCTATACAACTCCAACAAGGTTAAGCTAAAATATCCTTGTCTGCTACCAGACTAATAAAATATGTTTTAACTAAAACTTTGAGGCGACAAAAGTCTTGTTTATAGAGTAAAGCGTTTTGCTTTAGTTGAATGATATGATAATGTAAAATAGGGGAACACATTATTATTTCCCAATAAACGCGTTTGTGCAGAAAACAATTTTTACAACTCGGAGTGATTGAACTCCACACTCGTTGCCATAAAGATGTTGCAAATAAAGATAGATTACAAGAATTAGAAACAGGCTATGGAGAAATGGAAAACTGAAAAGAACAAAGGTATTCTTTTATGTTAACAAATGATTTTCTTCTTTTTGTAGAATTTAAACCAGTTCCAAGTAGTGCTGACCCAGAACCGTGAAAAGTCGCTGTCCTATGTGCTATTTCTGTACAACACATTAAATATCGTTGGAGATGTAACGGTGAGACCTATTTTTATATACAGTGGAGAAAACATTATTCTTTCCAAATAAACGCGCTTACGCGGAAACTATTTTTACCTTTGCAAACAGTTTGAAGCCAAATCAGACGCCGGGTAACCTATGTCCTTTCTTTCAGTCTCAATCTCTAATTTATTTTTATCTGTCATTTTGAATCTCTTTATTTTCATGTATTTGTATTTTCTGCCAGTCTTATACTTATACCTTTTGGCTTTAATGTCAGTCTTAAGGCACATTCTGCTTTACTTTCAACCTACTTTAGTTATCATCTTCTAGGATCTAGCAAATATTTCTCATAAAATATATTTATGACTGTATAAAGTTGCACTACTTTCTATAGTGAAAAATAAAACATAGGCGTAATAAGGCGTTTTTATGGGGTAATGGGTCAATTTTCTTGAACTTTGGAGTTTCTGCCAGTCTTAAATTCTAAATTAGTAAAAATTTCCTTGTAACGGCCACTTAAAAGAATTCTAGTTGACAGGTGACAGCTTAAAGCAAGATGAACGTAAATCAGAAAGTTTATAAAGGTGCTTTCTCTTTTACATTCACCTTGCTTTTTAGCAGTCAACTGCAGTAAAACACCTAATCTAGTGGTCGTTAAACAGAGGTTTTACTATATTTTGATTTTTCTGTCAGTTTTAAATGTAATCTCTAACCTTTGGGTATTCTGTAAGTTTTAATCTCGAAACCTTTAGGTTGTTCTGTCTTGTTTTATCTCTGAACGTTTGAGTTAAACCTTATGGCTTTTCTGTCAGTCTGACTCTCTAAACCTTTAGGTTGTTCTGTCTTGTTTTATCTCTGAACGTTTGAGTTAAACCTTATGGCTTTTCTGTCAGTCTGACTCTCTAAACCTTTAGGTTGTTCTGTCTTGTTTTATCTCTGAACGTTTGAGATACACCTTATGGCTTTTCTGTCAGTCTGACTCTCTAAACCTTTAGGTTGTTCTGTCTTGTTTTATCTCTGAACCTTTGAGTTTTCTGTCAGTCTTAAACTCTAAACATTTAGGATTATTTCAGGTTTAATCTCTTACTCTATGGGTTTTGTGTTAGTCTTAACTTCTTTATTTCTAAACCTTTGGCGTTATATTCAATCAGTTATAATATTTTATCCTTTGGTTTTTATCACAGCTTCTGCTTGAATTGCAGAAATCTGGATCAACTTGAGTGAATTATATTTGAGTCTCGTCTTATATTGTACAGGTCATTTAACCATTTACTTGTTCATTTAACTTTTAGAAATCATGCCTGGATATTGCAAAGAGCTCTCCATTTTCGCTACCTGGATATTTTCATTAACCCTTTCCCCAATAGAAGCGCCTTTTAGCGGATATGATTTATTCATCCGCTGAAGCAAATAGTTCCAATTTAATCAGTAATGAATATGTATTATAGGGAATATTTTCTATATTATAGCACATGATAGCTTAAAGCAGGCTGAAAGTAAAGCAGAATGCGCCCTAAGGCGCATTCTGCTTTACTTTCAACCTGCTTTAAGTAGTCACCTATCTTAAGTACTAGAAATAGGCTATCAGGTAAAGGGTTAAATAAATAAAAGTGTAATCTAAAGACAACGTAATGTGTTTCAACAAGCAGACCATGTTAAATGAAAACGCAAACACTGTTCACTTTGCCATAAATTGCAAACTGAGGAATCTCATTTTATATTTGGTCTGCATTTCAGTTAACCATTTTACTATAAATGACGCCAAAGTGCGCGTTTGCAAACAGTTTGGATACTTATCTGGCACTGCGTAACACGGCGTCTGATTAGGATCCAAACTGTTTGACACTTGTTTTGAAATTTCTTTTGTCATACTGCCTTAAATTTAGCTTTGAAACGATATTGCAGACAAAAATGAAGCAGACAACAATGTGGCAGTGAAAAGGTAAAATTCTTCCGATATTTGCTCATGAAATTGGAGCGAATGTCTACTACAGAGCTCCCTGTCTACAACGACTTCCAATGGGAGACAAAGAGTGTGTGCGTTGTTAGGAGGGAGTCGTTATAGAGAGGGAAATTGGTTGACATTTGCAAACAGCTTGAATCCAGATCAGACGCCGCGTCACGCGGCGTCTGATCTGGATTCAAGCTGTTAGTCACTCGTCACTATATCTATTCTATCAAAATGTCCATTTATATGTACATTTGAGGACAACAGCAGACGAAAAACGTAAGTAGACGACATTGCAGCCACAAAAAATTGGACAAAAGTGTCTTGTTTGGGGTAGTTGTAAGAAGGGAGTCGTTGTTGGGAGGGCCGTTGTAGAGAGGGAACACTGTATTTTGACGATTGGCACGAGTTGTTTAATATCTTGCTTCAGATTATCAGCTTCTTTAATTAAGCCTTCAGACGAATTTTTCTTACAAAGGCTTACAAATTGCCAACTCCTAGTCAATCGCAAGCATCCGTAAATGCTCCGATAGTGTCCGTAAATAACTCGCCTTTACAAGTAAGGATTTGTGAAAAAGAGGCTCATTTTAATGTCGAAAAATATTCTTATGATCATCTACTGAAGGGATACGTAGATAACGGCCAAAAGACTGTTAAAATGAAGCTGAAATCTGATTCTTACATATAGAAAATCTATGTATGTGAAGCAAAGGTCCCATACGATTTGATGGACTTTTGCAATATTTGTGTATTTCAACATTTGAGATGCATATTCATCTTCAGTGTTTTTCTTTAAAATGTCACTAGATTGTCAAAATATACGAATTCGAATGAGACGTAGGCTTACATTGCCATATAAATGTCTTTAAGACGTCATAAAATTGTCGCTCAGCAGATGTAAAGTTCAACCTCTCTTAAGCGACATACCAGTCAGAAAGAAATTTAGACCATTTAAGTAATGTGTCTGCTTACTGTTGGACAAAGATACTGTAGAACGCAGTTTCATTGTATCTGAATTACTTTCAGTCTGCATATTCAGTTACACCTTTCTCAAAATCCAACAGCATGATTTAGCTCATGTGTGCTTAAAGAGAGGGGATATTGCATGACATTTTTATCACAGGTCGGCATATCCACAGGAGACGATCAAAACACGGTTTTAGCATGGAGTGGGTCCATCCATCGACCATCCTGTGACCCGAACATATCAGTGCAAGACTTTACAGCCCGATCCCAGACTGAGTGTGGCACTAGAGCCGGTGTCCTTGTGTTCCCAGTGCACGATGAGGCAAGCCTTTTAACTCGTGAGTAATGTATACGTCAAGTTGCTGTAAACCGCATTACATATAGACCTTTTTTATAATTCGAAATCGAGACTCAACAATGCAATCATTGTACACTACCTCCGTACTACAGCTCACCGTAAGCTTTATACACAAAGCTGGTGAATATTCCCGTATGTACTTAATTTGTTCATTATGATATTGAGAATCAATAATATAATTATTTAACGCTACCGTTTTACTATCATCAATAGTCATCACTATCGTCACCATCATCATCAACTACAACGAAATAATTATAATATATTTCGTCATCATCGTCATCCGCCTTATCGTCATTCATATTTTCGTTGTCGTCTTTATCGATATCGCTTGCAATCATCAAAAACATTATAATCTTCATGCTTATCATCATTAATGTACTTGCCGCGGGACAGACGTGACTGTGTGTGCATGTATTTGCCTGTATTGATGCACGCTGAGCGTGTGCACACGTTCAACCTGATTTAGCGACGTACATATTTTTGGACAACAATATCGATGCTGCTAATGCCATGATATGTAGTTAATTGATACATAGGAGCACAACTTGTTACTCGCTCTTGATGTAAACTCCCTCCTGTTAAAAAAATTGTTATATTTACGTACCGCTGGATAAACGGATTCTCGAATATAGACTAAAACTAAACTTGCAACTGCGAATGTGTAAAAATGCGACATATGTGTAACCAGTTGTAAAGAGTAACCGTACAGACTGGCACTCAAACACCAGAACCCTTAGCTTTCATAAAACTTTGTACGACAAAAACGATCGTAAGTCCGATAATAAAAGTCTCAATTATTATTTATTTCTCTATCGAATCCTATCTTGTGGCATCTTTGATTCCAAAGAAATGTCACAAGACATGATTACATGGAGAAATAAGAAATTAAATGTATTTTAAAGTACTGACTTAAGACCGAATTTGTCGTACGATGTTTTATGAAACGGGCCCAGAACCCTTAGCTTTCAAGTCGTGTGCTCTACCAACAGCGACACAGTCTCTTACTAGAATTTGTAATAAAATATACCCCTACATTTGTTTGAGTTGAGAACAAATGAACAGCATTTTGTTCAATACGAAAATGTATTATGATTCGTTTTTAATGTTTTGGTAGTGTAAAGCTCGACAGTTCAATGTATTCTTAAATACGCCAGATACCATTCCCATTAATTATTAGTATAAACTTGATACATACGCTAGTTATAGGCACAGCATACACTGTAACACTTGATACATACGCTAGTTACAGACACAGCTTACACTGTTACACTTGATACATACGCTAGTTATAGGCACAGCATACACTGTAACACTTGATACATACGCTAGTTATAGGCACAGCTTACACTGTAACACTTGATACATACGCTAGTTATAGGCACAGCTTACACTGTAACACTTGATACATACGCTAGTTACAGACACAGCTTACACTGTTACACTTGATACATACGCTAGTTATAGGCACAGCTTACACTGTAACACTTGATACATACGCTAGTTATAGGCACAGCTTACACTGTAACACTTGATACATACGCTAGTTATAGACACAGCTTACACTGTAACACTTGATACATACGCTAGTTATAGACACAGCATACACTGTAACACTTGATACATACGCTAGTTATAGGCACACCTTACACTGTAACACTTGATACATACGCTAGTTATAGACACAGCTTACACTGTAACACTTGATACATACGCTAGTTATAGGCACAGCTTACACTGTTACACTTGATACATACGCTAGTTACAGACACAGCTTACACTGTTACACTTGATACATACGCTAGTTATAGGCACAGCATACACTGTAACACTTGATACATACGCTAGTTATAGGCACAGCATACACTGTAACACTTGATACATACGCTAGTTATAGGCACAGCATACACTGTAACACTTGATACATACGCTAGTTACAGACACAGCTTACACTGTTACACTTGATACATACGCTAGTTATAGGCACAGCATACACTGTAACACTTGATACATACGCTAGTTATAGGCACAGCTTACACTGTTACACTTGATACATACGCTAGTTATAGGCACAGCTTACACTGTAACACTTGATACATACGCAAGTTATAGGCACAGCTTACACTGTAACACTTGATACATACGCTAGTTATAGGCACAACTTACACTGTAACACTTGATACATACGCTAGTTATAGACACAGCTTACACTGTAACCCTTGATACATACGCTAGTTATAGGCACAGCTTACACTGTTACACTTGATACATACGCTAATTACGATACAGATTACATATATTGTTGGTACTCTTAAAACCCTTTCAATAAATTGTCATACCAGCATTTCAGAGTGTACTCTTAGAACTTCTAATGTTTGCAGATTTACATGATTTAGATAAGGTGAATATCTGAACCTGGCTTCAAAAAATCTAAATAAAGTGGAAAAAATGACCAGAATTAATTTTTGTGGTTGATATGCTACTACCGTACCTGTTCAGAATATCAGAAAAAATCGTGTTACATATCTCGTTTCAGGGGATGTCTGCACGTCTGTACCCAATTCAGTATGTACCCCGCGTAAGTGTCAGCCATTAGTTTCTGTTGTACTTGTTACTTATCATCTGCTTTAACATTTTCACCGCCAAATGTGTGCCCTTTCATAGCAACAACATCGGCTGATATGAAACTGTGTTCTTGGCCCAAGGTTATAAAGTGTTTGAGCTGTGTCTGAGTGTGTTCTTAAGCATTTGTTTGATCAGATTTGAGCCTAGGCTCAAATCTGACCAATCAAATGCTTGAGAACGACTTTAGACTCAAATGAAAAGCTTTATTACCTTGGACCCTGCACTTTTGTTTTACAGCTAACAAACCGACATAGGAAATGTCGAATCGCGTTACGCAGCGTCTGATCAGGATCCAAATCGTTTGCTAATTCGACTGTAGTATAGGCCAGTTTGTTTCATCTGGCAGGGCGGAGCTAACCTTTGGCAAAGATAAACTAAGTTGCATTTGATTTTAGGGGTAATAGGTATAGTTCCGTATCAAAACGTCATTTTCTGATACTTATAACATGGATAAACACATGGGCGTTCAGTGCTCCTTCTCTACAATAACACCAAATGGGAGACACAGCTTGCGTGTGTTGTTCGTAGGTATTTTTATAGGGAGGGACAATTAAGACTTGGGTTACATTTGCAAACAACTTGAATACAGATCAGACGCCACATAACAATTATCTGAATTCAAACTGTTTGTCAGTCGTTAGTATATCCCTTCTGTCAAAATGTCTTCTATATAATATGTAGTTTGCTACTTGTTTTAAAATTACATCAGTTATACTGCTTTTAATCTAACTTTGAAACGATATTGCTGTGAAGGGGTAAAAACTTCACGATAATTTTGACCATAAAAGGGTGAATGATAATACATGTATGATAAAATACAACAAGGTTAGAATGTTGCCAACGCATTTTCAACAGTCGTTAGATGTATAGGTTATGTGCTTGAACAAGATGGTGTGATATAGTTTTCAAAAAGCAAATATTGATTTGATCACATAATGCATCTTACGAAAATGTCACTCTTGAAAATACTCATTGTTTGTGCTACACGTAGATGGAATATTAACCCTTTACCTCATAGCTTGTTTCTAGTTTTGAGAAACAGGTAACCACTTAAAGCAGGTTTAAAGTAAAGCTGAATGTGCCTTAATGCACATTCTGCTTTACTTTCAGCCTGCTTTAAGCTAAAATCTGCTAGGCTATATAAAATATTTATAATGGTTATTGTTCACGAGGGTTTAAACTGGAACTATTTTCTTCAGCGGAGGAATATATTAAATACGCTAAAAGTCGCTTCTATACGGGAAAGGGTTAAAACAGGATTAATGTAATGCAGCAAGCGCCTTTGGAAATGCAACGATCATACTCGCTTTAGCTTGGCATTTGCAAATACATTTACAGAAAAAAGAAGTTTAAAGACTAGTCAGTTGAATGAGTATCGTTGGAATTAAAAATGAGACGACAGTTTTATTAAATGACACCGAATTCACCAATGGTAAAATGAAATATTCCTATTGTAGGGAAATCTTCAATTTGCGAAAGGAACTTTCCTTTCTTTAGTATCCAAAGAATTTTTTTTTGATCGTCTACTACGATAAATAGTTTCCGCAATGTCTATTAAGTTAAAAGACATACGTTATAAATTGTGATCTGGGTCCTAGGTTATATAGAGTTTTAGTTGAGTCTGAGATATTTCTCAATCATTTGATTGGTCAGATTTGAGCAAATACTCAAATCTGACCAATCAAATGCTTGAGAACGATTGCAGACTCAACTATAACTCTTTATGAAATTGGGACCAGCAGGCTCCTGTAGGATCGGCACGGTAAAACCAATTGAAACCGAACCCTTTAGACTTTGAATAAAACGGTATATAGGTGCTTCCGGTTTAGAGACGTTAATCAGCCGTTTTAAAGAAAATGATACGGATGAAAACTTTACAGTACTATTGTCATAGAAATATTAGCCACCTATCATGTGAATTATGTAAACCTCTCTGTTAGAGGATATATGGATAAGATGAATATGTGCTAACGTTAACGAAAATACTATTTAGTTATAGACTCCATATTTTCACAGTCCGAAACGAAGAGAATCAATTAGGATTTATCCCAGACATATTTTTGATCTTGGATAAGTATAACTTGAGACATATTCTTACCAGATACATGCTAACATCAGAATTTCCTTCTAAACTACAGTGAAAAACTATTGTTAAGAATAGAGTGTTGCATGTCCACGGACAATTGTTTAATGAAAGACAGACAAGTGACAATTACTTTAACATATTTTTGTCTTTGCATGCCGGGTCAGAAGTATGTTGTTTATGGAAGACGTCTTACCTTGACACCCCCTTACAGTATAAGTTTGCTGTCGCTAAATTATGGACGTATATCCAGTATCAGAGTAAAGTATGCTACTTATGTCAAACAAATTCTGAAGACATTTACAAACACATAGTCATGCAATGCACTTGTTTTGATCGTCAAAGAAGACATTTTCTGTCATCTGTTCACTTTGATCCGGATCTACTCACAGAAGAAGAACTATATCGTGTATTGCTAGGGTCAAACTTGTACCTTCAAAGTGATCTTATTAATGGTCCCCAGTATAGTCATTTTTACGTGACAGTTTTCATTATATAACTGTTGTCCTAAAAACATACAAAACTAATGAGTATGGAAATCGTATTAAGTGGTAATTTAAAGTGTAAGGGAAAACAGAAGCAGTCCTTAGCACATTAATGCAACTAATACATACCAAATTACATTGATATGTCTACATTTGCATTTGCTCGGTGAGGTCACTCCACGTGATCCTTACCGCTTACATTCAAAGTAAACGACATCACAATATTCTGAATCAGATTATCCTTAATCCTGTACATACATGCATGTTCTTGTCTTGTGTTCGTTTTTTTGTGTTATTGTTTGATTTACTTGTGAATTTGCTATTTCTCATTGACTCTCAAGTCTTGTATTTCTTTTTCGGTAAGGCTTCTGGAACAGGCGATGATGCACTACTAAACTTGTCATGAGCAGTTGCTGAAACTATATTTAATAAGCAGTTTTCAAACGAGTTAGTGTCTTATTGTAGGACATCAGTAGAGCTAGGAGCTCATGGTGGAGCTCTCAGTTTTACTTTTGCTCTTTATTTGGCAGCCACGTGTCATTAAAATATACCACAATGGGTAGCTGCTCATCACCGGTTAAATCACACTACTTAAGTATTCAGTACAAATGAATATTGAATATTTATATTGTTTATTAGTTTGCATTTTGCTTGTTGCCTTGCTTTTTCGTTGTTGTGAGACATACGCATTAGCAAATTAATCGAACAGGTAATTGGTAACATTGTGTGTGTTGTTGTTTTGTTGTTTTTTTGTGTGTGGATGTAGTTGGGTGGTGTTGGCGTGCGTGTACTTGTGTGTGTTTGTATCGTAAATTGTACTGTAGATTGCACCGTGAATTGTATAGTATCAAATGAACCTTTATTTGTATGTTGAATGTACTTTTCTATGTGTTTAATTATGTATATTACGTAATCCTTAACAGGGAAATAAAGAGTATATCAGACTCGCGTTAGTCGATGTCTGATCTAGCTGCAAATTGTTTGCATCGATCGACACTATTTCAGTACACCACGTTTAATAGAAAAACAATAACGTTTATGCAACAGTTACTGTGTGCAAAAGAATTGGATCCAGATCCAAATCAGAAATGTTTGACACTCATATAACTATGTTAAACCAAAATGCTAAGATTCTAAAGCATGATATGTTTTCTAGAAGGATACGACTGTTTTAGACGAGTTATGAGGTCACTATGATGGTGAAAGTATAAATATTCGTTTTGTTTCCTTCAGCGACACCAACACGACCGTACAGAGCTTGTAAAGCACGTGCAAACAGAAGTCCATAAGCTGGTGAACTTTGACCTACACACGTATGGCGAGCCTACAAAACACACTGTGTTTGATACTGACATTTGAAATCTTATTTCAAGGTCATATGACTGGTCTTATTAATATTTGTCATCATATAAAATTAAACGAATGTCTCGTTCCACTAAATACAATAGAACCTCTCTATTACGACCACTAAATGGTGTCAAATATAAGTCGTTTAAGACAAGTGACTGCTTAAAGCAATGTGAAAGTGAAACAGAAAGCTCCTACATGAGCTTTCTGATTCACTTTCACATTGCTTTAAGCTGTCACCTGTATTTTATACAGACAATTAGCCTTCGTTTTAGTGGTCGTAATAGAGGGGTTATCTTGTATTCTAGACATACAGTTCATATTCAAACAGTTGGAGTATGGGTCAGTCACAGAGATACAAGTACTATGATCTAGATCAAACAGTTGGAGTATGGATCAGTCACGGAGATACAAGTACTATGATCTAGATCAAACAGTTGGAGTATGGATCAGTCACAGAGATACAAGTACTATGATCTAGATCAAACAGTTGGAGTAGGGACCAGTCACAGAGATACAAATAACATGATCTAGATCAAACACTTTACAAAGGATATCACCCAAATCGATAACCTTTCTAACAATACACGTTCAGTGTCTATTTACAATTAGCTCTAAAATATATCTTTCTTTATTGAAATCTGCATGTGAGGTTTGCTGGTGATAACGCTTTAACGCATTAACCCCTGTACTTTGTAATGAACAATTCAAATTTGAAACAAGTCTAATATATTATTACTTGATTTCCATTACTCAGAGCGACAAAGTCTAATCTAGTTTGACTATTTATGGTTAATTCTAAAACTATATTGCAAAATGACAACTTGCGCAAACCTCTGATCAAGGTATTTATAAACTGTTTGCATTAACCCTTAGCCTGCCACTCACGACTATAGCTCCATATGCAAACAGCTTGGATCCTGATGAGACGCCGAGTAACTCGGCGTCTCATCCGGATCCAAGCTGTTTGACACTCGGACAACATTTTCAGCAATTTTGAGCAACTTTGAAGCACTTTGAAACTTGAAGCAGACGAGAAATATAGCAGACGACAATTTATTTGGCGGGCTAAGGGTTAAGACACGTGTTCTCTGCGCAGGTACACTTTGTTCTAATGATGAGTACATGTAAACTCGTCGATAGGGTTGAATGTGTTAAAATAGCTCATACAATTATAAGATTATAAAGACAATTAAAGCAATTACAAACATTATGTAAAGAAATTAAATTAAGGGCGAATATAGGTCAAACTAAAGTGTTGGTTTTACAGAAGTACCCATTATCTAGCAATATAAAGTGCTTTCACAACAATAATTTAACACGGACTTTGCCCAGTATGTAGAATTCCGTGAGTAAACTTCATTTAGTTTATGGATTAACATATGGTAGCAATGTTTTCTCAATAGAATTATCTCTTCAAAAAATGACAAAGCAGCCTAGTCTTAAGCAAAAACAATTTTTAAAGATGTATTTAGCACACTTAGCAGCTTGCCAAGTATTCCCTTTAATACTCATTTACGATATTTGATATCAAAATATGCCATATACGTTTGTACGATTCTGAATTATGTGGTATACAGAATATGCAATGTTTCGAGACAGTTCATTTATATGCATGTAAACATGTTTTGAAAGTTGGTTTGTATTCTTGCAACTTTTGGTTTTCGTGGTACGTTTGGAAGATATTCATTATATTTACCATTATCCCCTTCCCTGCTATGATGTCATCAATTTTAAACAATTGTCGTCTGCTTTTATTTCTCAAATTTAAAGGTTATGTGTTTTGACATATAATATGAGTCATCAAAACTGTTTGCAAAAATCTATTGTACTCGGTGTAAGGCAGTGAATGAATAAAAGAATGGCTGCGAAAAGCAAACTTCCTACAAGTAGGCATGATATTTAGTTCATGAAATGCTAATTTATTATAATACTATTTGACATGTCACATGGGTCGTATTTATACGATATGACTTGAAGTATATGAAGAAAGACTAGCTACTATGAAAATAAGAATACATTTGTGCATATCAAAAACTGTAAATATTATTTTAGGAACAGAAGTGGGTATAAATACAGTTGAAAAACAAACAAACATGTATGACTGGTTTAGCTCAGTTCAGTTCCTCGTCTTCACACACAGTGGCGGAGACGTTAACCCTTAGCCCGCCAAATAAATTGTCGTCTGCTATATTTCTCGTCTGCTTCAAGTTTCAAATTGCTTCAAAGTTGCTCAAAATTGCTGAATATGTTGTCCGAGTGTCAAACAGCTTGGATCCGGATGAGACGCCGAGTTACTCGGCGTCTCATCCGGATCCAAGCTGTTTGCATATGGAGCTATAGTCGTGAGTGGCAGGCTAAGAGTTAACAAGATAGTGGAGCTTTTTTATACTTGATTTCGTCATGATGTAAGCGGTCGCGTGCATTTGGTGCTTTGTACAGCTAGTTATATGTTTAGCAGGGTTTTGCATTTGCTAGTGTTAGTATTGTTTTGTTTGTGTCAGGCATTGATATTAAAAGCCTTGGGTCAATCTTGAATCTTGTTTTAATAATGTTTTGTTTGTGTCACGCATTGATATTGATAGCTTGGAGGCAACACTTCCAGTGTCCAAATCGTGTCATTTATATATACATGAAATAATTGTGTATATTGACCGGAGGCCTTAAAATACAATACATTGAACTTAATCTACTTTGAAAACCAGTCTATGCATACTTTGCAAACAATGTAGACCTCGGTCAGATGGCCCCTGAAGAGTTTTCTAGGTTATCCATAATATTATCATAAACTGGTTATTTTGAAGAAATGGAATAACCCATATATCGAAAAGTCAGCATAACACATTTGGTCTCAGGTTCGGATCTGTAGGGCGAGGGAGAAGTTCCGTTCCCTGAAATAATGCAAACATGTAGATATTGGATTTGTTAAAATGTGACTTGGTTGAAAAGCACAAGGTCGGCGGAAACAATTGGTTGAACTCGCCAGTGTTGAAAAAAAAACCGGGTCCCAGAATGGGCTTTCCCAATATACCGGCGGTAGTGGCCCAATGGTTACACCATTGGACTACGGTACCAGGGGTCGTGAGTTCGATCCCCCGCCGGACCAGCGGTCTGACTAGGGGATTTCTCCCCGATGATGTACAGGAATGTCCTTGAGCAAGACATGTACCGCGAATTGCTCCTCTCCACCCAGGGGTTAAAATGGGTACCTGCGAAGGGTCTGAGTCGTTACTGCGGCTGCATTTGACTGCGCCATATGTTAGTAGTGCTCGTAGGCAAGATGGCTCAATGATCAGGGGAGTATATGTACAGTCGGCTGAGCGGTCATTCGGACTGAAAGTAGACTTTAACTTGGTATATTACTTTTTTTTAATATCAGTTTCACAGTTAACGTGGGTGGGTTATAACTCCCATCCAAATGGAATATTGCTGAACAACGTTCAAAGGACTTAGAGGACTTATCGTTATATGTCTGGAGGGACATAGTTTTACAGTGAAAGTTGGTGGGTTATAACTCCAACCCAAATGGAATATTGCTGACCAACGTTCAAAGGACTGGGATGACTCATCGTGATATGTCTGGATGGACAAAGTTTCACAGTTAATGTGGGTGAGTTATAACTCCCTCCAAAGTGGAATATTGCTGACCAACGTTTAAATTACTGGGATTAATCATCGTCATATGTCTGGATGGACACAGTTTTAGAGTTAATGTGGGTGGGTTATAACTGAATTCAAATGGAATATTGCTGACCGACGTTCAACGGACTCGGATGACCCATCGGTATTTCTCTGGAGGGACATAAATCTTTCTTTGAAACAACAAAAAGCTACAACAACTAACAACAATAATAATTATGAAGACCGCAAATAAGTGAGCTATAGAATAGATAGATGTTTTATTTCCCTCAGAATGCAGAATTCACATATAATATACATGTAGGTTAACATACAACATGAAAAAAGAGACATCGTTACATTGAATCGTTAACACACTTACTCGAGAAGTAAACCTCAACATTACTTTATATACAGTGGAGAATCTGTTATTCTTTCCCGTTTAAACGCAAACGTACGCAAACGCAAAGCACTAAAACGTAGAAAAGTACAACTTTTTGACAATTCTGATAATTCATGTTTATCTTGATGGCAAACAGTTTGGAGCCTGATCAGACGCCGGGTTACCCGGCGTCTGATCTGGCTCCAAACTGTTTGCACTGCAAATAATAGTTTTAGCGTAAACGAGTTTATTGGGAAAGAATAACACATTCTCCACTGTATAAACATAAGTGTACATGTACATATATCTATATATAAACATACACGCGCAGACATGCACATATATACAATCGAACCGCGATAACTGGAAGTTTTTAATACCTTCACTGCATTGACATCATCGGTTTGAAATAAGTGTCGTCTGCCCTTTATTTTAGATTTAAATGTTTGGAGCTTTGATTCAAGAAATGCTGAATCAGTATCAAATAGTTTGGGTCCTGGTCAGACCCCGTGTTACGCGGCGTCTAATCAGGGTACAAACATTTGCAAATTATCATTAAACTCGGAGTAAGGCAGTGGACGGGTCAAATCGAACTTTCTAGGTTTTTAAAGCCACGTTTTACTTTGAAACACGAGGTTGTTCCACTAAAAGGATTTGTGGTTTGAATCAATATGTAGCAGACAAGTAATTGCGACTGAAACGAGTTTGAGTATTCGATGTTAGACTGTGCATGTATACACATGTATTAAGACAACTGGATAAAAAAAGACAACTAGATCTATTATAAGCGTTTGTTTTCCCTTAGGTTCAAAGAAAACTCCACCTATAGCTACAGTGGAGAATCTGTTATTCTTTCCCGTTTAAACGCAAACGTACGCAAACGCAAAGCACTAAAACGTAGAAAAGAACAACTTTTGGACAATTCTGATAATTCTTGTTTATCTTGGTGGCAAACAGTTTGGAGCCTGATCAGACGCCGGGTAACCCGGCGTCTGATCTGGCTCCAAACTGTTTGTACTGCAAATAATAGTTTTAGCGTAAACGCGTTTATTGGGAAAGAATAACAGATTCTCCACTGTATGTGATACTCGTATTGACGTTTCTTAGGTCCAAATATCTAAAACTCCAACTTTAATCTAAACAGACGACAATAATGCAACAGATGATGAAAAACAGCGACATGGGTAAACTTAGATTTTAGACATTGACTGACGCAGCATTTTTATAAACGTTCAAGAGGTTGAAACCTGATCAGACTCCGAATTACTCGTCGCCTGGTCCAGATCCTCACTTGTAGCAATGCAATCGTAATCACTTCACTGCCATGACGTAATCAATTTACACAATTATCGTATGCTTTGATTCCTCAAATTTAAAATGTAAGGTTTAAGAAATTAAAACAGATCGAATTTTGTGTCAAACAGTTATGATTCTGATCAGACGCTGCGTAATAATTTTTGTACTCGGGGTAGGACAGTGAAGGGGTTACATGTATACAGCAGACCTGTCTACATATGTGCAACCGTATGTTCTACTGTTTCTTCAGGAACATCATCCCTGCTTCTGTCAGTTTCATGATTGTCTTCGTTGATTTCACTATCATTCTCCACCTCAGGCGGTTGGGTATACAACTTACTAGACATGAAAAACATGGCAGCGCTAAATAGTTTTACAGTTACCCACCACGTAAACAGCCGCCAACTCATATTAAACCTGTCGTAAACCCAGCAAGTGCCTCTTGATCCACAAATATCTTGCCACAACGCGCATGCGCTGTCAAGAACGCTTCCTGTCAGCACAGGGCCTGGAATCGTTCCTACAACAAACAACAGTTTTTTGTCAGTGTTTAAGGCAGGTGGTTGATACATTGTGTAAAAGCAAGTTGAAAATTTCTAAAACAACCCATCAAATGAACATTCATTAGCCATTTTTAAAAGGTGAAAACGTGCATATGAAAGAGTACATACCAAGAAGCCTGAGACACACCCACTGCAAGCCCAATCCTAGGGCTCTAAGGTCATCTGGAACACACCTAAGAAAGAAAATATCATTGGGAGATTTAATAGTTGTTGGACAATGTAGCGTATACCTGGACAGACCTGGCTCCAAGGTTATAAAGCTTTTGACTTGAGTCTTAACTCCTTCCCAAGCATTTGATTGGTCAGGCTCAAATCTGACCAATCAAATGCTTGGGAACACACTCAGGCTCAGCTGAAACGCTTTATAACCTCGGAGCCTGTCGTGCACTGACAGTCTGATGCGGTTCTATACAGATTGTTAATTTTTAATAATAAAACATTCGCATAATTCATGATTTACCAGGGACCAAAGGATTAAACGACAATTGACGCTGTTCAAGAAGAATGAAAGATCAAACAAGGATAAAAATAAACCAATTGACAATCATTTTAATATTTCTCAAGTCACAATACCTACAATTTAAATTTGAGAAATAAAAGCAGACGAGCATTCTTTAACATAGGTGACGTCACGGCAATGAATGACCTTATTTAACGAGGGTGATTCATTTAGTCTAACGCCTAATCCTCCATGATACCCTCCATAATAGTATTACATACATAGATCTTCCAAGAGGTTACTACAGCGTTCCCTCTCTACAACGACTTCCAATGGGAGACACACATTGTGTGCGCTGTTCGGAGGGAGTCGTTAAAGAAAGGGAAATTATTTACATTTGCAAACAGTTTGAATCCAGATCAGACGCCGCGTAACGAGGCGCCTGATCTGGATTCAAGCTGTTTGTCACTCGTCATTAACTTTTGTTCTGCCAAAATGTCAAATATGTAATTTTGAGAAAAACAGCAGACGACAACTTTAAGCAGACGATAGTACAGCAGTTTAAGCGTTAGAATAATTGTCCTGTACTTCGTTGTAGGGAGGGAACACTGTATTTATTTCTTACCGCAGTATGGCCATGGAGGCTGGCGTAACGGTTGTAAACGTCATCAGCATGCCTATAAATAGCAGAATGACGAATAGGTACATCACCTTACAGGAAGAACCACACTTTCCCGTCCGCGCAGTGCCTGTCGGGAAGGCCGGGCTAAGCGATTGGAGCGACTCTGTGATACACGTACAGTTGTTATATACCTGGCAAAAGATACATACAGTTAAAACCTTCTATAACACAGAATGCACGTACAGTCGAACTTCGATATCCCAAATTCGTTTTGGTCGAACATATTTGTATCTAAGATTTAAACGTGGAACCACGTTCAAGCTTTGAAACACGTAAATTTGCGCCGGAAGCGAACTGAAATACAGTAAAACCTCTCTATTACGACCACTAAAATGAATGTTAATTGATAGTTTAAAAGACAGTTGACAGCTGAAAGCAAGGTGACGGTAAAACGGATGGCCCTTAAGGGAGCTTACTCTTTTATTGTAATATGTTTTAAGCAGTAACATGTCATAAACACTATACATGTATATTATTAACCTTCTCCGCTTTCAACTACATTGACAAAAATGACCTTTAATTTGTAAATACGCATTTTCTCTAGGGGGCGGGACTTGTGAATACTTTATGCAGAGGAGGTGGGGCTTATGAAGCTGCTTACCGCGAATCATTTGTTGCGTTGCTTTAGTAATGCAGTTATGGCTGTTCCATTCAGGGGACATATTATTCTTGTTACAGTGGAGAATATGTTATTCTTTCCCAATAAACGCGTTTACGCTAAACCTATTATTTGCAGTGCAAACAGTTTGGAGCCAGATCATACGCCGGGTAACCCGGCGTCTGATCAGACTCCAAACTGTTTGCCACCAAGATAAACAAGAATTATAAGAATTGTCCAAAAGTTGTTCTTTTCTACGTTTTAGTGCTTTGCGTTTGCGTACGTTTGCGTTTAAACGGGAAAGAATAACAGATTCTCCACTGTAAAAACTTCTAATATGGATTAAACATGCATGCACTCTAATAAAAAATCCATTTGATATTAGAAATAACAGCAAATTTAATGTAAATATGAGAAATAAATCAAAAAATGTCTGCGTTTAAACGATATAAACGGCAGAAAATGATCGGCAACTTAACCATTTGCGCTTTACCATGAATTGCCTGTGCGATTCATGGAATTTGACAAAATAAGACAAAATAAAATGTAGAAACATTGACTCGTCCGACTTAAATGAGCTTAAGACATCGTGGTTCGACTATATAAGTATCCAACTATATTTAAATACAGACTACATATGGATAACTCGTGAAATAGTTTTGCCATGCCATGAGAGAAACTGACATATTGTATTACAAACAGTGTCGCTGCGTCAACGACACGACCGTAGGTTTTGCTGTACACTGTTTGACACTCACTTGTACAGTGGAGAATCTGTTATTCTTTCCCGTTTAAACGCAAACGTACGCAAACGCAAAGCACTAAAATGTAGAAAAGAACAACTTTTGGACAATTCTGATGATTCTTGTTTATCTTGGTGGCAAACAGTTTGGAGCCTGATCAGACGCCGGGTTACCCGGCGTCTGATCTGGCTCCAAACTGTTTGCACTGCAAATAATAGTTTTAGCGTAAACGCGTTTATTGGGAAAGAATAACACATTCTCCACTGTATCTAAAGCATTTTATGTAGCCTAACTATATACGTTTTTGACAGTGTAGACCAAACTCAGACACAGAGCCTGGAATGACAACGGTGCTTTGTCTAAACAATGTATCGATGCAATAAGGCAGGTTTTGTCATGGCACGGCTCGTTTATAAAACGATTATTTGTAAAAGGATCTATATGCATGCGGTGTACAGAGTAAACAAAGTTACAATATCAGGAAATTTACAGTACGTGGCATAGATAGTAAACTAAATGTGTAAGAATGTTTTGATAATACTAATGATACTTATAAATTGCTTTAAAACTACTACGATTAATTATCATTTCACATTCGTACATGTATCAGCAGTAAAGTAATACAGTGGAGAAAACGTTATATATTCTTTCCCAATAAACGCGTTTACGCTAAAACTGTTATTTCTATTGCAAACAGTTTGGAGCCAGATCAGACGCCGGATTACCCGGCGTCTGATCAGGCTTCAAACTATTTGCCACTCATATTAAGATTTATAATCAGGATTGTCAATAAGTTGTCATTTTCTCCATTTTAGTGCAATGCGTTTGCGTATCGTTTGCGTTTAAACGGGAAAGAATAACGTTTTCTCCACTGTACTAGAGGTTGAATAGTAGTTTTAGTAGAAGTAATAGAGGTGCTAGAAGTTGTTAAAGTATAGTAAGGGTAAACGTAGATATATTCTAGACTAATAATAATAAGAATATGAAAATGATGAAGAAGAAAAGAAGAACAGCAAAAGGAAGAAGAACGGAAGCAGAACAAGATGAAGAAAATGAAGAATGTGTAGATGTAGCAGTAATATATGAAGTGACAGAAGAAGAAGAAGTAGAAGAAGAAGAATCGTAGTAGAAGAAGAAGAAGTGGCAGAAGAAGTAGTAGTAGAAGAAGAAGAAGTAGAAGTAGCAGACATAGTATAAACAATTGTGTTAGAAGTAGTCGAACTTTACTGTATTACAAATGGAAGAAGTGTAAATAGTACAGTGGAGAATCTGTTATTCTTTCCCGTTTAAACGCAAACGTACGCAAACGCAAAGCACTAAAACATAGAAAAGAACAACTTTTGGACAATTCTGATCATTCCCGGCGTCTGATCTGGCTCCAAACTGTTTTCACTGCAAATAATAGTTTTAGCGTAAACGAGTTTATTGGGAAAGAATAACACATTCCCCACTGTAACTGCGCTAGAAGTTGTGGTAGATTTGATAGCAGTACTAGTAGCTACAGAAGCTGCATTAAGTCAAACAACACTTATTATACAGTGGAGAAATGGTTATTCTTTCCCGTTTAAACGCAAACCAAACGCAAACGCTTTGTGACAACTCTAACTATTAATTTTTATACGAGTGGCAAACAATTTGGAGCCTGCTCAGACGTACCCGGCGTCTGATCTGGCCCCAAACTGTTTGCAATGGAAATAATAATTTTAGCATAAACGCTTTTATTGGGAAAGAATAATGTTTTCTCCACTGTAGCTGAATTATAACTACTAATACCACACCCGTGTTTGTGACCACATCTACTAACCTTTGTCTGATGTACAGGGTCTATGATATAGTCATAGTTACAGCCGGCATGACAGGGGGTGAAGTACAGGACACTGTCACTGCCACACACGGGCTCGAACTGTTGACTGTCACATTGGCATCCGGCATTACACAAGTTCGATAACTCCACTGATTGCCTCATCACACTGTGAAAACAGTTACAGTGTAGAAGACGTTAGTATTTCCCGTTTAAAAGCAAACGGAACATAAAAGTATGACACGTAGAAAATCACAGTTTTGAAAATTCTGACTTGTTTTTTACCCTTTACCTGATAGCGTTGTTTCTAGTATTGAAGATACGTGTCTACTTAAAGCAGGTTGAAAGTAAAGCAGAATGCGCCCTAAGGCGCATTCTGCTTTACTTTCAGCCTGCTTTAAGCTATTAACTGCTAGAATAAGGAAAGTATTTAATATGACACATATTCATTACGGTATAATTTGGAACTTTTTTCTTCAGCGGATGACTAAAATGAATGTGCTAAAAGTCGCTTCTATAAGGGAAAGGGTTAAAGGAACACAGCTTGGGGCCTGATCAGACGCCGGGTTACTCAAGCGCCCTATCTGGCTCCAAATTGTTTGCAATTGATATAAGGGTTTTAGCATAAGCGCGTTTGTTTGGAAAATTTAAGTATGCCTTTGTTTAATTCATATTAGTGGATGTTTAGTGGAATTATGTGTACCCTGAAAGGAACTGTCATAACGGCATTACTGAAGAAACGCAACAATTATTCGATTCGAATATCATTTTGTTTAATGTAGTTGAGTGGGAAATGTTAATATATTGTTGTAACAGAAAATATTGTCCAAACTAAAATCAAACTAAATACTAGGCTATAAACATTTTATATAGTATATATGAGTCAATGTACTGTATGCCGAAATCAAATATCGTCTACGACTACAAGGTACAGTGGAGAATGTGTTATTCTTTCCCAATAAACGCGTTTACGCTAAAACTATTATTTGCAGTGCAAACAGTTTGGAGCCAGATCAGACGCCGGTTAACCCGGCGTCTGATCAGGCTCCAAACTGTTTGCCACCATGATAAACAAGAATTATCAGAATTGTCCAAAAGTTGTTCTTTTCTACGTTTTAGTGTTTTGCGTTTGCGTACGTTTGCGTTTAAACGGGAAAGAATAACAGATTCTCCACTGTACATGTTCTCGATAACAACTACTTTGCAATAACTTTATTATACCAGTTGCATTCTACACGAATAGTGTCAAAATACCTTGAAACAAAAGAGATCACAACATTTACTCTCTCTACTGACACTTGCGTACTGATGATTGCAAGCAATTTGGATCCAGATCACATCAGGATCAGGATAGAAACATATTTTGTCATTTATATTATATCTTCTAGCTTTGTGAAGTAACACATATATAGGCGGTTTTAAAAACAGAATGTTATATCAGTGACTGGATTAACCCTTCCCCTGTCATTGGCGCCAATGGGCGCCTTTGCAAACAGTTTGAGTTCAGTTCGACACTCGCATCTGTATATTTTAAGCCAAGCTACCTTTAATATAACTTTGAAACGATCGCGCATAAAACAATATTGAAGCAGACAATATGACGGTGAAGTGGTAAAAGCCTCACACTTAACCCAATATGCCCAGTGGATTCTTCCATGTTTATATATTCGATTAGTCCATTTTTATCAACGGGATGCCTGGTCAAAAAATTCATTTTAAATTTGTTTCATAATTGAAATTCCTATCAGCAAACAGTGTAGACTCTGATCAGACGCCGCAATATGCGGCGTCTGATCAGAGTCTACACTGTTTGCCTATGTCCCATATATGGGATCGTGGGCACAAATGGGTTAATTATTTGGTGAAATGTTAAATAGACTTACTTGGTTTTGTAATCGGTTGTCACACCAGCAAAGTCTATCTCTGGACAGCTGATAAAGAATCCTCCACCCACCAGTATGGCTAACAGTGACATTATCACACATAGTCGAGTCATGCCAATGACGCCAAACTCAAATTTCTTAATTAGAACACCACCTAACACCATTCCGCCAGCACCACCAAGCAGAGTTACGGCCCCTGAATAATCCGTACAAAATTTCTAGAAAACTGACCCAGTATCAGAGATGGATATGTAGATGAACTTTTATTAGAAGTAATTGTTCCTAATCTATTCACTACCTTGTCCCAAGGCAGTATCATTGAAAATCAGTTCCTGAGTTTTTAGAGTGGAGAAGACATAATTCTTTCCAAATAAACGCGTTTACGCTTAGAATTTTATTTCCACTGCAAACAGTTTGGAGCCAGATCGGACATCGGGTAACCCGGTGTCTGACCAGACTCCAAATTGTTTGTCAATCAGATTAAGATAAATAGAATTGTCAACAATTTGTCATTTTTTGGCACTTTATTGCAATGCGTTTGCGACTGGTTTGCGTTAAAACGAGATAAAAACGTCTTCTCTATTGTACGAGTATGATACAGTGGAGAATGTGTTATTCTTTCCCAATAAACGCGTTTACGCTAAAACTATTATTTGCAGTGCAAACAGTTTGGAGCCAGATCAGACGCCGGGTAACCCGGCGTCTGATCAGGCTCCAAACTGTTTGCCACCAAGATAAACAAGAATTATCAGAATTGTCCAAAAGTTGTTCTTTTCTACGTTTTAGCGCTTTGCGTTTGCGTACGTTTGCGTTTAAACGGGAAAGAATAACAGATTCTCCACTGTATCTTTCATAACCGGCCAAATCGGATAAGACTATAAAGAGTTAGTGTCCCTTATGTATAATAAATTCTATAGTTGGCCTTGTTTAAACTAGAAGAACATCATTTTTACTCTATATATATCTCGTATTCAACCCAAAATTTACATATGTCTACCTCTCATGATTTAATATGAACTCGATAGGGGAAAAACAGTGTTAGTTAATGAGTAACTTTACGGGCGGACGGACAGGCAAAATGATTCAGTAAAGTGTAGGCACTGAAATGAAGGCTCTAAAGTTTGAAGTATTTAATTTTTATTCGAATGCTAGTGTTACGCAAACAATTATATGGATCCTAACTGTTTGACAATCTGACTATTTTTGGTACATGTAAGAAATAGTTAAAAGTATATTTTTAGAACAATAGAAGACGACAATTTGCTGCAGACGACAATATTACGTAGCAACAAAGATTTACACTTCCACTCTCAATGACGTAAAAACACATTACAGTTTTGACCCTGATCAGACGCCGCGTAACGCGGCGTCTGATCAGGATCAAAACTGTTTGATACTTGGTTTGAAATTACGCCAGTTATTCTGCCTTAAATCTTACTTTGAAACAATATTGCAGATAACAATATTGAAACAGACGATATTATGGCGGTAAAGGGGTAAAAACCTTATGATAAACTTGATAAAGAGATAAAGAGGCTGTGCGTGGCATTTTAATTGCAGGAGCCTGATAACCGCTGAGAAAGCAACCAGTTGTCTTATTTACTTTACACTATGTTTAAATCCTTAGAAGAAAGAAATTTGTCACATAAAACCGACTCTGGGAGTGTTATAAAGCAATTCAATAAACTATAGTGAAATATCAATATTTGGACTCCGGCCCTTCCTGTTCGTCCACGAGCGCTGCATGGCGCTGGGCGCCAAATGACGTCATTTGCCATGGCGTTACTGTAAACAACGTCAAGTTTTGGCGGAAAATACATATGGCGGAGAGACAAAAAACTACGGATTCAGTTCACTTAAAAGGGGTTTAAAATGTTTATGTGATAAATAGGATCTAACATTCGTGATCATTATTTATCATTCTTAATAAACTCGTTGACTAAAACAAATATACCGCTCGCCAAGGCTCGCGTCATATTGTTTTTAGTCAACTCGTTTATTAAAAATGATAAATAATGAGCACTCATGTAAGATCCTCTATATATCCCCGTTTCTGCCATGACGTCATCAATTTTAAACTACTGTTTTCTGCTTTCACAGCGTCTGATCAGGGTTACAAACTGTTTGCAAATAACCATTGTGCTCCGGGTAAGTTAGTGAAGGGGTTAATATCCAAAAGCTGCATGTATTGAATAATGCAATATACTACATCTGCAGATTATTCACCAGATGTAAATCACAGGAATATTTCAAATATCTACCCATGATAAATCCAGAGTCAGATGGTAGAATGTCAAACTTTTCTTCAAGAATCTTTGGTGCAAAAGCAGCCAGCCCTCCGATAATAAGCGTCTCAGCGCATGCGCCAATGACAACTAGTGAATAGGTGGGAATTGTAACCTGAAATGTTTGATATCGGTACTTTGTGCTGTAAGAAACGATGGTACACAACTAACCTACATGTACATGCATTTTGAATGTGACAATCTTGAAACAGTCTCTTACGACAGGGTGTGAATTATACAGTGGAGAATCTGTTATTCTTTCCCGTATAAACGCAAACGAAACGCAATCACAAAACACTAAAATGTAGAAAAAGGACAATCTTTTGACAATTTTGAGTTTTCATTTTTATCTGAGTGGCAAACTGTTTGGAGACTGATCAGACGCCGGGTTACCCGGCGTCTGATCTGACACCAAACTGTTTGCACTGGAAATAAAAGGTTTAGCGTAAACGCGTTTATTGGGAAAGAATAACAGATTCTCCCATGTAGTATTATTAATTTTCAAACAAATGAAATGAGGTTACACGGGTTATAAATTAAATATTCGTAAATATAAATAGAAAGAAAATCTTACTTTGAAAACAGTGTTTTATAAATAACATCACTCCATGACCTCTTAAACTCAATGTTTTGATAGTTAATACAAGATGTACTTCAATGTAGATCTACGAAGGTAAACAGGAAATGTGTTTTACTCTTTATGTTTGCCTTGAATATTATTATTGAATTAATGTATTCTCACTGAAACACAATTCTTTTAGTAATGTTTCAGTTTTATTGACAATCAGCATACATCGATGCCTTTGGTCATATTAATAAATAATTAATAAGTTTTTTAAACATTTCCTAATACACCGTGTATAAGCGTTGCCTTGGTTGTGCGGTGCGCAACGCTGTTGTGCGGTGCAGACAACGCCGAATTGCGGTATTTCTTGTTTACATTTGACCTAGTACACACACGTGAGTAAACAAATCGCTTTGTTTCAAGGGATATGAAGAACCATTCTGCAAAAGACCTGGTCGATGCGAGGCACAAATCATTCCGGTTTCCAGTCGTAGTACGTTTATATGCCTATATTTTGTAGATTTGTCAAACATTAATGAAAACCAACCCGCGAAGTGAGCTCAGGGTATATTCGGGTTGTTCAAAGGCCAATTTAGGGCATAAAACACTCCTTCAGATTGACTTTTGGTATATAAGTTGGACCATTTAGCTATAATAAAGCATTTAGTGTGTTGATTTTGAGGGAAAATGTACATTGAAAGGTTTCAAGCAAAAAATATGATTGGAACGTAGGTGCCGGCGGTGCTTTAGAAAAAACACGTTGGTGAATGCGGAGTAAACAGGGTATTCTTATTCAATGTATGTAAGGCTATAACTAATATAGTCGTGCATGTAGTCGGATTCCCTTGCTAACTTATTTAAATATGTCAAGATTACCACTACTGAGAGTTAAAGCGTTACAGTTAGAGCGTTGGCAAGAAGATAACCCTTATTCGTCTGATGCCAGTTGTCTTCTAATTAGGCGTCTTTGTACATGTGTTTTCTTTAGCAACAAATATAAAAATAAATTATTTCACAGATATATAAAGACCAACATTTAACATTTATACTCCTTTGTAGAAAGAAGACGTTCGAGAAAAAACGCAAAGGTTTTCAACAATACGTTTCAGAGATCAATGTTAGATGTGAAAGATTACCAGAATACTGAATCAGATGCTCTAATTACCACTAAGATACACAACATATTGGAGGAAAGTGATACCATTTTAAACATCAATTTAAGGGTGTATCCAACCCATAAGCGATTTTTTCAAAGTATCAAACTTTTTTTCTATCATTGTTTTTTTTGGAAGAGCTGTTTATGATGAATGAAAAAATGAAAAATATATATATGGCGGTGTCCTTTTTTTAGCTACAGCGATTTGAAAAAGGTATGTCAAATTTGGACTTTTGCTTTGTTCTCGGTGCTTTCAAAGGATCTCCACTTATTCAGATTTTTTGTTTTAAAATTTTACCCATTCAGAGTACAAGCTTCAGTAAAATCTATTTCAAAACAAACATGGTAATTTGGGTTTTCATTATTTATTTCATGTCCATGGTGTTTTTTTCATATAGAGAAACCAAATTTAGACAAAGCAGGCACCAGGTTTGAACAATATGGATCCTTACATATCAAAAATATGTTTTTTATAGTGCATGGTTTTATTAGATTTTTTATTTTATTAAAAAAAGTAAACAAGTTTGAAAATGGAATAGTTCTAGTATTAAACTTTTTCTTATATTCTACCAAATGAAAGCCAATGCTAAGGCAGTTCAAAATATGAAAAGAAATTGAAAGGTAAGTGTTGAAAATTTTGAGTTATTAAAGTAAAAAGAGTTATCTCCCCTTACAAAATTTACAAAAAGTACCATATCGATTCTATTTAGAGCTTTATAAATTTCACAATTGGTGCCTGTTTTCTCTTAAATTAGTTTACTACCATAGATAGGAAATAAATAACACAACACCAAATTATCATATTTGTTTTCATTTAAAATGGATTTTATTGAAGCGGGCTGTTTGAAAAGGACAAAATAAGAGAAAGTGGATGGGGTAAATTTTACATGGCCATGGAGCCTACTGTTGTTCACCAAAATGTACACTTTTTCTATTTTTTCATTCATCTTAAAAAGCTCTTCAATACAAAACCATCATAAAGTGTTTTCATATACTTTGAACATTTCTTAAATTCATGACATTGATACACCCTTAACGATGTTGTTTTATCGTTGTGACCCGTAAACATTGCAATTTGAACTATAAATAACAAATTCCCCCGGGAAATGCTTATAGAAAAAAATGACCGCCATGGTGTACGATATAACCTTCACTGAGCTAAATACGTTTATAATGATTCAAACTCGTTTCCAAGAAGAAGAAGAAAAATAATAATAATAAATATGAATAAGAAGAACATAGATATTGACACTGTTGTTTGTGTGACAGCAGTGGAGCCAGTGCTCTAGTCACGACTGAGTGATATTAAATAGTTTTTTATTAGCAATAAAATGAATTATCTACGTCTACGTTTTTGTGACAACTCTGAATCCAACGTTTCTATAATTATGAGGGGCAATGTCTGTGAACATTTTTGACATGGTCGATCTTTATATGATTTTGAGGAAAAAAAATCATGCGGGTGCCAATTAATGTGGGAAGGTCTCTGAAAATAGTTCACAACAACAACAACAACAACAAAAATATGTTCAGTCACGTTTTGTCTAATTTACTGTAGAATTTATAAGGTTTTGAAACAATTGTTGGGGGCTAAAGCATATGTTGCCCCCTCAGGGTAGGGGCCTGTCCCCACTGCCCTCCCATTTTTTCAGACGCCTATGTACTATTATCAACAATCCGAACAAAGGGTAAATGGAGTGGTGTTCATTCCTTTTCTTTGGAAAATTTGGACAGAGTCTGTACTATAAGTTAACTATTACCTATCTATTTCAAGACCCTGGCAGCTTTCCCATTGTTGGGAGTAGGCAATGGTTTTGATGTCCAAAGTCGGAGATTCTTTGAGGGGCCAACAATCTTGTTGGTAGCAATTTACTTAGTTTTAAGTCGATTATAAATGGTGTCTGTCGATTCTTTGGTCGATTGCACATGGACATTAAAGAAAAAAATATGTGGGGACAATAATTAGAGGGCGGGGAGCAAAACAGAATATGTTGTCTCCAAAATGTATCAGGTGTGTGTGTTTGGGGGGGGGGGGATACAAGTTGTGCTCTGACGTTAATGTTTATACAATATTTTCTAGATTCGATAATTCATTGTATTGCTGATAAAAAATATTTAATATCTCTCAGTCGTGACTAGAGCATTGGGTCCACTGCTGTCACACAAACAACAGTGTCAATATCTATGATCTTTTTATTCATATTTATTATTATTATTTTTCTTCTTCTTCTTGTAAACGAGTTTGAACCATTATTAACGTATTTAGCTCAGTGAAGGCCATATCGTACACCATGGCGGTCATTTTTTTCTATAAGTATTTCCCGGGGGAATTTGTTATTTATAGTTCAAATTGCAATGTTCTACGGGTCACAACGATTAAACAACATCGTTAAATTGATGTTTAAACTGCTATCACTTTCCTCTATGTTTTGTATCTTAGTGGTAATCAGAACATCTGATTCAGTATTCTGGTAGCCTTTGCGTTTTTTCTCGAACGTCTTCTTTCTACAAAGGAGTATAAATGTTAAATGTTGGTCTTTATATATCTGTGAAATAATTTATTTTTATATGTGTTGCTAAAGAAAACACATGTACTAAGACGCCTAATTAGAAGACAACTGGCATCAGACGAATAAGGGTTATCTTCTTGCCAACGCTCTAACTGTAACGCTTTAACTCTCAGTAGTGGTAATCTTGACATATTTAAATAAGTTAGCAAGGGAATCCGACTACATGCGCGACTATATTAGTTATAGCCTTACATACATTGAATAAGAATACCCTGTTTACTCCGCATTCACCAACGTGTTTTTTCTAAAGCACCGCCGGCACCTACGTTCCAATCATATTTTTTGCTTGAAACCTTTCAATGTACATTTCCCCCTCAAAATCAACACACTAAATGCTTTATTATAGCTAAATGGTCCAACTTATATACCAAAAGTCAATCTGAAGGAGTGTTTTATGCCCTAAATTGGCTTTTGAACAACCCGAATATACCCTGAGCTCACTTCGCGTGTTGGTTTTCATTAATGTTTGACAAATCTACAAAATATAGGCATATAAACGTACTACGACTGGAAACCGGAATCATTTGTGCCTCGTATCGACCTGGTCTTTTGCAGAATGGTTCTTCATATCCTTTGAAACAAAGCGATTTGTTTACTCTCCTGTGTGTACTAGGTCAAATGTAAACAAGAAATACCGCATTTCGGCGTTGTCTGCACCGCACAACCAAGGCAACGCTTATACACGGTGTAATAGCAAAAATGGACTTAACTCAGTTCAAATGACAATGCTTAGAAATGTTTTAACACTGGTCTTTTCTACACGATATTGCAATGTTTCCAGTTTCAGTTTCAGTTTATTTATATATCTCAGCACATACATATATGAAATGATGAACATTAACATAGGAAAAGTACTCAAGAAATAACAAATATTTGGCCAATGCTGTTGGTGCTACGTAACACAAAGGCAAACAAACAAAAGAAAGACAAACACAAAAAAGGAAAAGTAAAGCAAAGCGAAAAATAATAAAAAGCGCGAGTGATTCATTTACCAATTTAAGCAAAGACTTAGGGAACTCCAATATTTGTTCTATCGTGGTTTTCGAATCATCTAAGGACGTAACTGAACCTCGGCTTGGCGTTGCTGACCTGGATTGGTAGTTCTGATTGTTACCTGAAATTGAAGCAACATTAGAAATACAGTAACCGCCTGCATGCTACGGGCGACTTTGTGAGTAATGCTGCAAATAGTTTGGATCCAGACCAGACCAGACGCATCGTCTCATCTGGATCCAAACTTTTTGACACTGAAAGAAAAAATACAAAATATTCAAACTGTGAGAATTATTGCAGACGACAAAGCTTTGCAGACGGCAATTACATAACACGCAGAAGGTAAGGTCTACCACCCGAAATAAGTGTTACATCCCACACACTGACCTCACTGTGTACTATAAATAGCATAGCATACATGTAGCGACGCGGCGAATGACATATGCAGTACCTAGCTTCTGCGCTAGGGAGTAGACTCTTTGGCTCAGAAGTTATGGTATTGGACTGTCACGCCAATGTGGATTTTTCTGCTATGCTTCGTTACGTAATTGTCTCGTAAGATGGGGGCTCGTCCGGGAAAAACTATACGATGCCGAAATAGCTTCTAATATGCCGAATTGCCTTAAGTGGCGAAGTGGCTTCGTTCGTCCTCATAAATGATGACTTCGTTAAGAGGGGGTGTGTTACATCCCACACACTGACCTGACTGTGTACTATAAATAGCATTGCATACATGTAGCGACGCGACGAATGACATATGCGATACCTAGCTTCTGCGCTAGGGAGTAGAGGTTACGATATTGGACTGTCACCTCAGCGCCCCGGGTTCAATCCCCGCCCGGGGATTCTCAATATCCAATGTGGATTTTTCTGCTATGCTTCGTTACGGGAGTGTCTCGTAAGATAAGACACAATGTTAGTATCAAGGCCGATGGATGCTTAAAGCATTATGAAATTAAAACAGATAGTTTTTATCAGGACAGTCTGTCCTATCGTGCTTTTCGGCGGAGCTGACTGTTTTCTATTTAGACACACTTTAATATTTGGCCACACATTTCAACCAATAATATTTGATCAGAAATTTAGAATTAAGAGCACCTGTTGAAACTGAATAGTCTGATTGGATAGTAGCCAGGGCTCCAGATAAGGGAATTGTTTCAAAACTTAAAATCTTTATTTGTGCATTAAACCCTGTGGTGTCACTATACATATGAATTGTCTCTTCAAGACAATCAAAATGAGTGGTAATACCATAGGGTTTGGTGCTAAAAGAGGTGAAAAAATGTGATTTGTTTAGTTTACTCACTCTTATCTGGAGCCCTGTAGGCTGGTTTATGTCCCATTACAGTTTTACATGATGTGGACTGTGGGTGTAACATTTAGAGATACAGGCTGTCTGTTTACTACACTAGGCCACAGAATTGACAAAATTATGCTATGATCTAAAATCTATTTATAGATATACAGAGGAAGCTAGGTGTTTCATAATTGTTTACAACCAATTTGGTTTAATTGTTAACTATTTGTACACATTTGCCATACATTAAAAGCAATATTTTATATATGAATAGCCTCAAGTGAGTTAATCACAATTGTGTTGTTTCATCATTATTTACAAGAGTGAAGTACAGTAGATTGTTGTATCTGTACATTTGTGTATGCTATAGTATGTTTCAAGAAACTCTATGAATGGAACAATAGATTAATGTGAGGATCTCCTACCAGTAGCTAGGATATGAGTTAAATTATTGTTTTGTTTTGCATTTCTGTACATGATAGTTTTGCATTTTAAATAAAAGTTACTGTTTCAATTGAATACTTGTATTTTTTGCTTTTCAATCCAAGATATATATTCTTTGAAAACCTCAATTTAATTCAATTTTGCACACCCATCTATATAGCCTTAGTTCAACCACTCATTCCGCCGAATATCTTTTTTAAAGATATTTCTTGTTATTTCTGATTGCTATGTAAATATGTTGTCTATTTGTATGCTTGAACTCTTCAGTATTGGAGGAAATAAAGAAACTAACTAACATATCTAATTAGGCATTTGAATCAAACTAGAATCTATACATACAAGACTATTAATTTCTCTAATATACAAATCCATATCTACATTATTCTTACAACAGAACAAGACGATAGAATTTCCCAATTAAAACATTTAAGCTAAGAATTCCTAGTGTAAGGTCTATTGCAAATATTCTGGATCCAGATCAGAAACTGAGTTAGGCTCACAATATTTTGATACTCAGACAAAAATGTATTTTGAAAATTGTCAAAAGTTGTTTTTGTACGTATTTTCAAACTGCGTTTGCGTTTAATTTCATTGAAACAGGAAAAGAATAACGTTTTCGTTACTGATCCATACTTGATGCGGAATGAATCGGTGTATCGTTATCTGAATCCAAGAGAATTGAGAATTGTATGGATGTGTTATCCATCTAGTAGTTACTCCATAAATATGCATTATTGCTCCTCTAATTTATTACTCTACTGGAGAAAATACATGTAGTTCCAACATGTAAGCCCTTACAATGAGTCATAAGAACTATACTCTGTAGTCTAGCAGATTATAGATTTAGCAGACTGAAAGTAAATCAGAATGCGAAGAAGGCACATTCATTCTGCTTTATTCTCAACCTATTTTAACAGGCTGGGTAACCGATCTACTCGCTGTCACACATCCAAGATGGCGGCACACATGTAAAAAGGTGAGGTTTCGCTGATTGTTACTTATAATGACCCCTTTTTACACTGAATTAGTTTAACAAAACCCTGCTCTACAAAATTTTGCGCCTATTGGTACTAATTATACTAAAGAATTCTTACCCGTTTGTTCAAACACTCAGTCATGCGACAGCATGGGGGGCGTTTTCGAAAAATCCTCTCGTTCGTCGCTTAGCCACCTATTCTACGAACTTTTTGCACCTTCACAGCAATACAAATGTATTTAAAGCAAGTACAAACAGGGCACGACAATGTTTGTGGCAGCTATGCACCCCCACTCGTCCATTCTTGTGAACTGACAGCAATGGACACCTGACAGCACGTAGAGGGTCTCTTCGGGGTTTGAGCGAGGCCTCTGGACGGAGATGTCGAATTTCGGCTCAGTCGCAAAGAAACGTTGTCTAGGAATCAGCCCACACCCGTCTGATAAGGATAAAAACTGTTTGCAAACACGCTTTTAAGCGTCATTAAGAGTGAAAGGGTTAATATCTTACCAGGAAGAGATCTGGGAAAGGCACCCAGAGGGAAGGCGATGATGAAGAATAGTGTAGCGGTAATGATAAATCCCACCCACCAAGCTCCCACCCAGCGAGGGTCTGAGGCCGTCAGATCAACACTGAAATGATTGTACAATTGACATATAATACTAGTAATGTGGACCATATTGAAAATTGGTTACACGCCAAATATGTTATCCACGTAAAATAAAGTCGTTGTTATTATTATTACAAAAAGAGTTTTCTGCTGAATCAGAAAAATACGTTTTTGTACTTGCAGTGGATAAGACGACATTTATCTTGTCATGTTGTAGTGTGTGTGTATGTAAAGAGAAAAAAATATTTAAAAAATATGTTTAAGTTACAATAAAGTGTTTAATCTTGAATATTTATTCCCTTCAAATGCTTTTACTCTTAAACTATTATTTCCATTGCAAACAGTTTTGAGCAAGATTAGACGCCGAGAAACCTGGTGTATGATCAGGCTCCAGACTGTTTGAAACTCAGATTAAAATAGATAGTTACAAAATTCAAAAAATGCGATTTTCCACATTTCAGTTAGAAAGTTGCAAAAGCTTGCCTTTCGTTTGCGCTTGAACGGGAACAAATAACGTCTTCTCCACTGTATTTAGCAACCAGCAGTGAATTAATCTATCAGCAACTACAGTGGAGAATCTGTTATTCTTTCCCAATAAACGCGTTTACGCTAAAACTATTATTTGCAGTGCAAACAGTTTGGAGCCAGATCAGTCGCCGGGTAACCCGGCGTCTGATCAGGCTCCAAACTGTTTGCCACCAAGATAAACATAAAATATCAGAATTGTCCAAAAGTTGTTCTTTTCTACGTTTTAGTGCTTTGCGTTTGCGTACGTTTGCGTTTAAACGGGAAAGAATAACAGATTCTCCACTGTATTGGAGAAATGGTTGTTAATAGACAGGTAGTAAAGTATAAACATATGTTGAAGCTAAGTGACTGTACAACAGGTTAAGAATAAAACTTACTCGTCCACCGTATTGAAGTCGACGTACAGGGTAAGAAACTGACCACCGCCGATATATCCCCCACCCACACCGAGCGCCGTTATGGCATATATAAGACCTGGTAATGATGAAAATATCTAGTCATACAACGTGATTCCAAGAAATACAGTTGTTGTTGTTGTTGGCGTACCTGTGATTAACACTCACAGGACAGCTTTGTACAGACAGAAAGGCCTGTCATGCTCGAGGATTACGTGCATACAGTGGAGAATCTGTTATTCTTTCCCAATAAACGCGTTTACGCTAAAACTATTATTTGCAGTGCAAACAGTTTGGAGCCAGATCAGACGCCGGGTAACCCGGCGTCTGATCAGGCTCCAAACTGTTTGCCACCAAGATAAACAAGAATTATCAGAATTGTCCAAAAGTTGTTCTTTTCTACGTTTTAGTGCTTTGCGTTTGCGTACGTTTGCGTTTAAACGGGAAAGAATAACAGATTATCCACTGTAGCTGTTTTCAATTACCTCGCCGTATAGGCAGCTATGCTCCGTCTTCAGAGGATAGAAATACAGTGGCAAGTGACAAGTCAATCTTACAGTCACACAGCTGAGAAAACGTTATTCTTTATCAGTTACAGTGGAGAAAACTATATTTTCCCCAATAAACGTTTTACGCTAAGATTACTATTTCCAATAAAAACAGTTTGGAGCCATATCAGACGCCGGGTAACCCGACATCGGATCAGGCTCAAAACTGTTTGTCACTCAGATTAAAATAAATAGTCAGAATTGTCCAATAGTTATCATTTTTTACTTTTAATTGCGATGCGTCGGTTACCCGGCGTCTGATCTGTTTGCACTGGTAATAATAATTTTAACGTAAACGCGTTTATTGGGAAAGAATAACGTTTTCTCCAATGTACCTGTCAGTAATGAATAACGCAAATGTCAATGAACAGGGTAATTTAGTTTTCGTCGGTAACATATCTGTAGGGCGTTCAAGTACCGTACCAGCGAACAGTAACGTTAACCGATGCAAACAACCCATATAGTACGACATCTAACGTTCACCGATACTCTTCAATAATAACTCATTGCGCCCCAAAGTTTATTAAATTTTCAAGGGTACGAACGATTTATGTGCGAATCTTAATAACACAAGCAAAAGTGCACTAATCAACTGAAATGCATCAATTTTACTGCATATAAAAATAAGATTTAGCTGCTCAGATGTAAGCTGCTTTATTTGATACATTAAATATCGGAAAATGTTGGTTTATTGATGAGAAATTAAGTCGAGACTGTTCGCCGGTTGTATTAAATTCATTTGGTAGCCATTTTGTTTTCCTTGTTGGGGATGGCGAACTACCTCTGAGGCCGTTCGTGTCGTTCGCAATCGGTAACACCCTAACGGTTGTTAAAGGTGAATTATTACCGTTTTCCGATGCAATCGATTGCATCGATACGGTACTTGAACGCGCTACTGTATAGTGGGGAAAGTATTAGTTCCCAATAAAAACGTTTATGCTAATAATTTTACATCCATTGCAAACAGTTTGGGACCAGATCAAACGGCGGGTCTGATTAAGCTCCGGTTCTTTTTGCCAATCAGCTTAAAACAAATCGTAAGAAATTTAAAAATAAGTAATTTTCTACATTTTAATTGCAATGCATTTGCATTTCGTTTGAACATAGACGGGAAAGAAATAACGAACTATTTCATATACATGTATGTCATGGTGTTACAGTGGAGAATCTGTTATTCTTTCCCAATAAACGCGTTTACGCTAAAACTATTATTTGCAGTGCAAATAGTTTGGAGCCAGATCAGACGCCGGGTAACCCGGCGTCTGATCAGGCTCCAAACTGTTTGCCACCAAGATAAACAAGAATTATCAGAATTGTCCAAAAGTTGTTCTTTTCTACGTTTTAGTGCTTTGCGTTTGCGTACGTTTGCGTTTAAACGGGAAAGAATAACAGATTCTAAACTGTAACGACTGACAGGTCAACAAAATCAGCCTATACCCAAGTAAACTGCAGTCGACTCCGACTTTGCGTTGTCATCAACATACTCCGTTCCCAGGGTAAACATGGGTGTAAAGCCTACACCGTGCACGGCTTGGCCGAGCATGAAGATATACAGGAAGCTACTGGAGGATCCCTCTCTGATACAGCTTGCCTGGCGATCCGGATCACATACGTAACTAACGTTTGACGTCTCACCTATCATAAATGAGAATAACAATTTTAGTCACATGAAAAGGCTAGGTGATATAGACCGTTGAAAACAGTACAGACACAGATAAACCGAAGAGTTACAGTGGAGAATCTGTTATTCTTTCCCAATAAACGCGTTTACGCTAAAACTATTATTTGCAGTGCAAACAGTTTGGAGCCAGATCAGACGCCGGGTAACCCGGCGTCTGATCAGGCTCCAAACTGTTTGCCACCAAGATAAACAAGAATTATCAGAATTGTCCAAAAGTTGTTCTTTTCTACGTTTTAGTGCATTGCGTTTGCGTACGTTTGCGTTTAAACGGGAAAGAATAACAGATTCTCCACTGTATTACAACGCGGTTATTATATATGCAACAACTTTTGCAATTCACAAGTTTCTTCTCTGACTAGGAAGGTGACAATCATTTCTTTTCTAGATTTTAACATCGACTGTTTAGAGAAAACACGCTAATTAATCTTTATATCAGCACTAACTAATCATTCTCGATATGAAATGATAATAAAGGACTCGACATTGGAATTCGGAAACAAGTTATAGGTACAGTCGTCACCGAAACTGTCAGACGATGATTTACGCACAAGGCTGCTGAAGGAGACCATCCAGATAAAAGCGAGTCAACTACGAATCGGAAAGAGGGCTCACATCAAGGAACCGATTGTTATCAGAGCGATGCCGATGGATTCTGGACTTAACTGTTTCTTTGAAAATGATGAGAGTAGACACCGAAATTATTAGACGGAAGTTCAATATACAGCACTTTCTCTCTACAACGGCCCTCCCAACAACGATTCCTTCCATACAACGACGCTTGCTGCTCTTCCCCAAAACAAGACAATTATGTCCAACCTTTCCATGGCTACAATGTCGTCTGCTTAAAATTGTCGCCTAACGTTTTTCTAAAAATTACATAATGGACATTTCGACAACAAAAAGACTATGACCGGTGACAAATAGCTTAGATCCAGATCAAACACCGCGTTACGCGGCGTCTGATCTGGATTCAATATGTTTGCAAATGTAAGCCAATTTCCCTCCATGTAACGTCTCCCTCCGAACAACGCACACAGGTGAGGTTGTAGAGAGGGAGCGTTGTATTTGTATAGTGTGAAAATAGCTCTCATAGTATTACGTTCATTTCAAGAAAATAAACTATTAACATTTTGCAAGCCTAATGTAAATGTTGTCTGCAATTCTCAAAATCGATTCTTTATGAAAGTATAAAAATAGTTGCAGACAAGTTGGTTCCAAATGAGACACGGAGTAACTCGGTGTCTCATCCAAAGTGTTATCAACGTTACACACAGAAGGTTAAACTGGACTTGATACACATGTACATGTTGAACTTCACTATCACGAACTCGGTTAGGTCGAACAAACCCGTATTTCAAAGTTAAAACGTGGCTTAGGCACGTTTTAACTTTGAAATACGGGTACGTTTGACATAACCGAGCAGGAAATAATGTAATTTATGTGTCGACGAATCGGATAGTTCGAATTAAGCGAGTTCGGGATATCGAAGTTCGATTTAAATTACTTAGATTTTGTACTTTTGGGAACAATAATGTCTACCCCCTCCCTGTACCGAAGCTTACCGACAGCTCTGTAGTCATATTGATCAGCAATAAAATGGGGAAGGAAGAATATGATTGAGCCAACGCCCATTATGGCGCAGCCCACAGCTATCCACTTCGGACGATGTCCCTTGCTACCTATGTAGCTCACAAATAATACAAACAGTATGGCACCTGGAAAAAATAAATGTAGCAGTGATGGTATAACCAAGTACCGTCGTAATGTTAGCCTTTGCGTCTGATCTTGTTTTACAATGGCACATTTTGTATAAAAACTTACAAACAAAAATTAATTTCTTTTCTCACGTTACAGCTCAGCTATTTGTCAAACGAATTGGAATTGGAAAGAAGTTATAAGATAGGAACTGCTCTTCCCTAACATGATATGTTTACTCATTGTTTCAAAATGGTTTCGAGAATTACATGTAGAAAACGTTATTCGTTCCCGTTTAAACGCAAATGAAATACAAACACTCTGCATTAAAACGTAGAAAATGACAATTTGTTGACAATGCTGACTATTTATTTTAATCCGATTTGCAAACGTGTTGGAACCTGATCAGAGACAGGGTTACCCCAACTGTTTGTATTGGAAATAATAATTTCAACATAAGCGCGCTTATTTGGAAGGATGACGTTTTCTCCACTGTACATTTAATCCTTTTACTGTCAGATTACATGTGTCTTCATTATGTTTCAATATTTGATTTGAAGCATTTTCACTGTATAAATATTAACACTTAGATAACATAAATTTGGTCTTTATCAGACACCGAGTTGAATCTTGATCCAAACTATCTTCAAACGCAAGTGTTTTGCATTGGCAGTACATTGGTTTTGGTGAATGGTTTAAATATGTTAACGTATTATTTCAATCTCTTATCCCTTAATCTGTTATTGGTTTTGTAGATAGCTGATTACTTAAAGCAGGTTGCATATGTTCGGATGTCACAGTGGGTAGCGCAATCGCTTCTCGCCATTGTGTCCCGATATACATGTACTATCTGGAATAGTATTTGAAATGCATTCTATGTTGAACGTTCAGAGTTTCTAAACCATGATGAAAATTAAGTCTAAACGGCCAAAAGGGCTTACTACTTTGCTTTCATCCTGTTTCAATCAGTCAGTTAAAACAACCTCTATTTAGATGTTTTCGTAGCGTCGTTTTAGTATACAGTGTAAATGTGTCAAACAAATGTTTTCAAATGTAATTGTTAAGCAACTGTTTACATGTACAACAAAGAATACATTTTGTCACCTAGTGATTTTAAACTCAAACAACAGTATTACACACGTTGGTGTTAATGCTGTTTACATGAACAAAATCACTCGTTTATTAGCAGAACAGGAAATACTCTATCATTAGCAAAATGGTCTCGTGCTTTACTAACAAAGCGGCTGTCTCATAAACAGGATTGCTGCTTTTATGAACAGAACACTTTCTTGCCAACATTGGCTGCCTTTTACGATCAGAAGACCGCATCGCAAGCAGAATATTTGCATTAAAGAACAAAACGTCTATCTCGCAAACACAATAACTACATTAACACATTCAACCCTAGCGACGAGTAAACTCGTCATTAACAAACAGTATACCTGTGAAGATTAATATTTTCCTATGCAAACAGTGTAGACCCTGATTAGAGGACTACTGTAGGAGCTCTCTGATCAGGGTCTGCACTGTTTGTCAATTTGAAATGTATTGTTAAAATCAACCCTCTATTCAAAAATGGACTAGACTGAATTGGAAATTAGAATTGTCCATTAAAAGTTTCAGTGGTGAAACGGTATATCTTATTAAACACAACTGCTGGTTTCTTAGACAAAACCTTTTTATAGTGAAAACAGAACCTTTTACCAATATCTGTAGCACTGACGATGAGTCCAGACTGCGAGCTTGGTAGGGAAAACCTCGTCTCTAACGTGGTGAGAACAATGTTGACAACGCCATTGACAGCAGCGCCCTCTACAAACCCAAACAGGCACAGCCAAACTACAAACCACCGAATACTGTTCAGCTTTTGGAGGAATCTACAGGATAAAAATAGTTATAATACAAACGAAACACAAATGCATTGCAATAAAATGTACAAAAAACAACATTTTGACAAATCTGACTATTCATTTCAACCCGGAGTCTTATCTGGCTCTAAACTGTTTGCAATGGAAATAATGGTTTTTAGCGTAAACGCGTTTAATGAGAAAGAATAACGTTTCTCCACTATATGCTTTATTTAATACATTTCATCTTTAGAAACAAAATTTTATAAAGCGACACCAGCTGTTCTTTGATGACAGGACAATCGCAATACAGAAAGATACTGCAGGCATTGTCTCTATTACTTTTTTCTGCATTCAGCTGCCAACAGCATTCATAGGGAATGAGTAACGTTCAGTAAAAGTAAAGTACCAAGTTATAGTCTATTTTCAGCCAGAGTGGCCGTTCAGCCGACTGTATATTAACTCCCCTGAGTATTGAACCATATTGCCTACAATATTGAGAAATGCTAACATAATGGCGTGTCCGCAGCCGTCGTACCGGCTCAGATCTTCCACATGTATCACTTTTTAAGCCCCGGGTGGAGAGGATCAATTGGCGGTGCGTTATTTGCTTTTATTGTGCCACCATACATGATGAAAATATAAGAAAGAAATAAACAAGAAAACATACAGACACATAAACACAACACAAAACAAGGTTATTAACTAAACATACAGGTATTACTGAGCAAATGAATAAGAAACAATAAGGAATGACTGAGAAAATTATGAATGAATGAATGAATGAATAAATGAGTACATGAATCATAAATAAATGTATGTATAAATGAGTGAATTATGAATGAATCAATGAATGAAATAATTAATGGATTAATGAATGATTGAATGAATAGACGAATTAACGAATGAATGGATCGGTGGGGCTGGACCTCAGGACCCTGTATTGAAGACCAAGCGCGCTCCATCATATCAGCCGGTAAACTTCTTCTCCAATGTACAATATAGATATGTGGTATAAAGGGTGGCATGTTCAATTACCTTGGAGTAATTGGACCCCAACCAAACTTCTGTTCAACCTCAGTACGTTTCTTTGTAACCTGCAACAATAAATATGCTATTTCCGTATACAAGTAATAAAGTGATACTTAGTAATACTTAGTGATACTAAGTAATACTTAGAACAATTTTCTTGTAAAGTATTTCTGTTGTCGTAAAGATCTCCGTAGTTCCTTTTCTTAAAAGACTTGTAACAGAATGAAACTAAAATACAATCTTGCTTTTTATAGCATTATATATAACCATCAATTATGACTTTATCATACAACAATAGTTTTTAACTTATTTTTCGACAGTTTATATGAATATAAATGTCTATGCTATCCTTTATGCCTTAAGAGGAAGTCGGATTATATATGGGTAAAGGTTTACTGCCAACTCGACCAAATTCATTGCGGAACTGTTAGACACTATATTAACACATTGATATTTGCATATATATATTATTAAGCATTATATAGCCACTGCAAAATAGACACTGTCTTAGTTAAAAGAATATGTTCATTGCGAGCGATAAGTAATTGAATGAGAAAGAAACAATTGGATACATGCATTACACACAGTTTCATATCAAATAAACACTTATATCAAATAACTGTCCCCTATATTTTTCAAATAGTTCAACTCCCTTCCAACCATGTAATGCGTGTTTACTTTAATCTTGAGTAAGCAATCATCTGACAGAAATACAAATCTTGCCCTGCATGGTCGTAAACCAGGGTAGTATTGCAAAAAAATAACAGACGTGTAATACAGAGACAGATGTAAAGCTTACCCTCATACTGTGATCTATATTGTTCTTGTTCCTGTCTTTCTGCGTAATCCAGTGCAAACATGCAGTAACGTTATCTTAATAGATTTTGTTTTAGTAATCTATAAATTTTTGAATATTCTAATTCCTCTAATATAACAGCGTTAGACATTTGTGTGCATTTCAAACATTTAGTAGAGGTCACGCCCTATAAACCCTGATCTTGCCGAGAACAATTACCACCTTGAATTTGCAAACTTCTTGTGTCAAGATCAGCCGATGAGTAAGTCGTTTCGTTGTCTGATCAGGATCCGAACTGTTTGATAATATAGGAAATTTCAATGGCCAAACAAAATTTGCAAAATAAAAAGCAAATGCCACATTTAAAACAGACGATAATAGTGCAAGTTAAATAGTATCCCTTTTCGACCGATATGCACCTTACGTGGTTTACAAATAGTCTGGGTCCTGGTCCGAATCTCAAATATTTGATGTTCAACTTTAGTTTTTTTTAATTGAATATGTTATTAAAAACTAATTTGACAATGCCTGCAGACGACCAGTCTAAAGCAGACGATATGATGGTTTGACATTTGTTAATGTTTATTTTACTATAGCATTGGACAGAAACCAACCCTTAAACAGACCAAACCTTGCAACACATATATTACCTGAACAGCATGTATAATAAAGAATGATATAATTCGTCGTCTGACAAAATTCTTTTGTAAATATCAGGTCTAGTGAATGTGATAAATACATCACTTTCTGCTTTATTGTCGAACGTTATTTTTGACGTGGTCTTAGGCCTGGGTACGTATCTTTAAACTAAACGTTATAGTGCATATGGAATACCTAATACTGGACATAATTGTAAAACCAAGCCCTACTTCATTTTACACTGTTTGTATTCGCGTAAACTTTAGAATTGGGGTAATACAGGACGACTGTTTATGACCACGTGTGTTGTAACATACAGTGGAGATACATGTAGTATTCTTTCACGATTGAACGCAAAGGAAACGCAAGCGAAATACAAAAAGATGTACAAAATAACAAGTTATGTACAAGAATTTTTAACGATTATCTTTAACTCTTTGAACCCTAGTCCCGCATGTAGGCGTGCTTTTCGAACAGTGTACATGTGAACAGTACACTTGTCCTATGCAAACAGTGAAGACCCTGATCAGAGGGCTCCGAAAGGAGCCCTCTGATCAGGGTCTTCACTGTTTGTCACAATGCAAAACATTGACAAAAACAACCCTGGCTTAAAAGTCAGAAATGGACTAGACTAAAATGGAAAATGGAATTGTCCATTTAAAGTTTCAGGGAGGAAAGAGTTAATAAGAGTGGCAAACTGTTTGGAACCTACCTATTCAAACCACGTGTTACATGTAGCCGGTGTCTGATCTAGCTCCAACCAATTTACAGAGGTAAACATTGATTTAGCATGAACGCGTTTGTTTTCTGGAAAGGCTACCCTCTGCTCCAATGTATATATGTCATGTGATGGCCTTCTGGGAAGAATACTTTATATTGATAAGATAGTAGATAGCAACAACGGACATCTTAAAAACATTAACAGCGGGGTTAACTCGGCAATTGATTTGGATTAATGCTTGCAAAGGTTTTGCAATATTCCTTTGATCGTTCTCAAGTTTGTGATATACAGGGTGTCTCAAAATTTCGGGGTCCTTAAGTAAAAGCGCGTAACTTTTTTACCTATGGATAGTTTTTGCTCATATTTCATCATGGTATAGAGTACTAATAACCTTTAATTGAGAAACACAATTTAAGTAGATATATATTTCCTTTAGGGAAAAGCACTATGTGAGTTTTGAAAGTTGAACATCAGATTTTGTCAATTCAAGAATTTCTAGACGGCTTCACTTGATAATAAATAAACAGTTTAAAGCTCATAATTTTAAGTTCTAATGAAAATATCAGTTCTTATAGTAACACCTGGTTTATCTTAGAGTTAAAAAGACATATTTTCAGGAATAAAGTATAAACAGGGTGAAAATTATCTCAAAATGACCTATTTTAGCACAAAATAGTCAGGCCAAAATGAATCATGGGTAATCTCATTGAAGGTCAAGGGTCAACGTTCAAGGTCAATGGTCAAATCCAAATAGATGGAAAGAAAGGTATTGTCATGTATTAACTTCGCGTCAAATATGATACATCCATTCAACTTAGATTTAAAGTTATTGTATAAATAATGTTCTATGAGGGTCATTTTAAGGGGCAAAATGGCAGCAAAGCTATTACTTCATCATATAGTAATGACTTACTACGTTAGGTCCCCAGCATTTTTGGACACCCTGTACATTCAAATCTGACCAATGAAAAGAATGATAACGATCTCAGGCTCAACTGAAACTCTTCATAAAGATGGAACCAGGGTCAAATGTAATAAAGAATTTGAGTCTGAAGTCGTTCTCAAACATTTGATTGGTCAGATTTGAGTCTAGGAGTAAGGTTTTACACTATACCAAACTCGAATTTTGGAGTTAACATAACCGACATAAAAACTAAATTTGACAAACAGTAGTGAAACAGAAGTCTGCAATATTGTTCTTATAAACCTTGAACATGAGCGACAAGTTTTTTGATATAGCGGCAGGAGTTTTATTATGAGTGGTACAGGGGAGAAGGCATCATAATATTTTTTAATTAAACGAGTTTACCTTCAATTCATTTGTTCAATTGCAATTAGTTTGGAGTCTCCAATCTGTTTGCCACGTATATCAAAATAAATATTCTAAAAATATATCTAGGCAAAAGGGTGTTATTTTCTACATTTTATTGCAATACAATTGCGGAGATTTTGCGTTTTAACGGGAAATTGTTATAACTGTAAATGGAGAAGACATTATTCTTTCTTTTAAAACGTACGAAATAACGTATTTTCCATTGTATATGGGGTTCGGTTTTAAATGACCATCTTGTGTCGATGGGTCGTAAAACACCATTTATTCAATACCTCTGTATATGTAAATTACACTACTTTACACCACATCGGTTAACGCCACGAGATGCATTTAAGGGCAAACGCGCCCAATTATTTCGACACTGTGTGGCGTTAACAAAGACCGATAATTCAAGAATCGTTACTCAGCGAAATCGAGCGTATCGATTACCTCCCGTAGGTATACTTGGCAAAACTGCTAAGTACCCTAGGGACTTTGTTGACATTTTATTGTTCATGGATCGTAATTACGTAAAGGGCTTTTCAAATTTATGAAATATAAACATTGTTTAATTATTTTATGAAATATCTAACAATGTTTCTGAGATAATGATGCTTTTATAGGTGGAAGAACAAAGTATAGTGCCAATCAAAATGTTACATTTTTTTTAGCAATTTTTGTAGGAATGTCAATAACGTGTATGACCACCATAAGCTCTCACTACAGTCATGCAACGAGCCCTCATAGACGTGATGAAATTCCCGATGATTTTGAGCCCATGTATCACGGACGTCTTTGTTCATCTGCTACACTTCCGGTTCTGCGGTACCTTGCCAGAAGCTTGATCATTGATTGTTTCGGCGAGCAAGAAATTATGAAAAGTACTCTACTTGGTCAGATAATGCTGGTATCATACCATAGCACAGAAAGAAACGTGATGAAGATGTTAAATGGAAGACGTTTTCAATTACCTCAGCATTGTTCAGCCCGCTCTGTAAAAGTCCTATGATTCTAACTCGTTCTTCAAGAGACATCCGACCCATTTTTTGGGTTTTTTAAATTGTCGATGTCAACGTGTTAAATTCAAGTGAAATTTCTGAAACATAACACAGCACGTGATGTACGTGCTACTTACCCAGGTTCGAGCCTGTGTACCGGCTACACGGAACGGTTGACTGAATACAACTAAAACCGGTGTCAGTCGATCAAGAATCTCCACGCACACTTTTTGGCATGTAAAGAAAATTTATTTGATCAAAAACTAAAAAAACAAATGATATTTATGTTGGGGTATTTAGCAGTTTTGCTGAGTATACTTTAAGTTTCAAATATTCTCTATCAATCGCGAAATATAAACTGTAAACACATGAAATTGCACTTGGTAAATGAAAGTACGTAACATTTGAAAAATACCTTATCTACTAAGCTGAAGGTAATAACCAACGACTTCAATCAAAGTGCAAAGTAGCGTGAACCCGAGAACACAAAGAAACCCCCGTCTGCTTATTTAGGTCATTGGTATATGTAGGAAAGTACCTAAAGTTTCAAAAGAAGCATTATAACATATGTTTTTGTTTATCATTTTCTGATTATTCACACCTAAAGCATTTATTGTGTGAAGTTTGATCAATTTCTTATAGATATATTTTTAGTATTTTCATTGAATTTGAGCCGAAAACAATTAAGAAAAATGCACATATTTGAGGCAACAGACTATAAACGTTTGCATCATACTTTTAGTAAGCATCACTTTTGAAATGTTTTAATGTTTGTTCGTGCCAATTTATTACTTTACATTATTTCAGAAAGCCCAAATTAAGGGCATGCCGACTCCGTGTCGAGAATGGCACATTATACATTTTAAATGCCAATAGACAAAATAAGAACATTATCACATATGTTGTGTCTCTTTTTATCATGGCACTAAGATATGTTTGATGAATCGATGCTGAAATTTCCATAGAGATTCGACAGACATTTCATTTGGGCGCGTATGTCCTTAATCATTGTTATTGTCAAAAGCAGGTTACTCCTTTAAACAACTCATTGAGTCCTAGTGACACATATTTGGGTCCTTTACCAAAATGTACATGTGAAGAGTACACTTGTCTAACGCAAACAGGAGCCCTCTAATTAGGGACTTCACTGTTTGTCATTGTGCAATATATTATTAAAAACACTCAACCCTAAATAATCTAAAATGGACCAGCCTTTTGAAATTTGAATTGTCCATTGGAAGTTTCAGGGGATAATGTTTTAAGTTAGATGGAAGTAGAGCTGTATTCGCACATAACCGGTAATATTGCTGTACATCATGCTTTAAATAGCGGATAGTCTTGTAGACCGTACACATGTATTTTTATTGTTTATATTATAAAATGAATAAAATAATTATGGTATGTAGGTCGCATCAGTTAAAGATTAATGGTTTTCACCCGTTGCTGTTGGGAATAGGGCTAAGCTTTCCAGACTAATTTATATCAATTCGAATCAAGCATTAGTTTAGTACTTATACTATAATAATGTAAAGTAGAATTTAACTTCTTCACTTTGAAACTTATAATGGACAATTCCAATTTCTTATTAAGTCTATTCCATTTTTGACTATTTAGGGTTGCTTTAAACAATTAATTGCAAAATGACAAACAGTGTAGACCCTTATCAATGGGTTCAAACAGGAGCCCTCTGATCAAGGTCTACACTATTTGCATAAACAGGTGTGCTCTTCGAATGTACACAGAGTGTTAATAACGAGTATAATCGTTGCTAGGGTTGGATTTGTTAATTATATTCGAATTTGACATACTCGTCTTGACATTGACGTTGATAAAACGTGAAATGTACTTTTTTGCAGGATAGGTGTGAAAAAAGATTTGATTTCACTATTTCAAACACTTTTGATCTAGATGATGTGGATGTGCGTCCCATTCGGATTCAAAGCGTTTGACATTTTGGTGAAAGAAACCTAATATTTATAATATACGTATTATATATGGGGTACATGAACCTGTCTAATATTTATTTTAATTTTATTATTGATAGAAATCCCTGTTTGTAAAAAGTATTGTATGACTATAGTGTAAGCGATTCTTACCTTTTCAGGGTGTACTTTGTGTGTCATCCTTGTAATATCTCACTGAATTAAATTCTATAGTGTATATCGCCACTCTCTTAATTGCTCTAAATGCAAATTCACTTATGACACATCGGAGTACAAACAGTAAAATTTCTCGATTACGACCACTAAATTATTATCACCTTTTGGTGTTAACGACAAGTAATTGCTTAGAGCAAGGTGGCAGTAAATCAGAAAGCTCCTTTGGGAGTTTTCTGTTTTTCTGTTACCTTGCTTTAAGCTGTCACCTGTATTTTTGTATAGTCAATTAGCCTTACTTTTAGTGGTCATTATAAAGAGGTTTTACTGTATTATCAAATATTATACATCTTATATTTACCCTTCGAGCAAGCCTACACTGACATTATTTAGACCAAGTTGAGACGCAAAGTAAATTGGCGTCAGAGTAGGTTTCAGACTGTTTAAGACTAAAATGAAAACATATGCGGCTACATTTGATACAACTATAAATATGACAAACATAGTAGATACAAAGTTCAGAGATGGTTTTTAAAAGAATGTTAAGGGTAAGACAATGTGAGAAACTTAGTGCCGATTGGTTTATAATGGGCAATGCTTAATTGGTACTTATGTGTATATAGTAAACCCTCTTTATTACGGTTCACTAAAACTAAGGTAAATTGGTTGTATGGCAGACAGGTGGCCGCTTAAAGCAAGGTGAAAGTAAAACAGAAAGCTCCTAACGGAGCTTTCTGTTTTACTTTCACCTTGCTTTAAGCAGTCATCTGTCTCAAAACATAAAATAATTGACTTAAGTTAGTGTTCGTTATAGAGATGTTTCACAGTATGCTACGCTGTGATATAACAGAGGTAATATAATAATTTTGATAATCATTCGAACATAATGGTTATTTGTAAACGTCTCAACTCATTAAGCCCTAGTGACGAGTATACTCGTCCTGTACAGACAGTGTACACGTTAAGAGTTCACTTGGTCCATGCAAGCATTGTATACCCTTATAAAAGGGAAATAAACCCTCTTATCAGGATCTACACTGTTTGTTATTTTGCAATAAGTTGTAAAACACCAAATCGTAATAGTCGAAATTGGCTCAGACTTGGTCAGAAATTTGAAATATGCATTTGAAATTGAATTTCTAGGGGAGAATGAGTTGACCATTTTATGCAGGATTTTTAATATGGACTTGTCCATTTGTTTTTCTTTTAAGGTAGTTCGCGGGTGAGCTTAGTTTCCATGAAAGGAGTTATGAAACTTTGCTTGAATAATGATAATAGCCTAAGAAACAATGTGTGCAAATATTGGCAAAATGTATCGTTTGGTTTGTCTTTGAGGTCTCTGTTTTTGACAAAAACCTGGAATGTTAATGATTTTTATTTTTCTTAAAAAATAATAAAGCTTATGACTATAAGTCTCGCGCAATAAATAGTCCACAGCATTCATTACAAGAAACGCTAAAATAATTTTGAGTAAATGTGTTCAGAGAGATGTTATCAGCTATTTAAATTTTGCAAAATGCTAATTTTACATAAAAAATCATTGTTATTTTGATAAAAATCCGTTTAATTGAACACGAGTCAATGGTTTGAGATGGTTCCACATATTATGAGACTCCCTGTATACTTGTTTAGAACATATACACGGTTCATTTGAACTAACTGTTATAGGAAAGTTACTAAGGTTAATAACATACAGTACATTGCTTAATGAAGAAAAGACGTATTACAAAATACTTTTATGAAAATCTCCATTTAGTATTACCTCTTCCACTGCCAAGGCCAATAACACTGACATTCACAAACAATTTTGATCCTGATTAGACGCAGCGTTACGCGTCGTCTGGTTAGGATCAAACCTGTTTGGCACATATATCAATACAGTGCTCCCTCTCTACAACGACAGCCAATGGAAGACACATAGTGTGTGTGTTGTTCGGAGGGAGTCGTTATAGAGAGGGACTATTAAGAATTGGCTTACATTTGCAAAATGTTTGTCACTGGTCAATACATGTATTCTATCAAAATCTCCACTTATATGTAACTGTGAGAGAAAACAGCAGACGACAATCTTAAGCAGACGATAGTGCAGCAGTAAAAGAGTAAAACTTAATTATCCCGTTAAGGGAATTACGGCGAGGGTCGTTGTAAGGAGGGAGTCGTTGTTGGGAGGGCCGTTGTAGAGAGGGAGCGTTGTACTTTCTAAGTTAAAACGCATACAATTCCATCTTTAAAAAGTAAATGCAGCCGAAAATATAAGCAGGTGATAATTAGGCAACGACATTAGACGGGTGTTGACGTCATAACGACAGTGAATGAGTTAATTACAATGGAGAAAACGTTATTCTTTCCCGTTTAAACGCAAACGTACGCAAACGCATATCAATAAAACGTAAACAATGACAACTTATTGACACCACTCCTGACCATTTATTTTAATCTGAATGGCAAACAGTTTGGAGCCTGATCAGACGCCGGGTTACCCGGCGTCTGAAATGGCTCCAGACTGTTTGCACTGCAAGTAATAGTTTTAGCGTAAACGCGTTTATTGGGAAAGAATAACGTTTCCTCCACTGTATACCCTATATTCATTCGTTTGACCAAATTTGGTATCCTTAGCTGATGTGGTACATGTATATAGAATATTCTCCGAACAATATTTGTTTATATTGGAGATCAGCGTCCAAGATCAAGGTCACGGTGAGCTAAAATTTGTATGAGATACATGTACTCCGGAATGCCACGATGTACTTACACATCAAACTGTGTTATGAAAACTATACTCCGACAAGAGGTAAAGCAGACACTATCAAAATGTTTTGACTTTTATTTACAAACAAGAAATATCTTTAAAAAAGATATTCGGCGAAATGGGTGGTGAAGGTAATGCTGTATATGGAATTTATTTTATCCAAGTTGCAATAAATAGGATGGTAAATCAGGATATTAAGCTTAATATTTATCTAATAAGACACGCGCAGTAATCTACGACCACATACATATAATCAAAGACTGAAGGTCTTGAGAGTCGCCAAGAATGAGTTTTTGCAAATTTCCATTTCCATCTTTATAAGCCAATTGAATTGCACTTACTTCTTCCTAGGATGTGACTGAAAGTGATGAGAATTTTTAAAGACAGATCTAGATCACGGAATTATACTTCCATGTCTAGATCTACGTGTATAATTTTTATTTTGTAATTTGTAGATACCATAAATTACTAAAATTCGTATGTGTGTGCTCTTTTGTTAGTTGTTTATACTTTAAATATGGTTTGATTGTTAAAAATTCTCAATCACCTGATTTTGATTTGAGATTTTTGGAAAGCACCCCCGAAATATGCCGAATATGAATTGTTTGAAACGACCCCTCAAATGAGAAATTCATGTTGCCACCGGTAAATAAACGTCAAGAATTCGTGTATGGAATTTGTCTTGTAGAGTTAGTTCTATGTTCTGATTTATTATAATATCTACAAAGTGTAGCAATGTACGTTTTAGGTATCTACGTGTTGTTGGGTAGAGATTGCGATCGCGTTAAAAAAATCACGGTTTGTTTACATTTGAGGTCACAGAGTTGCGCATGTGCTGGAGGAAAACGGTGTTAACACAAAAAATACCCATCGAAATCTTTTCGATATCTAGGTTAAATTCAAACGCCAGTTTTCTCGTAATCTCACTGAATTGTTACTGCTATTCTTTCTTTTTCATATACTTGGTACTAGATTAAAATTATGATCAATTCTATTATGAACAATTTCGTTCTGATTTGCAGAACGCATCAAATCATTGCCGAACTTGAGACAATATGTCATATCTTAAAATAGAAACACTATGTCATTCAAATCACTACCTAACGGTCGGGACACGTAAAATTTCTCGGTTATAACTCACTAGCAGTAGGGGAAAGGCGTGTTTACTACTGGTACCGCTACATAGCAAATCAGCATATAACAGTCTGTGTCTCTTATTTTACAAATTTGTAAAAGTCAGTAGTCAAGTCTAACCGCTACCCAATCAGACTATTCGATTTTAAGCACGTGTCCTTAAGCTTTCATTTCTGGTCATTCACGATTGGTTGGGTCATATAAGGTTTGAGGCTCAATGAGAAATCAGACAGCTACGCCGAAAAATAGCATGTCTTGGACGGAAATATATAATTATATTTATATACAAACCTACTTATTGCATTTCATTTTTCGAAGTCCAATATGAGAACATTGTTATATGCGTAGGAAAATAATGAAACACATTCCTCCCCTGAAGCGCATACAGCGGGCAAAACGTTACGTGAATCTTCATCGTTTAAATGAATCGAAGTAGTAAGGATGTCTCCCTGACGGCAAAATACAAACTTTGCAAACAAACTTGACCTACATGTGTACAGGCAGGCATTACTAGTATTTATAGTAACTTATTCGCATATAGGCTAAAACAAACTTATACTGTCTAATTATAGCCGCAAATGAAATGATAGTCGATAGTATAAAAGAACGCATCGCTTCGCTAACCATTTTTCTGACACAGAGAAATCACACCAGCTAGATGACCGTTTACAGAGCAACCCTGGGTAATGACAGATACCTGGAAATAACCGAATATAAAGAAGCCAAACGCATTGATATCAGAGAATGGCAGGGCGAGAAACCTACCAAGAAAGGTATTAGTCTAACTCTAATGCGTTGGAAAAATTTAACAGATGCCATTGAATACGCAGATCAAACATTGGAGAACAATCAAGCCTATAGCGGACACCTCGGAGGAAACGTTTACGTCAACGTTAGGACTGCAAACGTGTGTGTTGATATCAGACAGTTTTGGAAACCCGAGGACGAAGTGGTACCCACGAGAAAGGGTTTGTGTATGAGATCAGGTGAATACAAACGTATAAAGGAACTGATACCAGAAGTAGGACGAGAACTACCCGAGTAGTTCCCTGTTATATGCAGAGCGACCACATGAATCAAGTAGGCGCTTTACAATGTAGTGAATGTAACCCGAAAGATTTTCAAAATTGGTAATCGATACATTGTATAGAGAGTGTTTAAAAAGACGTCGACTGTCATCATCATCAATGGAAGACATTCACAGAACAGCTATCAGGAAGTCATGGACTACTCTGATCAACTCAATGATCAGCGAACAAACCTCCAATATCGTAGACTATCTTGTGCAAAATAAAATATTGACAATGGGTATGAGAGAAGATATCAAATGTGAAAGAACTACTTCGAACAAGAACTGGAAACTGCTCAGTATTTTGCAAAAAAGAGGTCCTTACGCCTTTTAAATGTTTGTGTTACTTGGTAAAAGACTTGAAACCGAATACCCCGGAACCAGACCGTTTGCGAGATAATATTTTTGGGGTAAACAAGAGAAAGCGATTGGATGAGGAATACGAAGCTGACACCTATAATGAGTTGCCATATAGAATTGAAATAGAGAGAGAGTAAGACAATGACCGTCATCACGGCTCCATTGAAGATTGGAGTGACGATACGGGACCACCTGGCCATCGTAAAGAAGTAGAGCTGAGCGAGGAGCGTCTGATCAGGATCAAAACTGTTTGACTCTCTTATGGATATTTCTTAAGTCATACAACCTTAAACTACATTTGAAACGTTATTGCAGATATCAATACTGAAGCAGACGACAATAAAGGGGTAACATTCTCCCGAATAATTTAGCACCGATAGGGTTATAACATTGTAATTCTCTCTCAAAGTGTCGAAAGTATTATTCCATCCAGTACGAAAAACAAATACATGTACTCATTTTTCTGGAACAATACCAAACTGCTTTTAAGCTGTATAAAAACATATATAAAAATCTTATCCATTCAATATGCATTTTGTTAAAAACTAATAAAACTGTCACAGGTTAAAGTGCAATGTTCTTACAGATTTGATATACATCGTATGTTCTAGTTTGAATTTAACTCACGTATGATCAATATTGCAGTTAACTTCCCTTTTTGCTTGCTGAAAGATTTCATTATATATATATTCGTATAAAACATGTACAGTGGTGTTCTAGGGACAATGCAAATGTGTTTTCTACACAGCACACCATTTTATATGCAATAGCAAACAATACTATTAGAAAATACCTGTGTGAGCTTTATGCTTTAATTGTCTTTCCTTTTTAAGCAATAACCTGCCTGATACGCCGATACCGATTTACCTGAGGTACCCGATTGAAGTACATATCTGTTGTTACGAAGAGAATTGGATTAAACATAGAGAATTAACCCCTTCATCGTCACATTTAACCATCTCTAGTATTCATTTCGAAAATAATAACATATATGGTCTGATTAATTTTGGTCTGCAAGTTTATATATATTTCCCTTTTTTGAAATTCCGATAGGAAATATTGTAATATTGTAATATATTAAGTTATAGTCTACTTTCAGTCCGAATAACCGCTCAGCCGACTGTACATTTACTCCCCTGATCATTGAGCCATCTTGCCTACAACATCGTCCTTACAATCTATTCAGAGCAAGTGGCTTTAAACTCAGAAAGGTGATCGTCTCTGTGAGGGTTTTATAGGAAGTTCATAGCGCAGTTTAGACCACATCATCCTCGTACCAACTGTGAAGCACTTTCGTCCACTTATTTTTGATTTCCAAGGTTCACTCCTTGCAAGATTTATGGCGTGTTTATCATACAGTAAGTATATAACTCTACCATCGATATCCTCCATACATTCCGACTGGGTGGATTCATATTGACACCATTGGTTACGGTCATACCCTTTACTCAATATGATCAACAAACGCTTGCTTTCTTCCATCAAGTCGAGCCTCGCCTCTGCTTCTGTTCCTGACTTCAAATCTCTTAAACTAATGCCAAGTTTGTAAAATGGCTTCTTTGTTTCAAACTGCCTGACTAACACTTTTCTGACCCACTGTCGCACGTACGGATCTTCTTCGTCAAACGAGACATACATATCGTAATCCTTATCCACTTCATCCACTTTGTACTTATCTAATGGATGTATCCTAAATATCTTATAGAACAATACCTTAGTTTCGTATGGACACCTTTTTGCTGTTACTAGTAAAATGATTACTATTACCATTACACTTGATAAGACAATTATCAATATCATACTTCCAACATTGTTACAATCAAGAAGATCTTCATCCAGTTCGACCACTTTATATACGTCATCATTGTAACTACAAGTGATTGTTTTATCTGCAGATTTCGGGGCAATCTTTATCCAGTCCACCATCCACAACATATCACAGCTACATTCAAGCATGTTTCCGCTTATCTTAGTATTCTGATATTTTATCTTTTGTATTGTGTCCGGCAGCGACGTTAGCCGATTCATGCTCAAGTCTAACAAATTAGCTACGTTTTCCCATGATGCTATGTTTTCAATTATGTCACCATCAATAAATGTCAGATGGTTTCTAGATATTGAAAGCCGCGTGATTTGTTGAGAATAACTAACATTTGTCATCCTTGTTATTTTATTATCATCAAGTTGTAGTGTTATTTTCCCATATTTACTGTAAGGAACGATTTTTGGTATTGTTTGCAGGTCCTTACCACGACAGTCAACGTTTATTAACTTTTGATGCGGTCTGTCTTGGCAAAGACATCTATCAGGGCAGTTTTGGGTTATGTTGCAGACAAAATCGTCGAGGTGTAAATCGTACAAAATCCGTTTACCGTGAAACTCTGGAAGCCCATGGCATTTTAGCAACAGGAACCGGTGTTTACCCCATTTATAGAATGAATCCCACAGCCGAGACGACAGCTGGTACATGTAACAATCACATATCCAGGGATTTTCACGAAGGTCAAAAACCACAATGCTGAATGCATCGTCGATATCCAGTTTGGATTTGTCAACGTATTGTTCTACAAATGCACCCGACCAATGGCGGAAAGAATTATGTCGTATATCTGTTTCGATCTGAAATAATAAAACACATGTATCAGCTTTGCAATGAGAACAAGATTAACCATTTACCCAATAACATGTTTATAACATTAAAGAAAGGTGGTCACTTAAAGCAGTTTGAAAGTAAAGCAGAATGTGCCTTAAGGCACATTCTGCTTTATTTTCAGCCTGCTTTAAACTATCATATTCTAGGCTATATCAACTCTTTGTGATGGTATTTGTTTATGAGGGTATAAACTGGAACTATTTTCTTCAGCGGAGGAATAAATTAAATACGCTAAAAGTCGTTTCTATGGGGGAAATGGTTAAGGTCACAGTAATTGACAGATACTCCCAAAGCGTATTGACACTCAATAGCATTTTGTTGTTGTATGAAGACATGTACATGCATATAGACCCAAGCAAAACATTTGAAAATGGTATGCGACACGCAGTTTGGTTGTCCTTGTACTGATGTTGTATAGGTCTATAAGTGAAGTCAAAGATCAAGGTCAAAGTTGCAGTGTGCGTGAAATCTAGGTCCAAGGTTATAAAGCGTTTGAGATGAGTCTTAGTGTGTTCTCAAGCATTTGATTGGTCAGATTTGAGCCTGGGCTTGATATGAGGCTTAAGTCAAAATGAGGACACCGCTTGACCCATTGGGCCACGGAACTAATTATATGTATTGGGATCGATTTACCGTATTTCAGTAGGAAGCGATGAAGAGTACATACAACTGCATAATTCGGCTCGGGTTTATGTCTTAACCCGTGATCAATTTCTATAGCATCTGTAGACGCTATGGATAAAACGATGGAAAATAACTAAAAAACTAAGATTTGAAGACATTTCTAGAGGGTGTTTTTAGACTGGTCATATTTTTCCAATGCCAGATGCACGATAATGCTACCCTTTTGGTTATATTTGAGTATTTTCTTTTATTTTTGCAAATGCACCATCTGGTTGCGAGTCGCTTTAAAGCGCGTTTTCAAACAGTTTGAATTCTGATTAGACCAAAACTGGACCAAAACTATTTGACTTTCTTATCGATATTTTGTTAAGTCATACAACCATAACCCTTAGCCTGCCACTCACGACTATAGCTCCATATATATGCAAACAGCTTGGATCCGGATGAGACGCCGAGTAACTCGGCGTCTCATCCGGATCCAAGCTGTTTGACACTCGGACAACATTTTCAGCAATTTTGAGCAACTTTGAAGCACTTTGAAACTTGAAGCAGACGAGAAATATAGCAGACGACAATTTATTTGGCGGGCTAAGGGTTAATCCTATATTTCAAACGTGTTTTGCAGACAACGATAATGAAGCAGAAGACAATAAAGCGGTGAAGGGGTAAAAACCTCCCGAATAATGAATGGGATACAGAGATCTTCGTATGTTGAATGTTGTGTTGATCCAGATTGACCGCTTAGTATTCTTTACACACCAACTTGTAGAAAACAATCATAGTCACACCAGATATAATGCAGCAATTAATATTCATTAATCACATCAATGAAGAATTTGCCGTCTCCTGATGTCTTCACGTTGTACTGAAAAATCCTATCTAAACATGTGCAGTATTCCATTAAAATTTTCAGTATAAGTATATACAGCAATCACATTTAACCCTAGCGACGAGTATACTCGTGTTTTAAAACAGTTAACTTGTAAACAGTACAGGTGTCCTATACAAACAATGAAGTCCAAGATAAGAGGTCTCCTGAAGGTGTCCTCTGATCAGAGCCTGCAAAGTTTGCAATTTTGCAACACATTGTAGGAACCAACCCTAAATAGTCTTAAATAGACTTGACTAGATTTTCCATTTAAGATCCAAGGATGAATATTAAAAGTAAAAAGTTATAGTAGAAACCAGAAAACAATGCGTCTAACAATAGTACACCTGCCAATGATCACTGTAATAAATAGAACATAGTATACTTTTTTATAAACAACACATTGGTTGAACGATTTGAAGCAATGCAGGGCTGCCATGTCTTCGGATTTTTATCCTAGCAAATGGTAGCTTAAAAAAGGCTGAAAGTAAAGCAGAATGCGCCTTAAGGCGCATTCTGCTTTACTTTCAACCTGTTTTAAGCAGGCATGTGTCTTTAAAACAAGAACCAGATTATGGGGTAAAGGTACGGTTATTAAATTTGCGTCTTAAAATTTGAAAATTTGAAATCTTAGGATTTTATGATCAACTTATGGCAGCGCTGGCAATGTAATATACTTACATGTTCGAAAACAGAGAAGTCTATCTGATGAATTGTAAAATTATAGTCATTCGTGAAAGCGGAAATGTTGTTCCATCTAAGATCAAGTTTGCGTCGATTTGTTTCGTTGTTGACATAGTTCCAAGGCTCGTACGTGGCCAGTGAGTTGTTGGTTAAATCTACAACTCCGAGCTGGCTTAAGGGATGGTTAAATACTGGCAAGGCAATATTGCTGATCTGGTTATTTGAAAAATTCACCATTCTCAGTTGTAGAGTATTCTTGAATAAGTTGACAGGAAGTGACGTCAGTCCGTTATGAGTGACGTACAGAAACTCGAGAGTTCGGAGAGAATGCAGGAGATTTGGTGGTAATTCTCTTAACCTATTATGACTGAGGTCCAAAGATTTAACATTCCACAACTGACTGAAAGAGTCATTGGTTAGATGGGCGATGTTATTATTAGATATGTTTACACAAGTAACGCTTCGCCACTGTTTAAGTGACGTCATATTGAAGACACTTATTCCTGTGGCAGAGACGTCGTAGGTGTCTTTTGATGGGTATTCACAGTTATGGTCCTCCACATTTTGGCATGTACAAATGCCGAGCAGTATCAAAACACATATCACCGAAACATTAACGCGTGTTCCGCCAGCCATTACTGCTGTCCAGATTCCCTGTAAATATAAACATAGAATCTAAACTTTGACATTTTTTCTATTGCATGTACATGTATTCAAAACGTCATAGAAGATTTGAGTTATAGAAAATTCCATCCATCTATCCATCCATCCATCATCCATCCATATCGGCAGACGTCGACGTCAGTTGTCTGTGGCTTAAAAAGGGTCAATCCCTTCACTGCGTTATCCCGCGTAAATGGTTTGTTTGCAAACAGTTTGGATCCTGATCAGACGCAACGTTATGATCAGGATCACAAATATTTGGAACTCATTTCAATATTTCTTAATTCAAAATATCTTAGAACTTTAGAATTAAGAAATAAAAGCAGACGACAACTGATTCAAATGGATTACAGTGGAGAATCTGTTATTCTTTCCCAATAAACGCGTTTACGCTAAAACTATTATTTGCAGTGCAAACAGTTTGGAGCCAGATCAGACGCCGGGTAACCCGGCGTCTGATCAGGCTCCAAACTGTTTGCCACCAAGATAAACATGAATTATCAGAATTGTCCAAAAGTTGTACTTTTCTACGTTTTAGTGCTTTGCGTTTGCGTACATTTGCGTTTAAACGGGAAAGAATAACAGATTCTCCACTGTACGTCATGACAGTGAAGGGGTTAAAACTGCCTTCTGTACGTGTGTTATACTTTCTGGTCCTTTGGAATCATTGATTTCAGGGTTTACAGTTGAAGGTTGAATTCCGCTTAACCTGGTGCTAGGGGCGTGAGCACTGTTGCATATTTCAGTATTGCTCATGAACAGACTCTATTATACCGAGTCTACAATTTTCAGTATTTGCTTTGTTTTCGGTGCTTTCAAAGGATCTCCCCTTATTCAGATTTCTAAAACAGTGTCAAGTAGTAGTATGACCGAATAAATATCGATATGAGTGTAAAACAGTGTTTACATTCGGATCAGGTGCCGAGATAAAGTCTACTTTGATCGCATAGGTTTTCACATAATTACACTGTTCCACCTAGAAAAACACCGGTAAATGTTGCTATTATGGATGTTTGTGATTTTAGAAACTATTTCAGAAAATCAAAGTAACACAAAAAATGCAGATCGTGACCAGAGGGCATCTTTCAGAGTGTACACTGTTTGCAATATACACATGTATATATTTGGCTTGTTTGGCCTGTTTTTTTAAGTCAGGTTTTATCAATTATTCTCCTCTTAATTAAAGGGACTCGCAACCGGATGGTGTACTTGTCAAATAAAATAAAATACTCAAATAAAAGCAAATTTGTGGCATTATTTGGCTTCTGACATTAAAAAAATATGATCAGTCCAAAAAAAGTCTCAAGAATCGTCACCGAATCTTAGATTTTTAGATATTTTCCATCGTATTTCTATAGCGTTAGCTAACGGTATAGTTGTTGTTGTTGCTTCTCTACACGTCAGACATAAACACGAGCCGAATTACGAAGTTGTATGCACTTTCGATCGCTACACATTGAAATACGTTAAATCGATCCGAGATAAACGGATAGTTCCGTGGTCCATTGGTCTAAGCGGTTTCCTCTATTTTGCCTTCTGTCCGCCAATGCCGGGCCCCGGTTTCGAATCCCACCAGAGACCAATATTTTATTTCATTGAAATACATTTTTTTTAAACAGAATTTCTTATCCTAAACTAATTCTTTACCATTTATATAAGCGTTTGACACATATTTACAAATTACTATTTTTAATGCACCATCTGGTTGCGAGTCGCTTTAAGCACTTTTTAAGGAGAAAACAGACAAAAAGACAGTCCCTTTAACCCTTTCCCTCATAGGAGCGCCTTTTAGCGCGTTTAGTTTGTTCCTCCGCTAAAGAAAATAGTTCCAATTTATGAAGCCATAAATATATATCATAAGAAATATATTTTATATATTCTAACATATGGTAGCTTAAAGCAGGCTGAAAGTGAAGCAGAATGCGCCTTAAGGCGCATTCTGCTTTACTTTCAACCTGATTTAAGTAGTCACCTATCTTCAAAACTATAAACAGGTTATGGGGTAAAGATTAAAGAGTCTTGTTTGCAAGATTAATGGAGAATGTATACATTTCATTATGTATTATTATGCTTAGTTAAAATAGTAATTATTTGCCAAATTGTGATAGTCTCTTATAGTTCATATTGTGAACGGCATGATATACGTTGAAAATTGTTAAATCTGTGATAAAGATATGTTGTAAATCATGATGAGACTGAAATAAAGAATTAAACCTAAACCTTAACCCTTTGAACCCTAGTCCCGCATATAGGCGTCCTTTTCAAACAGTGTACATGTGAATAGTACACTTGTCCTGTGCAAACAGTGAAGACCCAGATCAGAGGGCTCCGAAAGGAGCCCTCTGATCAGGGTCTTCACTTTTTATCATTATGCCAAAAATGGACAAAAACATCCCTTAAAAGTCAGAAATGGACTAAACTTAAATCGAAACTGGAATTGTCCATTTAAAGTTTCAGGGAGGAAATAGTTAACCTACTTGTTCCCAGCAGAGAAGGATTGAAACAGGACGTCTGGCTACAGACAGATGTGTGTTGTTTCCTAATTAACACGTTTGTGATAAAAACAAATACTGCCTTTACCAACAGTTTGGACACTGCTCAGACACCTTGTGATAAGGCTCCAGTCTGTCACTATACTAATATAAAGCTTTTATATACCTACCAATGTTCTGCCCGAAATATTTCCGTATTTTATCGAACAAATACACCTTGACGGATTGAAAATTCCGTATTACCCATGTACCTTGTGTAATAGGAAAAGAACGTTTACTGTGTAGTCGGAAGTTCTGAACTACTTTCACGCGTCATCCCCCGAAGTGTGACGTATTTCGTTTTTTGTTTTATTATTATTATAAGAGGTATATAATAAAAGGAACATTACTATACTTTGCATATCTTATGCACCGGAGTGTGTAAAGGCTATATCCAACTCGACCTTTGGTCTCGTTGGATATAGCCTTTACACACACAACTCGAGTAATCCGGTGCATATGATATGCAAAGTATAGATATATTCCGTTTATATAGTCAGAATTTTCAAAACATTGTCATTTCTACATTTCATTTCATTGAATTGCGACATGGCAGTGAAGGGGTTAAATCAGGCCGATACCCATTAACCCTTATCATGCTGTAATATAGTCAGATTTGAAATTGTCGTCTGCAAAATTTATTGAATTTAGATTCATGTTTTTTTAGTATAGAAATCTATATTATAATAATACATGCTATGAACTTACCTGAACACCAACAGTGCTTCTTTCCCGGACGTGAGTTTGTGAGAGAATAGGGTTTAACTGAATATAGCGCCGAGCAATATCCCGCACGTACTCCTTACTTTGTAAAACAGCACACTGATTATTTGTTGTGCGTGTTGGCATATTTCAGTAGTCCCGCATTTTGAACTTTTTGAGTAGGTAGGTATACAGTGGAGAAAACGTTATTCTTTCCCAATAAACGCGTTTACGCTAAAACTATTATTTGCAGTGCAAACAGTTTGGAGCCCGATCAGACGCCGGGTAACCCAATATAACTTTACACCCTGGAATCAAAAGCATATGATCTGAACCCGATATGTTACCAACACCGTCAGTAATATATTTAAATGCATATCTTGCGTGCTGTTTCAATAAATCACCAGCAGCAACTTTAACTTGGCCATCCGCCCAATTGAATAGTGGTCGGCCTCAAGTAAAACTATTAATCTTTAAATTGTTTATTTTGATTGGAAAATGACATTCATGACACTGCAAATATTATATTTATCAAATAAAGTTAAAAGAATATCTATGAAATCGACATCGTCAAAATTATTCAACCTTTACTGTAAGCCGGTTTTCACCGTACGTCCATTAAGCCTGTCTCACACAGAACACACGGCTTATACGGTTGGCCACCCGTGTAAACCGTACATACAACCGAACCAACCGTGGCCTTATCCGAGTTACACTCGGGCCACTCGAGTGTATCCGTGAAAGCCGTGTATGATTTTTAAAACTTTTAAAAAACTGGCACGGGTGCCATGTCCGTGTATGATCGTATTAGCGATCGTACAAGACCGTGTGAGACCGTACGAGACCGTATACACAACCGAACATGAATTCCACTTAACACGAGTGAGCTCAAACGTGTCAATATCGTATATAAATCGTATTGAGCAAAAGTCGGTGGGACCGTATGTAAACCCTGTAAATGTCCAATTAATCCAATAAAAGTCGTGTTTAATCGTACTAAGCCGTAACAGACCGTACTAGACCGTACTTGGAACCGTACAACAATCGTATGAAAATCGTTTTGCAAATCGTTAACATTCAAACCGTGACAAACCTTGCTTGACCGAGTATATCCGTGCTTTGTTCGTACATACTCGTGCTACATTCGTACCAGTCAACCCGTGTATAACCGAGTATACCGTATTGGAACCGTGTGCCCAACCGTGTTCTGACAGGCTTTACATACACTACAATAGCCAGTATCTATGAATGTACGGATTTAAATATATTATTTCTAAATTGCTCGATGGATTCAAACGAAAGTTTCAGTGAATATGTACAATAACTTCATTGTGTAGCAGACAAAATTTCATCACACTCATGTTAGTAGTAGAAAAGAAAAAAGCAAAAGCGACACAATTAATTGAACGTCCCTCGTATGTATACCCTATCGGCAGAACTGTGATAACTATATGAGCGACAGTGGTGCAGGTTTGATTTACAGTCGACCAATCAAAACGGTTTTGATATGTGTTTTTCTTCCTGGTTAACTGTTTTTCAAGACTGCAATAGATTTGACCTTCAAATATTTCTTTTTATCTATGACCTACCTTGCACAGTTAAATCATAGGTAGACTGGTTTCAGTCCTGTAATATTTTATCATTATTTCCCTTTTATTTATACTTGAACGTATTTTCCTAGCCTGGCTTACAGAATAAATAAGTGCTGGACTCAGCAGGCCTGTAGGAAGCAAACTGCAGTGAAGGGGGGGGGGGGGGGCACGTAAGGGTCTTAGCTTGAACAATTGGTGTACATATCCTTACTGGGGGTGGGGGAGGGGAGGGGGTGCATTGCATGCTCCGCGCGGACATTTTATTCCTAGATAGCATTTGGTGCGTTCGAAACTTGTTTCGTGCATCCAGGATAGATAAATCCCATACATAAATCTATGGAATTTTTTTTTAATCTAGCATAATGTATTAACAGATTGGAGGGGGGCACACGTCAGTTGCGTAGATGGACCAATTGGTGTACGAAGCCTTACTACGGGACAGGGGCATGCTCCACCGTGAAATAATTTTTCTAGATGGTTTACAAAGGTACATGTAGCTGGTGATTGATAAAAAATAAGGGTGCAATAGACATGACTATACATAGTAACAAAGGTTCGTTTATGTTGTACTTTCCGAATTGACAGTGCCAAAATGACACATATCTTAATATAGTAGTATATAAAGTTGTATTATTACGAACGGATAAAACTATATGAGAATTAGCATATATATTTTGTTACTTCAAGAAAACCCCCAGCTTGTTTACGAATTATTCTGTTTAAACATGAAAGACTAACGACCATATGATAGTAAGTCTTTCTTGAGATGTAGCATTTTGATCCTCGTACTGTAAGCTTCGTTTTATATACCCTTACATTTTACCTATAGTTACTCTATTATGAATCAGTTTCATATATACAGTGGAGAAAAGGTAATACTTTAATAATAAACGCGTTTACGCTAAAACTATTTTTTCCAATGCAAACAGTTTGGAGCCAGATCAGACGCCGGGTTACCTATATACAGTGGAGAAAAGGTAATACTTTCCCAATAAACGCGTTTACGCTAAAACTATTTTTTCCAATGCAAACAGTTTGGAGCCAGATCAGACGCCGGGTAACCCAGCGTCTGATCAGGCTCCAAACTGTTTGCCACTCAGATTAAAATGAATAGTTAGAATTATCAAAATGTTGTCATTTTCTCCATTTTAGTGTGTTGCGTTTGCGTTTCGTTTGCGTTTAAACGGGAAAGAATAACGTTTTCTCCACTGTATGTAGTATAAACAGTATGATACATGTACGTGTATATAGGTGAACAGGCAAAAGTAAAGTAATATGAAAATAAAGTGGAAAAAACGTGTTTCTTTCCCGTTTAATTGCAAATGAACAAAATTGCATTGCAATAAAATGACAACTTTTTAACAAGTCTGACTATTCATTTTAATTTTGGTGGCAAACAGTATGGAGCCTGATCAGACATCTGGTTACCAGGCGTCTGAGGCTTCAAAATCATGGCAGTGAAGAAATCGATTTAACATAGACGCGTTCACTGGGAAAAAATAACGTATCCCCCACTGTTGTACTGAAGGCTGTATTATACGCAAAGTGTACGACATTTGAACAACCGAGTCGCATACATCTCTTCTATTACAGTGAAGAAAACGTCATTCTTTCCCGTTTAAACGCAAATGCATCGCAAACAAATGAAAACGATTACAACTGTTTGACAATTCTGAATGCTGATTTTAACCTGGATTTTAGCCTGATCAGACGCCGGGTTACCCGGCGTCTGATCTGGCTTCAAACTGTTTGCATTGGATATGATAGATTAATCGTAAACGCGTTTATTTGGAAAGAATAAGGTTTTCTCACCTATATAATGCTATCAATACGCAATACGTGTTTGTAAATCGGCAGACATACATGTACAGTGGAGAAAACGTTATTTTTTCCCAATAAACGCGTTTACGCTAAAACTATTATTTCCTTTGCAAACATTTTGGAGCCAGATCAGACGCCGGGTAACCCGGCGTCTGATCAGGCTCCAAACTGTTTGCCACTCAGATTAATATGAATAGCCAGAATTGTCGAAAAGTTGTCCTTTTCTATATTTTATTGCAATGCGTTTCGTTTGCGTTTAAACGGGAAAGAATAACGTTTTCTCCACAGTAAAACACGATGTTGAGCGTCGCGAAAGTACATGTAATACTAAATGCGATCAAATGGTTTTTATTTGGGTTTTTATTTTGTCATTAATCAAAGTCAAAGTCAAAAAATAATAAAACTAAATCAGAGTAAAGTTCAAAAATATCTTTCTGCAATTCATCATCTGGAAAAAAATCTAAAGATATTGATTTGATTTGTTTGATTGATTGAATTAAATTGAGCTACCAAATCAATCCCTTTCGAGTCGTGTCAAGTCAATTGCTTTATCATTTATGTTTTTGTATATATAGCATTATCTGAAACATGTGTTCATTATTGTTTGTTCTGTCAATTTACAAATAGGCTATTCAAATACTGCGTTTTCTTTTACCCATGACCAATTTGACTACGTGACACTCAGAGCGAATAAAATATCAAACGCGTACAGTAGAGAAAACGTTATTTTTTCCCAATAAACGCGTTTACGATCGATTATTTCCAATACAAACAGTTTGGAGCCAGATCAGACGCCGGGTAACCAACATAAAGAATTGTCAAAATGCAATCCATTTCTGCATTACACTGCAATGCATTCGTGTTTAAACGGGTTTCCCCACTGTACATGTATGGTGCTTAGCGTGACTTAGAGTACATGTACATGTACATGTACTTCTAACTGTTTGGACTCGGATAAGACGCTAGGTTACAGTGGAGAAAACGTTATTCTTTCCCGTTTAAACGCAAACGAAACGCAAACGCAAAGCACTAAAACGTAGCAATGTTCAATATTTGGACAATTCTTATAGTTCATGTTTATATTGGTGGCAAACAGTTTGGAGCCTGATCAGACGCCGGGTTACCCGGCGTCTGATCTGGCTCCAAACTGTTTGCATTGGAAATAATAGATTTGGCGTAAACGCGTTTATTGGAAAAGAATAACGTTTTCTCCACTGTACCCGGCGTATGGTCTTCATCTAAACAGTTTGACGCTCGCATTGGGGTGGCTTTAGTTCAGAAGACTTAAAAACTAAATTTAAAATAGAAATCATTGCCGACAGAAAGGATTTATGACTTGATAGAGGTTTCAATGTGATTTATGTACATGTAACCGTAACGCCATAATTTGTTTAAGAAAACGTATTAGGGACTCCGCCGTTCTGTTCGATCAATCCTTTTGAATGCGGGATCCGGGTTGTAAATATAAATGCAAACAGTTTGAATCAAAATCGGACGCCTAGTAAATCGGCGTCTGATCAGGATCCTAAATGTTACTATCTCATACATATAGTCTGAAAGTACGGTGCCGAAGGAGTCGCAGAGGTTTGAAAATAGTACTGTGAACACGCGGCACTTTTCAGCTTTTCACCATTTACTTCATAGATGCGCATATTAACGCATTAAATATACCCCCCCCATGGAAGAAACTACGTATAGTTACACTCATGAATATGTACCATGAGAAATACTTTCTACGTATATGTTAGCATATAGTAGCTTAAAGCAGGTAGAAAGTAAAGACGTCGCGCAAGTTAAGGTGGCACAACGTCGAATGCGCTTGCCGGGTGGAACATGTCAGCTTCTTGCGCAACAATTTAAAAGATAAATGCATACAAATATATATCAAAATATTCTTTATTAATGGGCGCATGCTTCATGGTACAATCATCTTTTTCTTATAATTAATAAGTAGCGATTTTTAAAAGAGGTAGAAAATGTTGAACTACAATGTATACAGAAAGGACATGGTGTAAGACGTAAAACTCGTCTTTCTGTTGTCTCAAATCGATTATACAGTGAAGAATCTGTTATTCTTTCCCGATAAACGCGTTTACGCTAAAACTATTTTTTCTTTTACAAACAGTTTGGAGCCAGATCAGACGCCGGGTAACCCGGCGTCTGATCAGGCTCCAAACTGTTTGCCACCAAGATAAACATGAAATATCAGAATTGTCCAAAAGTTGTTCTTTTCTACGTTTTAGTGCTTTGCGTTTGCGTACATTTGCGTTTAAACGGGAAAGAATAACAGATTCTCCACTGTAAAATAACCGTATACGATTTTGACCGGGAAAAGAATGTACGGCGATGTGAATGTGACTTAATGCACATTCTGCTTTAAGGCGTCACTCTCTTCCATACTAGAAAAAGGCTATGTGATAAAGGAGTCAGTGATCAGTTTGCTGCAGTTTCCTTTGATCAAACTATTATTAGTTATACAGTTTCTTCACAGTGTACATGAGGATTTCTTCCCGGCTGAGGTAAATCATGTTGCCCGAGCCGTTAGGCAAGGGTTACCTGATTTTACCAGCCGGGAAGAAATCCTCATGTACAAATGTACACTGTGAAGAAACTGTATAACGAATTTATTATACTGCAAAGTTTTCACTGTTCAAACGAAATATTTCGTAATTTGTCGTGTACAGCGCTCAAAATAAACTACATGTATAACAAAATCGCGCCAAAGCAGATAACGTTGAGCGTAAGTGACGTCATGTCGTCACGTCTGATGGTTTTTATTCAAAAGAAAAATGGGCATTCTCGGCATACTTCGACGTCAAACTTTCCCAGAAATAATGCGACTGTTGAAAGATCCAAACACCGATTGGTTCTTAGCCGAAATGGACTTAAAACGGAGGATGCACGATTGAATGCACTCAATCCTGTCGAGCAATCGGCCATCTTATTTTCTGCAAATTAAGACTCAAGTACCTGTCAGCCAATAAAAACAGCTGCATTTCAATGTACCCTGTCAGCTCACAGGGTACATGGGATTATGTCTAGGGCTCGTTGTCCAATGAAAAGTAAGGAATTTACTTTGCAGTATAATAATACATGGTGTATCGTTTGCATCGACCAGAGCAGATTCACAGTAAATTATATGTACAGGCGTCAACCCATTCAAGAAGTTTAGGGGTTTCTTAACACATTGACTACAGGAATACTATCAAAGTGTTCGTTTAAGTCTAATATATTTTTCAATTTTATGGATGTATTTTATAAGCAAGACATTCTGCTTTAGATCCATCTTGCTTAAATTTGCAGGGCTGCCATAAGTTGACATGAAAAATCCTAAGATTTCGAAATTTGCATTTTTCAATTGCGAATTTACTATTCGTACCTTTACCCCATAGCCTGTTTCTAGTTTTGTTGACACGTGACTATACTTGAAGCAGGCTGGAAGTAAAGCAGAATGCGCCTTATGGCGCATTCTGCTTTACTTTCAGCCTGCTTTAGGCTACCATATTCTAGAAAAAAATCCGAAGATTTAGGAAACAATCCGGAGAAATGGCAGCCCTGACTTTGTCTCATGTCTTTAATACCATCAACTAATCTTTTTTTACTTTATCAAACCTTTTCTCCATAGCTTCTTTCTCCATAGTTTCTTTCTATATAAGAAAATAAGTGATCACTCTATAAAACAGGCTGGATGTAAAGCGGAATGCGCTTTTAGGTGCATTCTACCCTCCTTTCAGCCTACTTAGATATTTCGTATATTGCACATTCATTACTGTATAAAATTGAACTGTTTTTGTTTGTTGAGGAATTAAAATATGTGCAAAATGACGTATCAGGTTCCAAACTGTTTGCCACTCAGATAAAAACAACAGTCAAAATTGTGAACACATTGTCAGTTTCTAACGTTTTCTCCACTGTAAAACATGAAACTCGCCCGTTTACTTTTATCCTGCATTATTCATTTCACTTCCATTGTGACGTCATAACCCGTCTAATACATTCACTGCCATAATATCGTCTGCTCGCAAAATATCGTCTGTTTATTTTAAAGTCAAGAATGCTAGGCAGTAATTTGATTCACAACCTTTATATGATTGTCAAACAGTTTAGATACTGATCAGACTCCGCGTTACGCGGCGTCGGATCTGAATGCAAAAAGTCTGCAAATGTTAGTGTTACCGAGATTTGCATCGAATGGATTAACCTTTGCTGTTTATATTCCGAGATATCCATAATATTCGACCTATAAGCAATCGTTTGACTGTAAGTCATAATAAACCAGCCAACGAAGCACAGTTTGACTGTTCAAAGATATGCTTGAAGTCATTCCTGACGTCATGAAGCTCCGGGACGTCCATGCTCCTGGACGTTATACATGTGCGTGTCTCCTTTCACAATCAGTCTTGAGGCCAGAATAGATGAGATGAAAAACAACAATGATGTCACACCGGAAGTGACGACCCACCATAACAGAACACCCTGAGATAACTCTTCCTTGCTGTAAAGTAAACAGTTGCCGGAAGTGCCGCACATACCACCGGTCCAGATCAGACAAGCGCTGTCTATAACTGAACCAATTAGAACAGGGCCTGGTATCGAACCAAGAAGTCGAAGCATCAACCATCCAAGGCCGAGGGCAAAAGGTTGTAGGTCCTCGTCCACGCACCTATAACAGAAAATATTAATAGTCCGGGCCATTATTGGTAGAAAATGTTGCCTTTAAAAACAAATACCGGTTGCATATAATATACTGCAAAACGCTGCTTACGTCATAATAAATTTAGAACGTACAACGCTGTTATCGTCTACAAAATATGACATATGCTGTTATTCCTGTCACAACCTGTCATATACATTTAATTGATTTTATATCAATATCCTTACGATCATCATCAGGGTATCCAGAAGTTGGGCCTAAATCAGGGTCTCTTACAGAAACCCTTTGATAAGAGTCTGCACTGTTTGTCATTTAGCAATTCTGGTAGTTTGACAGCGGGCGGCCCGCATCTCGAGATGCGGAAATGCTGATGCCATTCACATAATCTTTTTCGGCACGTGTTTATAGTGATCATTTACATAAAGAAAAGCGTTACGCAGAATAGTGGACACGCAGGTGGCCCACTTGCTCTCATTTTCGAGCATTAAAATAAGAAGGGCATTTTTACATAACTTGTAATAACTTTTTTTTCTGGACAGATATCGTTCCTGTGCAAACGGCCGATGTTAGCTTAAACATTTTTCTTTATGATGGAATTTGTTTTGAAAAAATATTTTAATAAGATTTTGGCCCTTTTTTAAGTTTAAAAAGACACCTCTAAATCACATTAAACAAAGAGTAAAATGCTGAAAATAAGCCTCGACACGGATAATATAACACGATCTTGTGCATTTATACAAATCGATATCAATTCTGTGCAAACGGGCTCGTATACTTGACTATTTGTTCTTTCTTTTGATCTAAATTTAAGAATTGTAAGTTAATGTTAATTTGGTCCTTTTTCAAATTGAAAATAAAATTAATATGTTCAAAGAGTCGTCGGGAGTTTCCGTAAATACCGAGCGGTAAGAGCCGAACATTGACGGGCACGCAAGCTAGCGTAGGACAGTTTATCGATAATCTATCGGTGTCCACTATTCTGCCTAACGTTTGATAAACTTCAGTGTCTTCTAAGTTTAAACATATTTATTTCAGAAAATGTACAAATACATACAATATACAACATATCTATTATAGGATTAGAACGAAAGCTAAAGCTTATTTAGTTCTTCTCTAGTGTCTTCTTTGTAAGCGAAGTTGGTACATGTAGAGTGATTGACTAGCAATCCAAAGGTTCTAGGTTCGAGCCCCAATTCGCTACAAAACTTAGATTTATTAAATAAATTGTCAGATGTAATTGACTAGTCAGTCCATAACGCAGTGATCAAAGGACAGGCTATGTTTAGTCATTAATGTAATAATGAATAATATCAGATGCAAGTATAGTCAAGTGACAACTAAATTTTGTGAGGATTTATAGCCTATATGACAGATGGCAGCTTAACACATGACAAAAGTAATGCTAAATGATAAATCCTAAAGGAGCTTTTATGCATTTCTTTTGTCATGCATTAAGCAGTCACCTCTCTTTAAAGATATGCTGTCTATGGTCCATCCAATGGTCCATTATTACAGGTTTGACTTATGGTATTATTTAGAGTTGACGGCATTTTAAAGTTGAACGCAAGGGAGGTACATACAGTGGAGAATCTGTTATTCTTTCCCAATAAACGCGTTTACGCTAAAACTATTATTTGCAGTGCAAACAGTTTGGAGCCAGATCAGACGCCGGGTAACCCGGCGTCTGATCAGGCTCCAAACTGTTTGCCACCAAGATAAACAAGAATTATCAGAATTGTCCAAAAGTTGTACTTTTCTACGTTTTAGTGTTTTGCGTTTGCGTACGTTTGCGTTTAAACGGGAAAGAATAACAGATTCTCCACTGTATAACTCGGTTTGCGTTTACATTTTGTCAGAATTTCTGGAAATCGTGTATAAAATGTAAAGTCTACTGTAGCTGATTTTCATTACAGTTATGTGACTAGTACTTATCAGTAATATCTATCTAATATCAAAAATTGGTATATATCCCACAGGTAGATTTTTTGTAATTTTAAATTTAGTGACTTTTTAAGAATTCGACTTGTTTTAAACATTGACATTCCATAATGCCTGCCCTTTTCTATCATCAAGCAATGAGCTGAGCATCGAAAATTTACCAGACTTGTTCTAAACTTTGCAATGTCAATTACATGAATATATCTTTCAGAAATAAACTCCTGCTTGAAGCCAACATAGTGCTTCAATTTGCTTTTGTCTATACAACCACTTCTCCAATTTTGTATAAACTGGTCTTTAAGACGCTGAAGATATGCTGAAATAAATAAATGATGATCAGATACATGCTGAGATTCCCATACATACCCAAAACCATTTGCATATAAATTTGTTCTCAAATTAGTTCCCAATTGTTATAACCTAGCCTATCATAATGCATTAGCTGTTCATAGCATAACCTAACGTACCTGTTTCGTGGCATTGACAAAATTCTCAACCAGTATCTAATGCACCTTTTTGCGGCATTGGGTATCTTCCAAGATACCCTATTATAGCATCATTACATGCATGGGTGTTTGCTTTTAGAAACCGCTTACATCAACATATGTGCATGTACATATAAGCTTGTATTTTATATTAACTTTCGAAATACACCAATAAGTGTAAGTCTACTGAACGTACTTAGACAGTGCACTTTAATTTAACAGAGAGTACGAGTCAAGTTTTCCAGCATGTCCACCTTTATATCTACACTAAACGGTATGGTGGGACAACTCATAAGAATCGTTTCGAAGAGTCAATCTTAATGAATTGTCACACCATATGATTTGAAAAGATCTAAAGATTTTAGTTTTTTAATACTCCCCTTGTTTTGGTTATTCTTATACTTTTTAGCCAGTACTAAAATAACTGCTTTAACCCTTTACCTCATAGACTGTTTATAGTTTTGAAAATCAGGTGACCACTTAAAGCAGGTTGAAAGTAAAGCAGAATGTGCCTTAAGGCACATTCTGCTTTACTTTCAGCCTGCTTTAAGCTAAAATCTGCTAGGCTATATAATATATTTGTAATGGTTATTGTTCATGAGGGTATAAACTGGAACTATTTTCTTTAGCGGAGGAATAAATTAAATACGCTAAATGTCGCTTCTATGGGGGAAAGGGTTAAACATTTCAATCTTAAATATCTCTTGTGGGTATTTAAACTCAATTTGGACTCATCTAGTACATGAATTTTGAACTAGTCTACTGTTATATGTTTGGTTTGACAACAAAAAAAAACAATTAAAATATCAAACTGTGCAGACCCTGATCAGAGGGCAGAGCCTTCACTGTTTGCATCATATGTAACCAGTACTTAATCTCTACAGAGGGTTGTAGGGTTGGAATGGTTAAATTCAAGAGCAGTTGAGAAACAATTTACCCACTGATTTTAAACCGCTGAGCACTTTAAACATCATGTTCAAGTGTTCGATTTTCAAGTGAGCCTAGTTAAGTTTCCGATCGACAGAGTTAGGTACTCTATAGTATTATTATTTAAGACAGATGACAAATCTAAACCTTCCTTGTTCGCCAATCGTTAAGGCGGGTTACAACGTGTACCCCTTAAAGTGGAGAAAACTTTATTTTTTCCCGTTTAAACGCAAACGAAACGCAAACACATAGCCGTAAAATTAAGAAAATGACAACTTGTCGACAAATCTGACAATTTATTTTAATTTGAGTGGCTAACAGTTTGGACCAGACCAGACGCCGGGTTATCCGGCGTCTGATCTGGCCCCAAACTGTTTGCAATCGATATGATAGTTTTAGCGTAAACGCGTTTATTGGGAAAGAATAAGGTTTTCTCCACTGTGTCCTGTTGATCGTGACTTGACAATATTTGAAAAAGGTTTGGTCCACGATTAGATGCCGCGTCACGCGGGGTCTGATCACAATCGAAACTGTTCGACACTCGTTTTGAATTGTTTTAGTCGTACCGTCTTAAATCTGACTTTAAAACGATATTGAAGACAATAACATTGAAGCAGACGATACTATGGCGGTGAAGGGATAAAAACCTCACGATAAGTTTGACATGAAAGAGTTAAACAAAAGTATATGTCTCACAAAATCCTACTGTATGACTACTCATTAAATTCGTCTCTTCTGGAAGGTTCTAGTGATTAGTTTTTAAGTTTCTTTATTTAAAAAAACGCATAGATTTTAATTGAATATATTTGCAAACGACAATTTCATAGCAGACGAGATAACTGGGGACAAACTATGTATTATCATCAAACGTTTTGCTACGACAACTTTTATGAGTATTATAATAGAGTTTGTAATTCTACAAAGTCAGTATTTATACTGGGAACTGTTTTGAAACGAAAACAAAGTTGCCTTCGTAGGAATACAAACCTGTTATAATATAATGAAATAATACCCAAATGATTTCACTGTTCCCCATTTACCACCTTGGCATAATTTCCTCTACATTGATATTGCTGCTTGCATTTATTTGCAAAGTTATATTTAAGTCACCAAAATCAAGACCAAAACCATTTACAAAGTCACAAATTTCTTTAATTTAAAGTTACGTGTTGACTATATTAAATATGACTATCAAACAGTTTGGATCCTGGTCACACGCCGCGTTACGCGGCGTCTGATTAGGATCGAAACTGTTTGCAACCAACCGTTGTACTCGGGGTAGGTATTGAAGGGATTATCCTGGATATTTACAACGCCTATCTACAATGTGTCATCCGTTTATAACCCTCTTCAGGTAAGGTTAGTAAATAAGATGGTACAACACTCAAACAGAACTTTATGAGGCTGTATAAGGAGCCATTCACAACGTACATATACAGTAAAACCTCTCTATTTCGACCACTAAAACGAAGAATAATTAATTGTATAAAATACAGGAGACCCGTCTTAAACACCTAATAATTAAGACAATTTAGTGGTCATAATAGAAAGGTTGTATTGTATAACTATCAAACTTGTTTTTGCGGTCACTCTTTTGATGAGATTATGCAAATCTTTTAATATGGTGACTGCTTAACCAATTTGTTCTCAAGGTGCCATATATGGGACATAGGCAAATACATGTACATGTAGTCTCGACTCTGATCAGACACGCCATGGTGCGGCGTATGTTCAGAGCCTTCACTGTTTGCTGATATGAAGACAAAACAAAACAAAATGACCACGTACAGTGGAGAAAACGTTATTCTTTCCCAATAAACGCGTTTACGCTAAAACTATAATGTCCCATACAAACAGTTTGGAGCCAGATCAGACGCCGGGTAACCCGGCGTCTGATCAGGCTCCAAACTGTTTGCCACCAAGATAAGCATGAAATATCAGAATTGTCCAAAAGTTGTTCTTTTCTACGTTTTAGCGCTTTGCGTTTGCGTACGTTTGCGTTTAAACGGGAAAGAATAACAGATTCTCCACTGTAACCCTTAGATAAAAAATTGACTTATCCAATATATTAGCTGAAGAATCCATTTTGCCTAAATGGATAAATGAAAATCAAACCTAGAGAAGAAAGCGCATTTCTCTTGTTTTGTCACCTGTTTAAAGATAATTCTTTCCTAAACTGTCACGTGACTGTTTAAAATAAAGTTGACTGTATCTAACGGATGACATGTAATAAATTACATAAGTTCTTGACTGATAGCACATATTCTGGTTGTAATTAACAGAAAACCCTCCGTAATGCGGAATCACAAAAGCCGAAAGTCTCCGCAAAAATGGATACAAACATTAATCTTGTTGAACGTTTTGACTAAAGTCAGTAAACACTTAAGGATTAAAAAAACAGAGACCAAATGACAGGTGGCGGAAAATGAAGGACGATAGTAATACAGAAAAAAGTCTCCGATCAAATCTGACCAATCAAATGCTTGATAACGAACTCAGACTCAACTCAATCTCTTTATAACATTAGAGACTTTTTGTGCATTACTGTTTTCATAAATTAGGCAACAACCTGTCTTCAACGACACCCACTTGCATATAACGAATGCTGAACATCTATCTTTAAGCCGAAAACCTCTCGGCCTAAAGCGGAACAATGCTCACTATCCGGAATGATTCGGTTTGTAGATGTTTTACTGTATACATAAATTGCAGTGGAGAATCTGTTATTCTTTCCCGTTTAAACGCAAACGTACGCAAACGCAAAGCACTAAAACAAAGAAAAGTACAACTTTTGGACAATTCTGATAATTCATGTTTATCTTGGTGGCAAACAGTTTAGAGCCTGATCAGACGCCGGGTTACCAGGCGTCTGATCTGGCTCCAAACTGTTTGCACTGCAAATAATAGTTTTAGCGTAAACGCGTTTATTGGGAAAGAATAACGTTTTCTCCACTGTATTGTGATACTGATAAAATAGTCAAGCACGAGTTGAAGGAGCGATGTAATCTTGCATTTTCAGTTTACTGATCATTTTTATTGTACTGCGGAAAACATAACATTGTACACATTGATATTGAATCGACTGCCTAGAAAAAGTTAGTCCGGATGAGACCGTTAATTTATTTCTTAACCGTTTATTTTGGTTAGATACAGAAAATCTTAACTTTACTTCTATCGACGATTAATCGAGCATAAGTTGTTTTACATGTATCCTCTTTTGTCTGCCCGTCCGTTTGTTCGTTCTTTTAGGTTTGGTTTATATTTATTGTGATAATTTGATTACCTGAGAGTGGCCATTGAGGAGGGTGTGGTTGCTGTGAGGACGGCAATCATCATTATGAAGAGACATGGGGCGAGTACTGCAAGGTTTGAACAGCCATCATCACATCTACCCGACATGGCGCTGGCGTCACGGTCCTGGCTAATGTTTAAACTTTGGGCCACACAGCTACAGTTGGTGTAAGGGTCCTGCAGATTGGGAGAGATAAGAGTAAATGTTTATCGATTTATACATGTAATCACAGAATGATGAAACTGTAAAACAAACAGGCACAGTGATGAAGACAGTCTTTCTCCTTTTACCCTTTCACTCTTAATGACGTCATAAATGCAAACAGTTTGGGTCCTGATCAGACGCCGCATAACGCGGCGTCTGATTAGGAACCAATCTGTATGATACTCGTTTCGAAATTTCATCAGTTATAATGCCTTAAATCTAACTTTGAAACGATATTACAGACTACAATATTGATGCAGACGACACTATGACGGTGAAGGGGTAAAAAGCTCTCGACAAATATGATCATGAGAAACTAAACGATAATAAACGGAAACGCAATGCCATAAAATCAAACTCTTCTACACTGTTAGCGGCGAATAAGTGTACTCGTTACTACTAGTACACTGTTTGTTAATTACGTGCTTAGAAGTACTCAGGAGTAATAGGTTACATGTAAGCGGTAGCTGAATAAATATACATGACGACCTTGAAAGATGTACATGAACCAACAATAGCATTATGTATTACTTTTGCACTGCATTAAGCTGTCACCAGTCTTTTATACTATAAACATATTGCCTTTTGAGTAGTCGCCTACAACAGGCCTGACTGTAGAAATTCCCACAATAATTTCAGCGATGGTGACAGGGCTGCCATTTCTCCGGATTTTTCCGAAATGTTGGGAACTGATGGAACTGTTGGGAACTGATGGAAGCTTACAGCAGGCTGAAAGTAAAGCAGAATGCGCCTTAAGGCGCATTCTGCTTTACTTTCAACCTGATTTGGGCATCACGTGTGTTAAGAACTAGAAACAGACTATGGGTTAAAGGTACAATTCGTAAAATCGCGCTTGAAAAATTGAAAATTTTGAAATCTTAGGATTTATTTTATCAACTTATGGCAGCCCTGTGGTGACCAGCATCACTTTATGGCCTAAATTAAGATTTATTAACTCTTTACCACAGCCTGTTTCTACTTTTGATGATAGATGACCACTTAAAGCAGTTGGAAAGTAAAGCAGAAATCGTCTTAATGCGCATTCTGATTTACTTTCAACCTACTTTAAGCTACAGTGGAAAATGTGTTATTCTTTCCCAATAAACGCGTTTACGCTAAAACGTTTATTTCCACTGCACACAGTTTGGAGCCAGATCAGACGCCGGGTAACCCGGCGTTTTATCAGGCTACAAACTGTTTGCCACTCAGATAAAAATGAATTGTAAGAAATATCTAAAAATATATATTTCTAAAGATTCATATTCATGATTGTTTTAGGTAGAACTATTTTCTTAAGTGGAGCATTAAATAATATCCGTTAAAAGCGTATCTATGTAGCAATGGGTTAAAAACAACCACACCCACACCAGCAGCAGACTTACCATCATGCCCGGTGGCGCCTCCAGACACCCAGCGTGACAGGCGGAGTAATACACCATGTTGTCCCGGCCACAGACTGGGCTAAAACCCATATCATCACACGAACAGTTAGCATTGCAATTAACCGTGTAGCCGTCAAGTAAACTGTAATGGATGTAAGACAAAACTACAGAAGGTGAGTGACCATCATTGAAGAACCATGAAACTGTCTAACTTACATGTAAAGACTGTTTCTTTCCTCATTTGCCTTAATCAGATAACAATTCCATGTAGCTATTAAGTATATTCTATTTTTAAAAACAATCGATTTCATCAGTATATTTGCCCTGGTCAACATTTTAGACCCTGAGCAAAGGGCTCATTCAGGTGCTCTTTGGTAAGGGATTTTATTGTTTGCATATAACAAGAATATTCTACAAAAGCAGACTCTGTGAAAATGATGAGTCTATTCGTATAAACGGGAAATAATGAAGCATTTCCAAATAAATATACGTAATTAATATACCTATACCGCTATTTTCAGATCTGTACGTAAAATTCTGAAAATTGTGACACACTCTATAACAACTGTATTTATTCTCAAATTGGAACTTTTTGTTTTTGGCAAACAGTGTTAACCCTGATAAGACTGCTCCCTCAGAAGCTGTCTGATCAGGGTCTACACCACTAGCTAAAGTATGTGGACCCCAAACCTTAGTATCATTACGGTACCTTTCAGTAGGATACGCTATCTGTAGCCCGGCCAGGCGGATCTCCGGGCAACTGGCCATGTAGGCAAACCCCAGTAAGGTGGCTATTAGTGAGGCAATGGTGTTCAGCCGGAGCATGCCGACAATCTCTAGCCGGAAGAGCCGGATCAGCAATCCGCCAAGAAACATGCCGATAGAACCAACCAGAATGAGTCCGCCTAGAACAAGAGTGACACTGAAACTACAAACCTGTATGATCATTTATATAAGTGGGGCCTCCGTGGCCTAGTGGTATAGTCACTGTGACTTACATCACTAAGCTCCTCACCGTTGTGAGTTCGAATCCCAGTAGGGTCGTTCGGATTTTTCATGTGGGGAAGCCTTCCAGCTGGCTTGCGGAAGGTCGGTGGTTCTACCCAGTTGCCGATTTGTGCCTGAAACAGTGCATAAATGACTTCTGGGGTCTTCCTCCACCTGAAATTAGCTGGACGTCGTGATATGACTGAAATACTGTTGAAAGCGACGTAAAATCAAAAAACAAATCAAATCAATTATATAAGTGTACAGTGAAGAATCCGTTATTCTTTCCCGTTTAAACCTTTACCTGATAGCATTGTTTCTAGTATTGAAGATATGTGACTACTTAAAGCAGGTTGAAAGTAAAGCAGAATGCGCCCTAAGGCGCATTCTGCTTTACTTTCAGCCTGCTTTAAGCTATTAACTGCTAGAATAAGGAAAGTATTAAATATGACACATATTCATTACGGTATAATTTGGAACTATTTTCTTCAGCGGATGAATAAAATGAATGTGCTAAAAGTCGCTTCTATAAGGGAAAGGGTTAAACGCAAACGCAAAGAACTAAAACGTAGAAAAAATGTAACTTTTTGACAATTCTGATTATGCATTTTGATCTGAGTGGCAAACTGTTTGAAATGGGAATACTAGTGTTAGCGTAAACGCGTTTATTGGGAAAGAATAACGCTTTCTCCACTGTAAGTGTATGAGCTTCGATAACCTTATCCATCCGATCTTAAGTAAAGTTTCGGTGTCTCATCAGTGTCTGCACTGTTTGCCAAAGTCTACTTTTGTGGAGGGCCAGGCATTAACGGTCAGGTAAAAAAGTATTGACGCAGGTCTGAAATAAGATAATCAACAAAATTATGGGAACTGGTACAGGGGAGAATTCGTCATTAGTCCAATAAACTCGTCTGTGTAATTACGTCAATCGCAATACAATCTGAAGCCAGACAAGACGCTGAGTAACTGTTTGTTACTCAGATTAAACCGAGTTGTTATTACATGTATTTTCAAAATCTTTTCGGTTTCTACATTCCATTCCATTACGCTTTGGTTCGTGATGGATTCGACATTGCACATATATACGTTCAGATAAATTGAAATATGGTTATTTTAATTCGCCCGGCGGGTGACTAAACAAACAAAACTTATCTATTTAAAAAATAAAAAAATGGAGATAATCTAAACTGCTGTAAAATCGACACCTTTATAAAAGGTTGACGACCTACGTTGACTTTTTCAAATTTATTTTAGGGACTTGATCTACAGATACAACCAAGCGAGGGTCCGGATATTTCGACATTGACCAGACGTTGAGTAACTCGGCGTCTGATCTGCATGGGTACAAAATGTGTGTGCAGTCGCGCTAAGCAGTATTCGGGTTAAGACAAAATCATTTCCTATAGACACCTTTCATAATCAATACTGAAAAACACCTGACAGTTATCGGTTATGTGTCTGTTTGTTATACTGAGTGGAAAACGTAATTCTTTCCTGATAAACGCGTGTCTGCTTAAACAATATTACTCCCGCTGTTAACACTTTGGAGCCAGATCCGACGCCAACTGGGATAAAATAAATAGTCATTTTTTTTAAAAGGTTGACATTTTCTCAATTTTATTGCAACGCGTCTGTGTCTCGTTTCGATTAACCCTTTCACTCTCAATGACGCCATAAAGCGCGTTTTCAAACAGTTTGGGACCTTATCAGACGCCGCGTAACGCGGTGTCTGATCAGGACCCAAACTGTTCGACACTCGTTTTTAAATTTCTTCAGTCATACTGCCTTATTGTTTAATTTTGAAACGACATTGCAGACAACACAATTGAAGCAGACGACAATGAAACGTTGAAGGGGTAAAAATCTCACGAAAGATTTGGCAGTGAACGGGTAAACGGGGCGGAATAACGTCTTGTCCGCTGTATATCATCTGTAGGCTTATTTGGGATTAATGTTAGCAGACACGACCAGTAAGCCATTTCCATTTCACTACCTGCATGGTTACTCGCATGAACACTGTTCACCATTGTCTATAGCTGTCCGATAGTGACATTAGCAAACGAATTAGATCCTGATCAGGCGCCAACAAATGTTTGCGTTTGACCCGGATCCAAACTGTTTCACACATTTACATATTATATCAATGATGAAAATCTATATACTACTGAGAATTAAAAGTACATGTAGATAAACAAATTTGTTTATAAGCAGGTGATATCATGGAACTAGCGGGGTGGCGCACTTATTTTTGTGGAGCACTGATAAATATACACAAGATAAGTAGGGACTTTTTTATGATATCACAAATGTGAGGTCAATAGTTGCCAAATCTATAACGGTAGCACGTCCCTATTGAGACGGGGCAAATGTCTGTCAACATCGGCATTCCAGACAGAGCGATCGGCCAGTCTCCTGCCTTAATATTATCGAGCATAGATTGGTACGACCAGTCACTTTGTCATAATGGGCAACCCCTCTTCGTAGTGACCGAAATTGACCCGTTCGCATTTGAGGTAGATCTACACTACCATAAGTATTTCACTCGCGATTTGCAGTGCTAATTTCAAACGTCTCGTCGGCACTAAATGCGTCATTTGCAAAACAAAAACACTTGAAAAATCATTTTTAAAAAGACATCAAAATAAGACTCTTGAGTTTGAAAGCGTTTTTAGATGCTGGTGGGAATACCAAGCTGTTTGCAAATACAAATAAAATCGCACTCGCCTCGAGGATGTGTTACCGCAAGTGATGATTGCAAATCAACAAACATTTGCAAATCATAAGAGTACATTAGTTTTGCAATTCGTTAGGGTCCAGAGTCGGACACCGCGTCACACGGCGTTTGATCAGAATCCAAATTGTTTGATACTCGTATCGATCATTTTAGTGAGAATTCCTTAAATCCAAGTTTTAGAAACTACAGAAAACATCATTTATATGCAGACGAAATTGCGTAAAAGAAAAAGGAAAACACGCAGATATACAAACACATACCAGCGTGCGTATTTGGCAGATTTGGATCCTGATCGGTGAGTGCAATTAACACTTTTATAAATGAATGAGTATTACTGTGAACTCTCCCGTTAGGCCTGCTAGAAGATGTTGTTAAATTGATACAACAGTGATCTAAAGGCTCTGCAGTATTTGTCCATACAGTAGACCACTTCCTATATTAAATAGCAACCGTTTTTTGTCAACGTCCTCCTTAGTAGACACTAAGATTAAACCGTATACACGCGACTTGGCTTACATTTGCAAACAGTTTGGATCCAATTCAAATAACGCGGCGCCTGATTTGGATCCAAACTGTTTGTCACGCATATTCAATATTTCTTCTGATAAAAAACAACATTAAAACTAATCTTGATATTAGTTCGCAAACGATAAAATTTAAGCAGACGATTCAGCATGATAGGTGTTTAAAATGTGTTAAACACGTCAGCTTCAACTTACCAAGCAGCAGCCCGGCATCGTCAAATGCCATGCTGTACATTTCGGCCAGGAACTTGAAGGCGAACGCGCTGACACCAAATATAATCAGCGACGTGCTACAGCCGGCAAGGGAGATAACCATGAAAGTTGGGTTCTTGAGCTGAAATGAGTTATGGTTTCAAAATGCATATATCCATGCTTTAGTTATAAGGAGTGATTCAAATACTAAAATGGCTATAGTCTCCGACGAGCTTCTTTAATCATGACCGATGACAGATAAAACTAGATCACAGTAATTCAGAAAGCTCTTATACATGTAGAAGCATAAAGTGCATGTATCCTGGTTTAAGCTACGTGTTCTAGATAGTGCGCTTATGTTTAGCAAAACATAAAAGAGCCCAATGGGTATTTGCGGTGAAAAAGTAAAAAAAGACATCGTAATGCATTTATGGGGAGCAATGGATAGAAACATCCTGATGTGCATACATATTTATATATGGAGACAGATATTAAGGCACCCTATGAAGTTAGTTTAAAGGGACTCGCAACCGGATGGTGTACTTGTCAAAATAAAATAAAATACTCAAATAAAAGCAAATTTGTGGCATTATTTGGCTTCTGACATTAAAAAAATATGATCAGTCCAAAAAAAGTCTCAAGAATCGTCACCGAATCTTAGATTTTTAGATATTTTCCATCGTTTTTCTATACCGACTAGTAGACGGTATAGTTGTTGTTGTTGCTTCTCTACACGGGCTCAGACATAAACACGAGCCGAATTACGAAGTTGTATGCACTTTCGATGGCTACACATTGAAATACGTTAAATCGATCCGAGATAAACGGATAGTTTCCGTGGTCCATTGGTCTAAGCGGTTTCCCCTATTTTGCCTTCTGTCCGCCAATGCCGGGCCCCGGGTTCGAATCCCACCAGAGACCAATATTTTTTTTTATTGAAATACATTTTTTTAAACAGAATTTCTTATCCTAAACTAATTCTTTACCATTTATATAAGCGTTTGACACATATTTACAAATTACTATTTTTAATGCACCATCTGGTTGCGAGTCGCTTTAAAGCAATATGTTGGTGCGTCTTAAGATGAAGATGTCGAATAATGATAGGTTAACCCATTACCCCATACATACGCCTTTTTGCACCTCTGATTTATCCCTCCACTGAAGAAAGTAGTTCCAATTTATACAGTTTTGAATATTTAACATTAGAAATAATTTCTATATTCTAGTAGTTTGTAGCTTAAAGCAGGCTGAAAGTAAAGCAGAATGCGCATTTTGGCGCATTCTACTTTACGTTCAACCTGCTTTAAGTGGTCACCTGATTTCAAAACTGGAAACAGGCTATAGGGTGATGGGTTAAGACGTCCAGACGCCATTTTACCTACTTCGTTCACATACAAGCCACAACTGAATATTACCGATGACAGCTTAAAGTAAAGTGAAACTAAAGCAGAGCGGACTTAAGAAATTTGATACAATTAATGCATTGAGGTCCTACAAGTTATTTCAATTGCAAAGCCAGATTAACCGTCTGGTAATCTGGAGTCCGTTTTACTAAACAACTTTTATTGTTTGCGTAAGTCAAAATTTTAAATTTTAATTTATATTTTTTATAATCACTTGCTACAAACAGCAAATAGCCAGATCAGAGGACGCGCTTTTAGCGCGTCCTCTGATTTAGCTATTTGCTGTTTGCAAACGTTTCTGATCGAAAAATAAGAGTTAAACGATTTTGACTTACGCAAAAGTTTTGCGTAAGTTGTTTAGTAAAACGGGTCCCTGGCGTCTGGTCCTTCTCCAAACTATTTGTCACTCAGATATAAGAAAAGTCACTAGATCTTTTAAAAGCATGCCATTGTCTTAATCTAATTGCATTGCATTTCGTTTCATTTAAACAATTAAAGCATGTATTACTATAGTATACATGTACCGCTCACCAGTCGTAGGAAAGCCCCGAGGAAGTCCTTAGTTAATATGACACAACTATCTCGCAATGACACATCTTTGTCCTTCTGTAACTTGCTCTCCGTGTCCGCTGCTTTGGAATTTCCTAAACGATCGTATAAAATAATACAGTTAGGCTTCAACAGCCTTTTAAAAGCAGATGAAAAATGTTTCAACTTGCTTGAACCTGCAATAATAATAAAAAAGAAAAGGTGGAGTATCCCTGTAGTGCAGTCACCCTTTAGAGATTAAGTAATTTAAAAATTAGTGAAATAGACGATATAATTTCGTTGAAGGGGTTAAAGCTCATGATAAATGTTGCTTTGAAAGAAAAAAGTACTTGAGAGGCCATATTTGTCAAGCCTGAGCAGTTATTTTCGTAAATAGTACAATATGCTTACATTTACTGTCGCGGAGTCTGGTCTGGCTCCAAACTGTTTGCAAGTCAGTTTAAAATTGAATCGTAAGACATTTCGATGAATTGTGATGTTCTCAATTTTATTGCTCTGCGTTTTTGTGTTTAGTTTTCTTTCAACGGAAAAAGACTAGCTCTTCACTATGATAGCTAGTTCGAATCATATTATTTGTGATCTGTGTTTACCTGGCATATACTTCGGATATCCGAATATAGGAATTGCCACCACTACAAAAGCAATTGTTGTGAATACGAATCCCAGCCACCAGGCACCAATCCACTTCGTACTCTTGGAATCAAACCCGAGACTGGAATGAAATAAACATAGTATCTCGTTTTTAAATCTTATCTGAAAGACTCTAGGAATCAAGGCTCGGGCCAGCGGCACCTTTGCTAGAAAGTGAACACCTTAACTTTTGCGCCATCGTGACTAGGCTTCAGTTATAACGGCTATGAGAACAGGACGACAAAAGCACTACCAATGCAGACGATATTTCTGTGGAAAGAGGGTTAAAGTAGAATATAACAATTTGCCGTCCGTTTGCGTATACAGTAGAACCTCTCTATTACGACCACTAAAGTGTGCCAAATATTAGTGTTTTAATACAGGTGACAGCTTAAATAAATGTGAAAGTGAAACAGAAAGCTCCTGCAGGAGCTTTCTGTTTCACTTTCTCATTGATTTAAGCTGTTACCTGTTTTTATACAGACAATAAGTCTTCTTTTTAGTGGTCGTAATAAAGAGGTTCTACTGTAGTTTCGTTTTAACTATCGTCGTTTGTTTCACAGTAACACATATCGAACAAACAAGTAATAAATAAGTTTAAGAAGCCATTTTATGTTTTCTGTTCCGTTTAAATGAATCAAAACGCAAACGCAATGCAATAAATGAAGTAAAGCATTTTGAACATTCTGACGACTCATTTCTGTCCGAGTTGCAAACAGTTTGAAGTCTAGTCATACGCCAGTTCATCCGACGTATGATCTGGCTCTAAACTGCTTACAATGGAGATAACTGTCACAAGTTCAGCACAAACGCGTGTTTTGGGAGAAACGAAACGAAACGCAAACGCAAAGCACTAAAACGTAGAAAAGTGCAACTTTTGGACAATTCTGATAATTCATTTTTATCTTGGTGGGAAACAGTTTTGAGCCTGATCAGACGCCGGATTACCCGGCGTCTGATCTGGCTCCAAACTGTTTGCAATAGAAATAATAGTTTTAGCGTAAACGCGTTTATTGGGAAAGAATAACGAGTTCTCCATTGTAACATCTTCTCAGGTTTAAAGACAGCTAAACACATGTTCCAGCGTATACATCAACGATTGGATGGCTACGTGACATTCGGCTTTGAAAGAACGTTTCTAATTTCTAGCTATTTGAACCTCTTTAATGCTGGAACGTTCTTATGTACTATTCTATATTTGATAAATGATTAATTGTTGCTAATTTTAGGACTAGTTTCTTATGAAACTATTTCAGAAAACGTATATATACAAACAGTACAGACTGTAATCAGGGGGCTCCAAAAGAAGCCTCAGATCAGGATCTAGAAATACACATGGCATTGTTTCAAGCCTAGAGTGGGTACAGTACATAAGGTTCACTCATAGAAAAAGTAATTAGTGAACAAAAACTTAATCTACTACATGTACCGGCCAATTCACTGCCATATAACGATCTGTGTTAAGATCAGACGCCGACATTTGACGTCGAATTACTCCACTTCGTATGCCAGCGTCTGATCAGGACTAACTGTGTTTGTCATACGGCTCTTTAACTGTACAGTTAAGTTAAGAACCTTCTGCAAACAAGAATCTTAAAGCAGACACAATTTAATTCAGCGCTGGAAGAGTTAAAAGATTCATGAGGACTTACATTGGTAACTGAGTTTGAGTAATTAAAACATTAACTCTTTCCCGGCTATATTATCGTCTGCTAAAAATGTCGTCTGCATATTAGCCAAATTCAAATTTTAGACATTTGTGTTACACAAGTATTCATACATCAAACAGTTAGGATCCTGATCAGACGCCGAGTTACTATTACGTCTGATCGGGATCATGACTGCTTGCAAATGCGTATGCAATACAGTGGATAATCTGTTATTCTTTCCCGTTTAAACGCAAACGTACGCAAACGCAAAGCACTAAAACGTAGAAAAGAACAACTTTTGGACAATTCTGATATTTCATGTTTATCTTGGTGGCAAACAGTTTGGAGCCTGATCAGACGCCGGGTAACCCGGCGTCTGATCTGGCTCCAAACTGTTTGCATTGGAAATAATAGTTTTAGCGTAAACGCGTTTATTGGGAAAGAAGAACAGATTATCCACTGTAATTGTTGTCAATGGTTGTGAAAGAGTTAACTTCTCCTTCAATGTCTTACCGCAAGCACACTGGCTATTGGCAAACAGTTTGGGTCCGGATCAGACGCCGTGTTACGCGGCGTCTGATCAGGATCCAAACTATTTGATACATTTTTCAATTATGTTTAAGTCAAAGTACTTAAAACTTTATTTTGAGGAAAACAGCAGAAGACAATACTTGTTAAAAGTTGATGACGTCATGGCAGAGGAGGAGTTAACTTGATTATAGTGGAGAAGAAAGATGCTACAGGAGCATTCTGGAAGGAACAACATGTTCACAAGCCACACGTATACAGAAACGTGTTGAAAAGTCATCTATATTCACACATTCAACCCTAGCGACGAGTATACTCGTCATAACCAGACAGTGTTCATGTGAGGAATACACTTGTCCCATGCACACAGCGTAGACGCCAATCAGAGGGCTCTTTAAGGAGCCCTCTGATCAGGGTTTACGCTGTTTGTCATTTTGAAATATATAGTTAAAATCAACACTTAATAGTCAAAAATGGACTTAACTTATTTTGCAATTGGAATTGTCCATTAAAAGTGTCAGCGTGGAATGAGTTAAATGCTACAACACTACTTCATTTTGGTCTGTTATAATGTAGTTTTGTTTACCTGTCTTGGTCAACACGGTCAAATTCGACGAACCATTTCTCCATGAACTGACCCCCAGCGAAAAATCCCGAGGCGACCCCAATGGCTGCTGCAGCGTAGTTCAAACCTATAAGTAATACTCGACTGGCTCAAGTGTCAATGGCATACTTAGCTTAGCACATGGGTTGGGTGGGACCAGTACGAGAATTTTTAACACGTGGACGATTTATTTTAATATAGGTGTCAACAGTTTAAAGCCTGATCAATATCTAGGTGTTTGATATGGATCAAAACCATTTGACCTATACGTAAAATTAAATGTACATGCATTAGGTTTTTCATTTAAGATTGCCACTAGGTTGTTAAACCGACAATAATAAGTAATACATCAATTAAACTGAAAAGAAAACTGGAATAGTCAATGAAATGTCATTGAGGAATGGGTTGAATTTCGGGAGTTATGAGTAAACTCTTCATTTTAACAACAGAGGATCTATGAAGAGTGCACTATGCAAACTACAGTGGAGAATGTGCTATTCTTTCCCAATAAGCGCGTTTACGCTAAAACTATTATTTGCAGTGCAAACAGTTTGGAGCCAGATCAGACTCCGGGTAACCCGGCGTCTGATCAGGCTCAAAACTGTTTGCCACCAAGATAAACATGAATTTTCAGAATTGTCAAAAAGTTGTACTTTTCTACGTTTTAGTGCTTTGCGTTTGCGTACGTTTGCGTTTAAACGGGAAAGAATAACAGATTCTCCACTGTATGTATACCCCGATCAGAGAACTCCCTAATCAGCCCTCTGATTAGGGTCTGCACTGTTTCTATTTGAAATAAGTTGTAAAACAAACCTAAATAGTCCAAATTTGGATATACTTTATTTTACTGGAAAGGTCTTTTAAGTTTAACAGGTAGGTGTGAACTAAATCTTACCCACATATACAGCTGCTGTAGATGGTGGTGAGTTTTCATCCATGTACACTGTCCCCAGGGTGAACATGGGTGTAAAGCCTATCCCGTGGATGATCTGTGACAACATAAACACACCCACATACTTCTCCCCCGAGCTGTCACACGACGGGGGTCCCGACACCGAACCCTTACATGTGTCCGTTGGACCTGATCCACCACTGACTCCTGGAACAATATGATTGAATAGTAAATGGGGTACACATTTTGGATAAACATAAAACAACCAACTTTAAATGAATATATAATTAACTAGTTTACCAATATATCATGTTGATTTTAATTTCCGCATCATTATTACATTATAGGTTTTCCGTTAATATTTCACGAAACGCTTATAACGGTAGTTAAATACAGGTTGCAGTTACATGTAGTCCCTCTCCCATATAGCTTATTCTAGTCATTAACACTGATGATTGCTAACAGTAAAGCAGACATTTCATTCAGAAAATGTGTTTCTTTGAAGAAAAGGATACAAACATGTACATGCAACTGTAATTTTGGCCTCATACGTATATACCTTTTACGTCATTAATACTTCTTTTCAGAGCTAAATGTCTACATTTAGAGCAAATACGCATGATAGTTTACCATTGTTGTTGTTGTTTCTTATAATGTTTACGTTCAACTACATGCCTTATAACTATGATGATTTACTTAATAGATAGATTTGATATAAAAAGAGGTTTTTCCCACGTCTCCACTGTTTCTCGGTTTGAGTATATATTTAGTATAGTAACTGTACACTGTTTGTACAGTAGAACCTCTCTATTACGACCACTAAATCGAAGGCTAATTGGTTATATAAAAGAAAGACAGACAGGTGACAGCTTAAGGCAAGGTGACAATTTAACAGAAAGCTCCAAAAGGAGCTTTTTGTTCCACTGTAACTTTGCTTTAAGCAGTCACCTGTTTTTAAATTTATAATAACCAACAGAATTTAGTGCTCGTAATAGAGAGGTTTTACTGTATATACATGTACTGTATACTGATATGCTGCGCTAGGAGGGCAGTATGTTAGAATGGGCTTTGCCTAATGATTTCCCTTTTAGATAAAGTCTTTATTATAATATGTATAATTGTTATTACCTTCATAGTCGTAGACGACTGCAAGGTGTGGCACGATGAAGATAAACGACCCCACCGCCATGATGAGGGAACCGGCCGCAATAATCCGCACCTTGTTGTAGCGACCGCCGATGAAGCTAATGAACAATACGAGGATGAGTGCTCCTGAAATATATGGTACAGAAAATATCTGACTGGTGTCATAAGAGAACCTTATTACCGTGATTGTGGAAATGTTAAGAGTGTAAGCCTTTGCTTTGCTTCTCTCATTGATTGTTTGATTTAATGATTGATTCACTAATTCATTCAACACTTACCTATTTTATTAAATTTCGTGCCTCCTTAAATAAGTGCTTTGAAACCCAAGATTAAAAAGTAATACAAACTGTGTAAATGAATCTTTAAATGTTTTGTATGTACATGTATACGTTCAGTTATTATATTGAACCCTAACAACGAGTACGCTCGTCGTTTGTAAACAATGAACTGATGAAAAGCATAATGGTATTATGCCAACAGTGTAGACCCAGATTCGGTGATTCCTAAATGAACCCTATGATCGGGATATGGACTGATTGCCGCGTTGCAGTGTATAGATGCAAACAACCATAAGTAGTAAAAACAAAAAAAAATGACTGTAATTACTGTAAAAAATGGAATTCCCCGATTAAAAAATGCCAGAGTGGATGAGTTAAATTGAATATGTCTTACTTTCTAAGTACATTTTTCAACTGAAACAATCTGCTGATTTTACCCGTAACTCTCCCGAAATAAAAAATCCGGAACTTAACTAATAATATAAAAATCTACTGACATTGATATTAGACTGAATCATTTGTTTGAGAATACATGTATGTATGTTTTGTCTATGTATATTATGTGTTCCTCGTATATTGTCTATGTACATAATCTGTTCCTCATGTTTTCATGTAAATCATGAACTGAGAGTAATAAAGGAAATTTGAATTTGAAAAAATAAAATAAAAAGCCTTGCTCTTACTTAGTTTAGCAAAATAGTTAACTAATGTTTGGCTGTAATTGACGAAAGTTACGCCTTTTAACAATTTAACTATTATAGTGTTATTTACCGATGTCTTGCGAGGCAGGTATCAGAGATGACTTGGAGCTGGTCAGTTTAAACTGTCGCTCTATACCAGGAATTCCAGCGTTGGCTATACCATTAATAGCAAATCCCTCCAGGAAACAGAACAGGAACAACCAGATCTCGAGAATCCATATGCGGTTAACCCACTGAAACCACCTAAAACAGAATCATCCAGTAGTTACATGTACAGTAGAGAATACGTTATTCCTTCCCGTTTAAAGGCAAACGAAACGCACAACACTTAAAAGTAGAAAAGTACAACTGACAATTCTGACAACTCATGTTTGTTTTAGTGGCAAACAGTTTGGAGCCTGATCAGACGCCGGGTTACCCGGCGTCTGATCTGGCTCCAAACTGCTTCCAATAGAAATAATAGTTTTAGCGCAAACGCGTTTATTAGGATAGAATAACTTTTTTCTCAACTGTACATAGAAAACGTTGAACAGTGTCATGTAAAGAAAATAAATTGACAAATTGAAGTTATTCAGTAGGGATTTTGTTTTATTTTTCCTCATTACACATGTTAATATATAAATACCTAAAACCGTTTGTCTATTGCAAACAGTTTGAAGGTAGACCAGACGCCGGGTAACCTGATATCTGATCAGGAACTGTTTGCCATTCAGATTTTAAAAAATCACCAACAATTTGGAAAAACTGTCATTTTTACCATTTTAGTGTATGGCGTTTGCTTTTATTTTCGTATAAAAGGGAAAGATTAACATACAGTGGAGAATCTGTTATTCTTTGCCGTTTAAACGCAAACGTACGCAAACGCAAAGCACTAAAACGTAGAAAAGAACAACTTTTGGACAATTCTGATAATTCATGTTTATCTTGGTGGCAAACAGTTTGGAGCCTGATCAGACGCCGGGTTACCCGGTGTCTGATCTGGCTCCATACTGTTTGCACTGCAAATAATAGTTTTAGCGTAAACGCGTTTATTGGGAAAGAATAACACATTCTCCACTGTATAATGGCGATAAACATGAATCTTATGCAAGTCAAAATATAAAGGCTAAACAAATACTTGAGTTTAGCTTCGATATACAAGCAATTTGATTAACACAAGCCGAGCCTACCCATATTTCTAAGATAAATCGTATCTGAGCTACTTTTCAATTTGAACCTTTGAACTATTGGTAAGATTCGACTTATGCAAGTTCGAGGTATATCTATTTAGTGTGATATAATTATAGATATTTACATTCGCCCTGTAACGTCTTCTAGAAGCGTATTGAAAATATGAAATATAATTCTTAGTAAACGTACAAATTGAAACTGGTTCCAGCCAGTTAGAAAGAGGGCGGTGTCTCCGCCGGAGAGATACTGACCTAGAGACCAGCTGATGGTTGTTATGGCGTGTAATTAGGCTGAAATACACATCCGTGACCTATTTTGTTTTAAAAATATGTTTTAATAATAGATATTGAAGTTGCATTGTTTATTTCTAATGTCTTATAAGTTTTCGTTAAGCACACAGAGACAGTTTACCGGGTAAAAACCCGAATGTGTAATGCAACTCCAAAACATGTATTTGGGACTCCTTTTCATACCATATATTTTAGAGATCGAATGGCTGTTACGTCCAGGGTTACATCTATCAAACATGTTTGACCGGTATATGATATATTCATATACATGAAAACAATATTGTCAAGATTCATTTTGTAAAGGACAAGGAAAAAAATAAAAATATAAATATAAGCAATAAACGGCATGTTTTGCGAATTACAGGATTGTAAACGTATAACCTTATGCGTTTACAATGTCGTAAACCGCAAAAACACGTCATGCATTCCTTAAATAATTAAAAGTGCAGGTACATATATGATGTATCGCAACTAAACAGGTATATTGGCAAAACAGGATGACGCTAAAAAGAAAAGGAAAGCAAAACAAAATCTCGGTCTAGATATAATATAACCCGATTTGGAGTATCTATCATTAAAGTTCTTCCAACTATTCAAAAGCCAAAATGAAATATCAAACTTAGGGCATTTACGAAGATCTGTCTTTATAAGGTTTGCTTTTTGCATCATGACGTTTTATTTATGCTTTTCGGTGGATTACCACGAAATAGCAGTGGATTAAAACTTGGTAATCCACTGCAGTGGATTATCACCAATCGCTTTTATTATGAATTTTCCCCGTAGGGCTCCCCAAGAATCGTAGTCAATCGTGTCTTATCGTTAAATTCCGGCAGTCCGATTTGTCGCGAACTACTCACCGGAAGAACACGAATTCAAACTCGGGAGCAACGAAGTAATTCGGATGACGTCAAATCAATGAATAAGTGACGTCATCGTACGGGAAACTGTTTCGAAAATGTGTTCGATATAAAGTTGGGGCTCAACACGGGGTAAATCATTTACTTTTGCTTTCTCAATTGTCGAACAATTTCGTTTAAAAAGTGGCTTAAAAGCATAAATAAATATAATAATTGTATTTTTTCAGTATAAGATCGAATTTAATCCATTTCGTGAACATCAGACTGTTATATTTTCACTCGTGGCTTCGCCACTCGTGAAAATATAACGTCTGATGTTCACTCAATGGATTAAAGGACAAGGTGATTTACTTTTCCATTACTTTAGACAGTCACATGTCGTAAAATCATGGGTACACTCAAAACTACGTTAAACGTAAAAATAAACTTAGATGAATCGGGTATCTTGCAAAACCATGTGAACTAAATGCAGGACAAAGTTCCTATAGATTTTTCCTTAATTCGTAAGTTTGACCTACATTTATAAGTGGTGTTTAACGCCGTAACTGGATCACGATTTAATGTACTGCTGCAACATTTTGATACAAAAACATACTGACAATCTGGTATCAATCGACCACCCAAAGAAGTAAGGTGGTTAACTCTTAAGTCAAGTGAGTGTTTAATTTAGTATAGAAATAACACAGAGCAGAAAACTGCTATAGGAGCTCATTGTATTACTTTTTATTATATACCTACCAATGTTCTGCCCGAAATATTTCCGTATTTTATCGAACAAATACACCTTGACGGATTGAAAATTCCGTATTACCCATGTACCTTGTGTAATGGGAAAATAACGTTTACTGTGTAGTCGGAAGTTCGGAACTATTTACACACTACAGGGGCATAGAACATAGCTCGAAACATTTCTATCGTTTTTTTATTTCATTATTATTATATGAGGTATATAATAAAAGGAACATTACTATACTTTGCATATCTCGTTGTGTGTGTAAAGGCTATATCCAACTCGACCTTCGGTCTCGTTGGATATAGCCTTTACACACACACAACTCGAGTGATCCGGTGCATAAGATATGCAAAGTATAGTAATATTCCGTTTATATCCTGCATTAAGAAAGGACATGTATCAAATACTGAAAGTGACTCGTCTGTGTGCGGAGCGGTCGCTTAATGCAAAATATACACTTTATGTGCTTTATCAAATTGGTAATCGCATACCAAAACTATAATTATGTAAAATACAGCAATATTCTTGTACCTTGTTACACAAATATGCAATTATGTCACTGTTTATGCGATATACATGTAGCTTCAAGAGTTATTCGATTCAAACAACGATCTGTCTAATCCACTTTGTGGAGAAGTAGATAACCCTTGTACAACGAATAGACGCTGACGTACATGAACCCGACATATAATATCGTAAAACAACCCTCTATTACAATTGTATTATGTGCCTGTTTGAAGCAGTGTGAAACTAACAAAGAAATCTATATTTCTTTCTCCTTGCTTCAAGCAGTCACATGCCTTAAACGCCTAATAATCAACACTACATGTGTATTTAGTAGTTGTAGCAGATGGATGTTAGTGTTGTATCACTACATTACAAATTCTCTTATTGTCTACGAATGTACTGATTGATTTCGATATAACCAGTAGATAAGACGTTGTTATGTCCTGTTTGAACAAAAAAGAAATGCCATGCACTAAAATGTATAAATCGTCCAACAGGCATATAAATACTCACAAGAGATATTTAGGGTTGAACGAGTTAAGACCAGTGACTGTCTCCAGCAATGCGATCCTTTAGGAGCTTTCTGTTTTACTTTTATCTTTTATCTTGTTTTAAGATATTATCCGCCATTTTCACAACCAAATAGCTTATTGTCGGTGGTCCCATTATAGGGTATTTGCTGCATTCGAGTACATATGTGCGCGCCGCTAGCTACTTTCATGGCTTCTTTCCTGAATAGTCTCTTACAGCGGAGAAAACATTATTCTTTCCCAATAAACGCTTTTACGCTAAATTTATCATTTCCAATGCAAACAGTTTGGAGCCAGATCAGACGCCGGGTAACCCGGCGTCTGATCAGGCTCCAAACTATTTGCCGTCCAGGTTAAAATCAGCATTCAGAATTGTCAATCAGTTGTAATTTTCTTCATTTGTTTGCGATACGTTAGTGTTTAAACGGGAAAGAATAACGTTTTCTTCACTGTAACACAAGGGTATAGGTTGAGAAACCTACATGTACAGTGGAGAATCTGTTATTCTTTCCCGTTTAAACGCAAACACATTCTCCACTGTACCATTGTAATAGCAGCGATGATACAGCGTTAACCCTTTATATGCTAGATTAGTTTACGTTGCAAACAATGTAGAACCTGTAATATGGGCTTGCACTATTTTGGTTTTTAATTTTTCTCTGAAGAGTCCAAAAAATCAAGATAAATTGCTGTTGTTTTATCTCCAAAATGAAATATTCCATAATTATGAATATACACAAAGAATGGGTTAGTAATGTTTCGAACACTACAGTGGAGAATCTGTTATTCTTTCCCGTTTAAACGCAAACGTACGCAAACGCAAAGCGCTAAAACGTAGAAAAAAAACAACTTTTGGACAATTCTGATAATTCATGTTTATCTTGGTGGCAAACAGTTTGGAGCCTGATCAGACGCCGGGTTACCCGGCGTCTGATCTGGCTCCAAACTGTTTGCACTGCAAATAATAGTTTTAGCGTAAACGCGTTTATTGGGAAAGAATAACACATTCTCCACTGTACCTAGACTATACTTACGATGGCTTGAAAGGGCCATATCCGAAGCGCGTGTCTATTCTAGGTGTAACCTTGTCAATCGTTTGTGATACCTATTGAAAAACATCGAAATAAGAGAAAACGTGTGACGAGTATATTTGTCCTATAAAAACAGTGTAGGACCAGATCAGTGGGCTCATACAGGGGGCATTTGGCCAGGGTTGGCAATGTCTTTCTATAGCAATACATTGTGAAAATAAATCCTAGAGTGTACAGTAAAATTGAAAATAGATCTACTTGAAATGTCTTTTAACTCTGTCTTTGAACTGAACTCTTTGAACCCTAATCACGCATACATGCGTAATTTGCGAACAGCGTACATGTGAGGAGTACACTTGTCCTATGCAAACAGGGTCTACTCTGTTTGTCATTTTGATATATATTGTAAAAATCAACCGTTAAATGTAAAAAATGGACCACACTGAATTGAAAACAAGAATTTAAATCGTTTTCAATTGGATTATAAACACATGGTATCACTAGAATACACAAATAAAATGCAGGCGAACTGATTTGACAATGTAGATTGACTGAGTGTGTACTTGCATTGGAGAATATATTTATTTTTTAACTCAATATATATATTTGAAAGCAAGCAAAATAGAATGAAAAAATAAAACCTTTCACGCTTTGTTTTAATCTGGATGACAAAAAATTGAACCCCAAATTGACATCAAAGACGCTTTTGCAAACAGTTTGGATCCTAATCAGATGCCGCATCGCGCGGAGTATGATTAGGCTTCAAACTGTTTGACACTTATTTCCAAATTTCGTCAGTCATACTGCTTCATCCATGTTGCAAAATAATTCCAATGGGCATCGGTTCGCGTTTCATTGGAATAGTGTTTTGTGTCTGTACCTGTGACTCGCTGGTAACTGGTGGTGATTTCTTTTCGCCGTCGTCGGCTGATGACTCGTACGCTACGTTCTCAAAGCCAGACGGCATTGTCTTCTGTAAATGAGAGTTGGAACATATTATTACAAGTTTCGATACTATGATCGCAAAATATCAGGTTTGCTTTCTTAGCTTAATGCATCGAGAAAGGTAGTCTGCTTAAAGCTAGATGAAAGTCAAACAGAAAGTATTTTATGGCAGCTTTCTGAAATGTGTCAATCTAGCCTTGGAGCTAATTAGCTCATTGTGTCCTAGTGAGGCATATATGCGTCATTTACCATAAGTGTACCTGTAAAGAGTACACTTGTCTAATGCAAACAGTGAAGTCCCTAATTAGAGGGCTCCTGCAGGAACCCTCTTATCAGGGACTTCACTGTTTGTCTTTTTGCAAAATATTTGAAAAATCAACCCTAAAAAGTCTAAAATGGATCAGCCTTTATCGTAAACTGGAGTTGTCCATTGGAAGTTTCAGGGGATAATGAGTTAACTAACTAAACCGCACCTACATGTACCTTGCAATATTACATTCGCTCCATCCAAGTTAAGAAACTATATAAAACTGTGTAACCGTATAAAATATGAGCTTAACCAAATGTGTTGAATGTGTGTGTGGGAAAATTATGATGTATTTGTAAATTTATGCAAACTGAGAAAATAAAGAACATTTGATTGTATCGTGTATTTGTATAAGTCCATTGAAAAAGTGACGTTTATTTCGTGTAAACGCTATTTCTCGAGAGGACGGGACTTGTAGATGTATTCACAGAGGAGGCGGGGCTTATGAATCTGCTCTCCGTGAATCATTTTGTTGTGTTTCTTCAGTAACGACGTTATGACCGTTCCTTTCAGGGTACACACTATTCGTAATGACAACATCTAATGTGGATTAAACATACATGCATACTAATAATGACAGCAAATATAATGAAAATATAAGTAATGAGCTGTTTTTGTCGGCGTTTAAGCGAAATAAAATGACAGAAAATGATCGGCAAATGTACCATGAATCATTCATAGAATTTGCCGATCACTTTCGTTTAAGGACATACGCGACCAAAAGAAATCTCCGATGGATCTCTTTGAAAATTTAAGCATAGATTCTTCAAACATATCTAAGTACCATGGCAAAAAACCATAGGTTATAACGGTATTTTTTTGTCTATGGGAATTTGAAATGTATGATGTAGCCATGCTCGACAAAGAGTCGGCATGCGTTATTTTGCCCTTTTAGAATGATGTAAAGTAATAATTAGCACAAACAAACACAGTTAAAAAGTGATGCTCACTTAAAATATTTTGCAAAGAGTATACTTTTATTATTAGTTTGTTGCCTGATATATATATACATTTTTCTTCATTGTCATTGCTCCAATTCAATGAAAACACCCACTCAATCAAAATGTGCCCGAAACAAATTGATGAAATTTCTCACAATAAAAGCTATAGATGTGAATAATAAGACAATATTAAAAAAGCATTAGTTAAAATGCTTCTTTTGAAACTATAGGCATTTTCATACATATACTAACGGCCCAGATAAGCAGACGGCTTTTTCTATGTGATCTTGGGTTCACGCTTACACTCAATTTGATTGAAGTTCTGGGTTATAAACTTAAAGTTTTTGCCAAATTTCACGTACTTTCATTTATCAAGTACAAGTTCGTGCATTTAACGTCTTTATTACGCGATTAATGGAGATTGTTTGAAACCGAAAGTATCTACGGGAGGTAACCGATATGCACGATTTCGCTGAGTAACGATGCTTGATTTATCGTACTTCGTTAAAAGCCACTAGGTGTCTAACAAATTGGAAGCATATATCGTTAAACGCCGAAATATTCAGTTCATTTCTTAATGAAACTGCAGCCTAGTTAGACATTAAAAGTGTGCTTATCATAGATGGGCGCTTATCACAGGCCGCGTTGCTGTATATATTTGTCACCCGGCTCGTGCATTCAACTGTGTAAATCTTATAGGTCAATGAACCAATAAAGCAACAACCAAATTAATGGTCAAAAGACCGGGGTATACTGCTTATTCGCTGAAGAGTTGTTTACTACCTAAGAGTTAACATCACAAAGAATATAAAGAACACTTGCAAGGTCAAAAGGTCAACATCGATACCACGACAGTTAGCTAATTCAACGCATTACCTTGAATGTGCGGACATTTATACACAGTTTGGATCCTGATCAGCCGTCGAGTTACGCTGTGACACATATCGAAATTTCTTTTAACAAGGATGCCTTAAAATGTAATTTTGACAAATAAGAGCAGACGACAACTGTTGAAGCAGACGGTAACCTGACAAAGAAGGGTTTAAACTGGACTAGGATGGTCATTAAACGCAACATTGATCTAATTTCACAGGTCATGGGGGTATATTTTGCATCTTTATTGGTAATGTACATGTAGCAAAGCCTTAGGCTAAAGACAAGTCTTTATAGTTATAAAAGAGATAGGATGATTTCACACTCGCTTACTTTAAATGAAATACCAAGCGACACTTTGTTAATATTTTCAAACAGTTTGAATCCTGATCGACTCTAGATAATTATATCATATGGTTAAGACCATGATCAGTCGCACCGTGGTACCGTATGTCAAGCAGGGGTCAGTCTTACGAAAAGTCATACGACAAAAAAGTTCGTAAGTCAAAATTGTTAACTACAATAGTATCATTTCCGATTTCTCCATCTACTCCCGTCTTGTGACATCTATTTGGAAGCGTCTGTTCAAGACGATTCCAAAGATATTTCCCAAGACAGGATAAGATAGAGAAATAAATAAAAAATCGAAACTTAACAATCTGACTACCAAAATATTTGTAGTACGACGCTTCGTAAGACGGACCCCTGGATCTTAAAAATGTGTCCTATTCCTATTTAGGTATACACAGTGGAGAATCTGTTATTCTTTCCCAATAAACGCGTTTACGCTAAAACTATTATTTGCAGTGCAAACAGTTTGGAGCCAGATCAGACGCCGGGTAACCCGGCGTCTGATCAGGCTCCAAACTGTTTGCCACCAAGATAAACATGAATTATCAGAATTGTCCAAACGTTGTTCTTTTCTACATTTTAGCGCTTTGCGTTTGCGTACGTTTGCGTTTAAACGGGAAAGAATAACAGATTCTCCACTGTAATTATGCATGTCAGTGGTGAGATTCTTTTGCAATAAATGCGTTTACGCTAAATCCATTATATCCAAAGCAAAAAGTTAAGAGCCAAGTCGGACGCCGGGTAACCCGACGCCTGACCAGGCTCAAAGCTGTTTGCCATTCAGATAAACTTGAATATGTAATCAGAATTGTCACAATGTTATCCTTTTCTACATTTTATTGCAATGCGTTTGCGTTTTGTTTGCGTTTCAACTGGAAAGAATGATGTCGCCCCTATTGTATTTATGGCTTATCAACTATTCAATATCGTTTGTTTTATAGTTGTCGACTGAAAATCTTTCTAAGTGTAATTTCAATACCATTTTAGTTGAATAAATCTTAGTATGAGGGTCAAACAGTTTTAATCCTGAACAGACACCCTGCTGGTGTGACTAACATGCGAAAGGTTATACATGTATGTATAATGAATTCATGATCGCATTCTCCTGCATGTCGTACAGGATTCACATTCAAGAAAATCGTTTACCGGCAAGCATTATAACAATGAAATCTGCTACATGTACATTCCCGTCTGCTTTATATTTGGCCCTCTGTTCCTTCAATGTATTTGAAGATATTCAGTATAATCCGGGTGACATGGAGTTCTTACTACATGTAATGTAAGGCACGCAAAAAAAGACTGGTCGTTAAATCTGGACTCAAAATGTTTGCATGTGTCTCGATCTGCACATTCAATTACCGGTAACCATTTAAACACTTCAAATATGCTAGGATATAGTGTGCCTAAATCATTTCGTCTGTTTTTATATTTCAAATTTATATGTTTGGCATTTGGACTGCTTAAATGTCGATATATGTGGCAGGCAGCTTGGAGTCTATGTCGCATTTGTCCACATATTCCTTTATTCGATGTCTGGTGTGCAGGGTACAGTAAAACCCCCTTATTATGATCATTAATCGTGTTAGATATAAGTTGGCCGAATAAAGAAAGGTGAAAATAAAACAGAAAGCTCCTTTAAGAACGCCCTGTTTTACTGTCACCTTGCTTTAAGCTGTCACCTGTCATTCATACAACCAATTATCCTTCTTTTAATTATCGTAATACAGTGGAGAATCTGTTATTCTTTCCCAATAAACGCGTTTACGCTAAAACTATTATTTGCAGTGCAAACAGTTTGGAGCCAGATCAGACGCCGGGTAACCCGGCGTCTGATCAGGCTCCAAACTGTTTGCCACCAAGATAAACATGAATTATCAGAATTGTCCAAAAGTTGTTCTTTTCTACGTTTTAGCGCTTTGCGGTTGCGTACGTTTGCGTTTAAACGGGAAAGAATAACAGATTCTCCACTGTAAGTCCCTCTATTCCAACTACTCCATAAGAGACGAATTGATAATATATACGACAGGTTTTGACACTTAATATCAGGTTGTCAGTGTTTAAACTAGGTGGCGGGTTAAAGCAAGAGGGAAGTGAAGCAGAAAAGATCGTGTAGGAGTTTTTCTGCTTCACTTCTATATCTTGCAAAAATTAGTGTAACGTTTAGGTATGCATTTTAACTATGACGCCTTATCATGTGTAGCTTTGTATACTACCATTTCCCTCTCTTTCTCTCTCTGTCTCTGTCTTTATCTTTCTCATTCTGTCTCTCTATCGCTCTCCTCTATCTCTACCCCTGTCTCTCTCACTAAATCGTTTCTCTCTACACGTGCCCAAAGTGTATAGTTTTACATGTAGGTACCTATTTGTAGTAAGTTACTTAGCATGCTTGTGCCAGTCTTTTATGTAATCATAATATGATTTACAAATATATATACTCGTACATGTATCTTATATTTAACTTCAAACTTTGCTTCGTTGGAAAAATTGGTAAACATGTAATATATTCGCATGTACTACTCTTGGTTAGTAGACTGCTGCAGGTTCCTGTATTTCTTCTCAAAATTTCGTATAGATGGAGAAGCTTATTACATGGGTATCCCAGCAATATTAATAGCAACTATGAACCAAGTATTTTCTTTACCCTATTTAGCAGAGTTTAGTAAAATATACTTGTATGCTTTTTTCTTCCATAAAACCTAGATGCAGATTGTTAATTATTATGACAAATCAATATCAAAATTGAAATAGTAAATTTGAGACAGCATAGGCTATGTACAGACGCCGAGTCACCTTGGGCCTAGTTATGAACTACACTGCCGGGCGATATATATAAATGACTATCTATTGAACGAATTGTGTAAACATCTGTATATTCAAGTGTAAATCTTTTTAGTAAGACTTTTGATAAATTATGAAAATTTCAGTTAATTTTGCGTGTTCCAAACTAATAACCGTTTTTTCATTATGTATTGGTATGTGTATATAGTTGGTAATGCTGTCCAGGTAGTGGTCCTTAAATAGTTATCAAGAAAGTTTCAAATGGACTGAACTCTACAGGTCATTAAACTGTTTACATGTTCGTCCATATCGTTATAAGATTTATTGATTAAGCATGTTACCGTGATATCGCATATACAGTATAAGCATGGAATTATACACTGACTCTTCTGTATATTTCCGTGGTATAAGGGCTTAAGCATGTGACTCCCGCTTAGGTCTTCTTTTAAACACGCTCGTCGATCTAACAACATTGAAATTACTGCAGATGATAAAGTTTGCAGACGCATTGCACTTAAGATTCTAAATGTTAAATAGTTCGTACGATAAAAACTGAAATATGCATATCCATTTATAATAATAAACTGACATGTATGCTTACATGTACACCAAACATTCTTTTAACGCTGACCCATGTACAGTGGAGAATCTGTTATTCCTTGCCAATAAACGCGTTTACGCTAAAACTATTATTTGCAGTGCAAACAGTTTGGAGCCAGATCAGACGCCGGATAACCCGGCGTCTGATCAGGCTACAAACTGTTTGCCACCAAGATAAACAAGAATTATCAGAATTGTCCAAAAGTTGTTCTTTTCTACGTTTTAGTGCTTTGCGTTTGCGTACGTTTGCGTTTAAACGGGAAAGAATAACAGATTATCCACTGTACTATTGTCGCCTGAAACACTTATAGTCTGCTATTGTAAAATAAAAGATGTTTAAGCATATGTTTAGGATATTCAAAATAGTATCCAAAACTATGATGTCACGCTGAGATTACTCCATGTCTCATCTGGACTCAAACATGTTGCAAACATCTAAAACACCTTATCCTACCGCTCACCACCTGATTAGTTTTGCAAACAGTTTGGATCCAGGTCAGATGCAGTGTAACGCGGTGTCTGATGTGGATTCAAAATGTTTGAAATCCGTCCTGAGGTTTCTTCCATGTATAAATACATGTACATTATGTTTTTTTAAAAAAGTTCACAAACTTTACAGATGACACTTTCAAAGCAAACGATATTTCGGCAGAATAAAGGTTAAGCATACGAAGAGTAAAGAAATAAATATGCACCAAATAGCTTTTACCTTTTCGTTGTGAGCCATGTTTATCTCTCGATCCGTATCATAAACATAACATGTATCACTCTTCCTCTACGTATATAAGGTATTAGTATATATGACTGGTCAGTTGCTGAACCATGCGGTCAAAATCTATAAATAGTATTTTCGTCACGCTCGACTTATTCGCTGACACATGACCTATTTAATCTACTGTGTCGGCTCATAGCTGTTTGACAAACTTCAATTGAAACGGAGGGTAAGGTACGGTAACTATGCAAAAGGTATAGAAGTGTTTCGGTCGATGGTTCTTTGTCCTTATTACAGAAAAGATGTTATTTAACCTATCTTACATGTACAGTGGAGAATCTGTTATTCTTTCCCGATAAACGCGTTTACGCTAAAACTATTGTTTCTTTTACAAACAGTTTGGAGCCAGATCAGACGCCGGGTAACCCGGCGTCTGATCAGGCTCCAAACTGTTTGCCACCAAGATAAACATGAAATATCAGAATTGTCCAAAAGTTGTACTTTTCTACGTTTTAGCGCTTTGCGTTTGCGTACGTTTGCGTTTAAACGGGAAAGAATAACAGATTCTCCACTGTAGCATGGTGTCTACTGCAGTGGGCATTGGCAAAGAGTGTAGACCTTGATGAGACGCCACGTTACGGTTTATCATATGCGCTATGTTACTGTATGGACAGACACTGCAATGTCGTTTGATCACCCTTGTATATCTACAATGAAATCTTCCAGCAAGTATACAGGGAGAGTTCATTCCCAGGCATAAAATGTTAAGCGAACAAAAACTGCTGTAAAATATAGGAAATATCAGTTTCTGGAAATGTTGATGGTTAAAAGATAACAAGATCCGCCCTGGGCTTCCATGGATATGAATACCATTTTGTTAGGAACTAACCACGTTTAACTCGCCGAAACCACTTGTTAATCAAAGACATTTCAAATGTGTGAGACTTAACAGTTTGAAACAGTACCACAAATGTCTTATAAGGATTCAAAATGTTTCACAGGCATGTAAATGTGTCTTCAGTTATTTTTTCTTATATCTATACATTGTACATGTATGATAAATAAAAACAAACGATGATTTTAATGAGCCGAATGGCAGCGAATAGGGATTAGAATAAATGATGCTAATGTTTGGTAAAAATAAGTTTGCGACGTTTGGTGTTAAATATTTAGACAGTAAGGTAAACGCCCGCTAGAACATTATAATTAAACTCAAGTGTTTAATATCGGTCAAGAAGTTAATGTCAAGTTATATTTCTTTACGGACTTTAACCCTTTCAACCCTAAACTTGTATTGTGGGTATTTAAAATCCCTTTGGACTCTTCTAGTACAGGTATTTTGAACCAGTCTATTGTTACATTTTCGATATGACAACAAAAAACAATGAATAGGAGCCCTCTGGTCCAAGTCTACACTGTTTGCACATTTAATCAGTTATCTCTACAGAGGGCTGCAGGTTTGAAATGGCTATTCCATTTGAATATATATGCCGCGAAACCATTACCATAAAGAGGGGATGGTAAACTAAAAGACGATGCAATAAATGAAGACACCGAAATATTATTGAGCATTTTGAGTTATTTCTATTTGAGTTGCACACAGCTATCTGAGTGGCAGACAACTTGGCGACAGATCAGGAACCAGGATACCCGACGTTTGATCTGGCTCCTGGTATTTGAAAATGGAAACAATTGTTGCAACACAAACGCGTTGATTGGGAAATAATAATTTCAAACATCTGTTTCTATAAGTATCAACCAGTTTCTATCCGGGTCTGAATCCGATTTACTTGTTTCTCAAATACCATAATATTGTACTAGTAAATGGAAGAAGGTTAAACGTTATGATTTCCGTTTAAACAAAATGAAACGAAAACGAAAATGCAATGAAAATGTAGGAAATGACACAACCCCTACATGTTACCCGGATTACTTGGCGTCTTGTCGGGCTCCAAACTGCAATACGATATCAATGATTTAGAGCAAACGAATTTAGCGACAAAGAAAAACATCACCGCTGTTCAAATGACATGGTTGTTAAGCCATTAAATATAACAAGGGTTAATGTACTACATAGTGGTGGTGCATACATTAGCACCTGTTCAAATATTTATGTTGCTATTATTACCTGCATCTAGTTTTTATCGTATACTTTCTAGATTTCAGTATCAACATAGCTAAAGAACAGCATGCATACGTGTTGCTTCATTTGGGCATACGTAGCTCTTCCCATTGAAACTAAAATGAACGCAAAACGCAATGCATTTAAATGTGAAAAATAATCAGTTTTCTTCTCCCCTGTATATATAAATCAGATTATGTTTAGCCATATACATGTACATGTAAAAAGTTCAAATATGAAAAATTTAAGAGATGATGCGTGCATTCTAATATTTTCCCGATCGGTTCACACAGTGTTGGATACTGGTATAAAATTCTCAATAAATTAAGTTTAACATGTTCAGCACCATATGCCATTGCAGTCTACATTGGAAACAGTTTAGATCCTAATCAGACGCCGCGTAACAACCCGTCTGACAATAATGCACATTGTTTTATATTAGTATCCAGATATCAGTACTAAAACAGTCGATATCTCGTCATTTAAAGGGTTAATCAGACGTTTATATTTAGCGATGAAACGGTTACATGTAAGCTGTACAGAAATACTCTATGAGCACCTTCAACTGAATCTACAGTGTTCTGCCTACATTATTTTGTGCGACAAAATATGAAGCTATAATTTCTGTGTACAGCGGTCACACAAGTAGCCTTATATAAAACAGACAGCGAAATGGACAACAAAGGTACAGTAGAGAAAGCGTTATTCTTTCCCAATAAACGCGTTTACGCTAAAACTAGTATTCCCATTGCAAACAGTTTGGAGCCTGATCAGACGCCGGGTAACCCGGCGTCTGATCAGGCTTCAAACTGTTTGCCACTCAGATCAAAATGCATAATCAAAATTGTCAAAAAGTTACATTTTTCTACGTTTTAGTTCTTTGCGTTTGCGTTTAACGGGAAAGAATAACAGATTCTCCACTGTAATTTACGCATTTCTGTTTACAAGTTGTCCAAAAACGTAATTTGGCGTCCTGCTTCATGCAGCGCTTTTGGAGAGCAGTAGGACTAAGGGAAAGTAGTCCTGACAAGGCGTGGCCTGAATTTTATTTTTTCCATAGTTTATTTTAAACATATTTTATTGCCCAATATTTGTACAAAGCTTAATATAACAATTCAAATTAACAAATAAAGGTATCTTACATACAAATATATGTGCAAAAGGGTCGGGCTACAAGTTCTTACAACGTTAGTAACAGCCCTCCCCTTCTAATAAGTTTACATCATTATTATGGCGTGTGCGTGTCTACACTTGCTTTACATTATATTTCTTTTTTGTTGAAAGACAATAAATATGAAAACAAAAATAGCATTGAAAAAGAAAAAGAAAGGCAATGAAACAATGTTATGAAAGGTTCAAGAAATAGACAACTTCAAAAAATAATTTTTGTTATATCCTAAAATTAAGAAGAAGAAAGAAATAAGAAATGAAAGAGGGGATAGATGTTTGTTCTGTTTTGATGGTAAGGGGTTAGCTACGCCAACTTAGGAGGGCGCAAATCTGTTCGTATCCTTAATGTATGTCTGAACAGAGGAGAATATATGTCGATTCTCGTCGTCACTGAGATTGATAGAGCCAGAAAGAAGTAAATGAATGTTTAGAGGATGAAACTTGTGGGTTGATCGGAAGAGTCTGAGTCTTGCGTTTACATAGAGATTTTTTTCATGTAGTTATGAAACAAACATTACAGCCAATCACAGCTAACCAAATGTAATGAAATCAAACAATATTAAATTATACGATCGTACATGTAACAATGGAAGGGTAAAGACAAACGAGTATATTAAGTCTTCATTCTCATCTCCCCAGAATGCATTCAGACGCTTTCTTACACATCTGACTCCTCACTAACAGTGGCGTACATGTAGGACAGAATTACTCACGGATAGTGTTACAGACAGGTAACAGTTTCAAAGCAGGGCAATTGCATATCAGCAAGTGCCCGATCTGCTTCGACGAATTCACTACCATTTGCGAATCTTTGGGATGTCTGTTTCTGATCAGTCATGAGTTACTGGACGTCTTATCGAGACCCAAACAAATTACCGATATTTTCCGTCATCACAATTACGAAAATCTACATTTACAAAAAAAAAACCAACAGGTTGTATTTCAAACGTCAGGCTGACAGTGCATTCCTTAACTCATTATACACGTACCCTGAAACTTCCAATGGACAATTCCAGTTTGCAATAAAAGCTGGTCCATTTTAGACTATTTAGGGTTGTTTTATTGTTATTAATTGCAAAATGACAAAAGTCCCTGATCAGAGGGCTCCTGCAGGAGCACATTTGGTAAATGACGCATATATGCGTCACTAGGGTTCAATGAGTTAATTGCCGTGAGTACGTGTCTTTTACATGTAGCAGAATGTCGTCTAGTGTGTTGGGGAGGGGGGGGGGGGTTATAGCGTGAGCGCAACACAGCAACGACAAATTGCTGGGGAAACTGGAAGTCTTCTCAAAGAAATTCTAAACCTTTAACTGCAATTATGATGTAAAAACCAGTCCAAGGTTGTCACTGCCATACTATTTTCTGCTTATGGTTTTCGTCTTCCGTTTTGATTTTATAAATATTTTTAAAATATTTTCGTTTTTGACCTAAAGGCACGTTGATATGAGTATCAAACAGTTTTAACCCTGATTAGACACCGCGTGTAACACGAAGTCTGATGCGGGTTCCGGCTGTTTGCAATTGTCAGTGTAATTTGATTTGACTCTGTTGACATTGTTGGTGGGTTCCAATCTTTGGAATCATTTATACATGTAGTCAGCATTAAGTTGAAAACAATCGGGATTTAGGCTCTTTACGGTATAACAGTGGAGAAAACGTTATACAAAACGTTATTATTTCCCGTTTAAACGCAAATGCAATGCACTAAAATGTAGGAAATGACAACTGTTTGATAATACTGACTATTCGTTTTTATTTAAGAAGTGGCAAACAGTTTTGAGTCTGATCAGACGCCGGGTCACCCGGCGTCTGATCTGCCTCAAAACTGTTTGCAAATGGAAAAAATAGTTTTAGCGTAAACGCGTTTATTGGGAAAGAATAACGATTTCTACAAGTTCAATGTAACAAATTATCTGTATTTAATCGTAAACAGTTACAAATCCTACTAATAAAGGCATTAATATCATGACATTGTTTTCAGAATTATCTCTATTAATCTGCAAGTTTTCTTTTCACTCCATACCTCTGCTTTATATTTGAAACCATCGCCAGTACTCCCGAGTACTTTAAATTTGGTACAGCTGGGAAATCGTTGGTCTTTCCTAATTAAAGAACTTAAATGCAATACACTAAAATGTAGAAATATGACAATTTCAAGTTTAAAAGGTCGGCAAATAGCGTCTTCTGAACACATCATTACTTATAGTATAACGGGAGATAAAAGTGTCTTGCATATACGAAATGCCAAATTAAAATAAAAGCAATATTGTATTACATGTTTGCATTTCGTCTCTGAATTTGGACAAACAAGGACCGGATATAGGAGTATAGACGTATCTATTTGCTTCGATATAATCTCTTTAAATAGTAAATTGATCTTCAACATCAGCTGAATAATATATCAAACATAATGCATGTATTACATTTCGTTCAATTATATTCGGGCCATACATCCGCTTTAACGAAAGTGATGTAAATCTCAATATGCCCAAATTATCGTTCATTAATTCAAGGCAGAATATAGAAATATTGACTGTGACGAACAAAAGGTCAAATGAAACAAAAAAAAACCCTACGGTTCGTTACTATCGGTTTGTTGACATTCTTCTTAATCTTCTGCACCCTGATAGGTTTTACAAACAATTGAATTCAAAGTCTCAATTGCATACAACATGTTGCCACTCTGAGGATAAATAGTAGAGCATCCCTATTACGACCAATAAATAAACATAACCATTTTGTTTTCAAGACAGGTGACTGCCTAAAGCAAAGTGAAAGTAAAACAGAAAGCTACTTTCAACTTGCTTTTAGCACCGTCTGTCTTTGATACAATCAAATCGCTTTCATTTTAGTGGTCGTAACAGAGGAGATTTACCGTAAGGTGGTAAAGACAATTCAGATTAGTCAACTCTGGTAATTTTCACGGAAGGCAGATGTTTTCAGAAAAACAATTACGGCGAAGACGCTATTTTTCTAAGTTAAACACATTTAAGCTTAAACAAATGTCTCACTTGGAAACAATTCGGAGCTAGAGCCAACACCAAGAAGCCCGGCGTAGGAACAGGCTCCAAAATGTTGCCACTAAGATTAAGATAAGACATCAATATTTTAAAAAAGCGAACTGTGACTATATTTTACAGCATTAAAGCATTTGCAATTTGTCTCGAAAAAAGAGAAAATAATACACGTAGCGGTTTACCGATGGTTAATAGCACGCTAAACCATTTAACTAACATTGGCGCCAAACTGAGACTTTGCAAACAGTTTTGATGCTGATCAGACGCCGCGTAACGCGGCGTCTGATCAGCATCCAAACTGTTTGACATTAGAGTCGACATTTCTGCAGTTAAAACAACCCTAAAACTGACTTTAAAAATATTGTAGACGACACCACAAATGTTGACGATAATTTGGCGGTAAATGGGCTGAAGCAGACGATACAACTTGGCAGTAAAAGAGTTAAGGTTAATTATCGACGATGGATATGATCGGGGAAGGATACAATGAGGGTAGTGTAAGAAAGTAAACATAACCAAAGACAAGGCACATTCTTTATTTATTTCCTGTTATCTAAGTCTCTAAGAGAGTCATTCTTCACCAATGTCTTGGGGCACACTTCTGCAAAATCAATGTTAACAGACGAAACAGTGTCGCAGGTGTTCTACTTTATGCAAGCTTAGTCTAGTACATGTACTCTCTTCGGAAATGAATAGGAGCTAGACATCTGAGTTCGAAAATTGCTGCTGACGACATAAGTTTGCAGAATACTTTGTTTTCGAATCACATTTGTTTTGCTCGTTAACCCTAAACATGTAATCACGAATATCAACAGTGACTCAGTTCTAACCAGAAATTGTACCTGAGATACGTTGCTTTTTCCCGTTTAAACGCAAATGAAACGCACATGCATTGCAATAAAAAATAGAAAATGACAAGTGTTTGACAATTTTATTTATTTTAATCTGAATGGAAAACTCTTTGAAACTCTGGTGATATTCTTTTAAGGTAATTGCAGTTTAATCTTGTTTGGGAATACATGTATGCTGCGTACGAAACATGTTGTCAACAACCGATATATGGCGTGATAAAGTTAACAACGGCAAGTGAATGTGACGGGGGATGGTAATAGATCTACTGCTGTTTGCTCAGGAACTGTTGCAGGGAAAAAGCATAGCTCAGCACAAGCGATATTCTTTATTTATACCCACTTATCAACGACTCTGAGAAAGCAGTTGCCACCAAGATCCCGAGGCACACACATGCAAAGTTAATTTAATAGACTGTTTCGCAGGTACCTTTATTTCATAGTTTAACCATTATCCTGCCGATCGCCATTTGACTGTTTGCTACATGTATTCGTCTTATTCAGTTGAAAATTTATAAATGTTAATTGGATATTTTTGCAGACGACAATCTCATAGCAAACAGTAATATCGCGGGATGGGGGTTATTAGACGATACAATTTCGCTGGCACCATTATTTAATTAATTTGTGCCCACGATCCCATATATGGGACATAGGCAAACAGTGTAGACTCTGATCAAATCTTGACCAGGCATCCCTTTGATATGGACTAATACAATATATAAGCATGGAAGAATCCACTGGGCGCAAATGGGTAAATGGTTTAACTTTCTGCACGCTTCTAACAATTTGATTTTTTGTTGCAAACGTTTTGGATCCAGACCAGACGCCGATTGATTTGGCGTCTTAATATAATGCTAAACGAACGACAGACAAATCTGCTTTGAAGATTGCTGCAGCAGACAAAGTTTCGAGGCAAAGTTGGTTCTGTGTACCAAAGGTAACAGAAAGGCACCATTACTGTCTGAAATATTTGCATGGTGGGCAGTCATTTGTTAAGACAAAGAACAGCGCCCCTATCTACAACGATACCTAATGGGAGACACAAATATGTCTGCGTTGTTCGGAGGGAGTCGTCATAGGGAGGGAAAGTGACTTACATTTGCAAACAGCTTGAATTCAGATCAAACGCCGCGTAACGAGGCGTCTGATCTGGATTCAAGCTGTTTGTGACTCGTCATTAAGTTTTTCCTGTCAAAATGTCCATTTTGTAATTTTGAGAAAAACAGCAGACGACAATTTTAAGCAGACGCCATTGCAGTCGTGAATAGGTTGGAAATAAATGTCCTGTTTATGGAACAGCGGCAATGGTTGTTGTAAGGAGGGAATCATTGTTGGGAGGGCCGTTGTAGGGAGGGAGCACTATAGTTACAATTCGTTGTGCCATTAAATCTATCTCAGTAGACTACTTTCTTGTGGTCAAATAACTACTGTACGCTTTTTGGTGACGTGCAACGACTGATTTGCCCATTACAAAATTATGTTCAATATGTACAAATTACTGACGAAAAAGTAAAAGTAGTGTGATAATAGCCACGGATCGGAAATCGAAAACATCCATGTTGACTATAAAAAAAACCCAACTTATTCGGTAATATCTTTATTCGACCCATTTGTGCCAAGAACATAGGCAAACAGATGCGGCGTCTGATCAGAGTCTACACTGTTTGCTGAAATTGAATTTCAATATAAAACAAAACGAAAATGAAAATTTTGACCAGACATCCCTTTGATAAAATATGGACTAATCCAATATAAAAATATGGAATTATCCGCTGGGTATAAATGGGTTACAGGTAAGACGAAAACTATTGAAATACTGGCCTTCCTCAATTACATATATGACTTAGGACATTAAATATAGAGCCACAACGTGTAATCGGAGCGGCAAACAGTTTGGAGCCTAACAAGACACCAGTTTACCCGTATCTGATTCGGCCTCAAACTGTTTACAATCGACATAACTGTTTAAGCATGATCTGTATCCAAATCGTTTGCACATGGCAGTATAGTCGCACAAAGTCAGTGAAGGGGTTCAACATTTATACCAGGGACAACGTCAAGCGTCATTCCCAATGAGTTATTCAGTGGAGAAGACGTTTGTCTTTCCCAATGAACGCATTTATGCTAAACTTATTATGTCCATCGCAAAGAGTTTGGAGCAAGATCAGACGCATCGTGACGCGTCACCTGAACAGGCGTCAAACTGTTTGCCACTCAAATATAAATGCATCGGCAGAATTTTCAAGAACTTGTAATTTTCTATATTCTATTGCATTGCGTTGAGTTTCGTTTAAACGGGGAAAAATGATGTTTTAGTCACCGGAAAGGGCAATGGTCAGGTAAAAGCACAAACGCAATATAAAAAAGATATGTGTATTGAAACGATTGCTCAATTAACCATGGTATCAAATACATAGTGTAATAAACTAACTTCTATAGACGTACATAGCAACAGAACGTGCACGAGTGGCGCAGTCTGGTTTACACTTTCATTTCTCTCACACACTCTTGCATTCATACAGCGGGGAATACTTTATTCATATCTAATAGACACTTTTGTGTTTTAAACATGTATAGTTATGATCAACAGTTTAGAGCTTAATCAGACAACTATAGTATGTTGGTGATGTCTGGTTACATCCAAAACTGTTTGCTATTAGCTTCATTCTATGAAAGAGTCCTAAACATTGTTAAAAAATGTGTCTGTTTTAACATTTTATCATACGGTGAATACGTTTTGTTTTTCGGTTTCGGTTAAAACATTCCCCCAAAACCTGTTTCTAGACTTGAAGACAGGTGAAAACTTAAAGCAAGTTGAAAGTAAAGCAGAATGCGCCTTCAGACACATTCTGCTTTACTTTCAGCGTTCTTTAAGCTATCATATGCTAGGATTTTGAAACTATAGATTATGGTACATTTTTATGACTGTATAGATTGGAACTATTTTCTCAAAAGGCGCTAAAAGATGCTTCTAATGGAGAAAATGGTTAGCACGCATGCTATTTAAATGCCGTCTGCAAAAAAAGTTAAAAAGGATGTTTCGTTAAGAAAATATAGTCAGCATGTCAAACGGTTTAGATCCAGATGCAAAAAATAAAACCACAATTTGTAACATCTTCCATTTGGTACAATATTTATATGTTTAGGACCAAAACTTACTGTGATAAGGACGATTTTGTAGGTATTGCTCATTATAACGCAAAATTGGGGGATTGCCATGGAAAAAAAAAAAAAAAAATTACTTAAAGTTAATTTGTTGGTCCTTAAGTAAGATGTTATGTTTTCCGATGATTTTGCCATCCTTTTAAACTACAAAATTTAAAAAAAATTAAAAAAGTTAAATATTTACGTTTCTTTTTATTTGTCCACTTTTTTAATGTTAACATTTATATTCATGAATATGCAAATGAGATATTTAAAAAAAGTTGCATATAAAAACCCAATGTCTTATCTTCTATTTGGTACCAGTTTTATATTTTTCGGACAAAAACTGGCTGTGATATGGATGATTGTTCAGGTATTGGTCATCATAACAAAAAAGTGGGGTTCCCATGGAAATGGTTAAAATACATATAACATACAAGATTTTATATTTTAGTACATTCTCGATTCTGATTCAGTAGACCCTACTGAACATTTTGTTACCCATGAAAAAATGTCATGGGGGATGCACGGTACCCCAGAGTATAACATGCATGCACCTTTTATCGTTTTAGCACTGATTCATTGCTCCTCCAATATTTGTGAATGTTGATACATAATGTAGAACAATCATTAATCTTTCTACACTACAGTGCATTATGTTGGCGTTTCGTGTTGTTTATATGGAGAAATATAATATATGCCGCATTGTGTATAATGTCTGTTATATGTTAAAAAGTCTCCCTTCTTCAAAGATCAATATTCACTATGACTGTCTATCTTTTACAGGTATATATATTCGCTACATGAATATTATAACGGTATTTTTTTTTAAAAGTATCTAAGAAATATAATGCTTTAGAATGCGGGTCTGGACATGCCAATTGCAAATTTCTAATTGGTATTGTGTCCTATGGAAGGCCGGTGCGCCATGCTAATTGCGAAATGCTATCTGTGAAATATTAAATGCTATTGGCTAAATGCGAAATTGCTATTTGCTTAATGCCATTTGCCAATGCCAATACGTATAGCTATTTGCCAAATGCTTAATGACATTTTCACCGAATGTCAAATGCTTTGGCGGTTTCTTCAAATGGCGGGTTTTCTCATTCATTTGACAATCAGCAAATCGCTTTTAGCATTTAGTAAATCGCATTTAGGCAAAATAAGAAATTACCCGTGTTTCCTGTTACATGCCAAAAAAAGATTAGGGACGGACGGTCGGAAATCTTTTTTGAACACAATCATTTAATGATATATATATGAAAATATATGAATGTATTTTATTTTGCAGAGCCCTGGGCCATACATAAAATACCTTAAAAATATCAATTCAAGATGTTATTTTTAATTGATAGGTCCCATTACCAAAATTACCTTAAAAATGAAACTGGTATGATTGTTAACCACTATTGGTATGCCAAACTACCTGCAAAGTAGTGACTTATATATGGTGGAATTAATAATATTCGAAATGTATTGTATCCTTGTCAAATATGTCAATAAAATGTGTCTGCATGTTGAATATGTCAATAGTTAATTTACTAGCAGATCATATCTGCAAGGAAGGTACTTTATGACAGATTTAGATCAAATTTCTGTTAGATATTTGCTAATCTTAAAATCAATTTTGAAAACAAAAAAACGACTATATAGCAGCTTTTTAAACAATTAACTGAAGAATAGCTTCTATTACACGTTCCTCAGTTTAGGGTCGGCGGGAGAAAACTAGGGTCGGTCGGGTTACCGGAAAAAGAGGTATTTTTGTTGGCCTTAGTACAGCAATTCGCATTTGGCATTTAGGAATTTGCGAATAGCACTTTTGCAATTTGCATTTAGCATTTTTGCAATTCGCAAATGGCATTTCGCAAAACGTATTTCGAAATCAGCATTTAGCATTTGGCATTTTACAAATAGAATTTAGCATTAAACACCCCTAATAGAATTATGTACTTAATTAGCATTTGCAATTCGCATTTAGCATTTCGCATATAGCAATTCGTATTTAGCATTTAGCATGGCGCCTCGGCCTTCCATAGTGTCCACTTCTAAATGCCAATTGCTTATTTGCCAGTTGCTAAATGCTTATAATGTCACTTTCCAGTTGCTGAATGTTAACTGCCGTGCAATATGCTACTTGCCATTTGCTAGTTTCTCTTCACTAGATAGTGACCGTATCTGTACCCGGCAAATTTGACAATGCGTTTAAAAGGTGAAATGCCGTTAATATGGTATGTTTGGGTCCAGAAAAAATGAATGTATCTGACTTCATTCTACAATATGTTTTGTAATATTTATTAATGATTTCGTTAAACAGATTTTAATGAAATAATAGTACTGATTGCGGGTAGCATATTCCAATTGCTGAATGAGTATTGTTTGTTTGCCATTTCCTAAATGGCAATTGCTAATATGTAACTTCTTAGTTGCTTTATGCTAAATGCCAATACGCCACTTTTCAGTTTGCTAAACGTTAATTACCACATTTGTCTCAATTCTGTTTAATTCTGGTCACAGGGTAAATTTGACGAATTATAGCAAAAGGAATAGGGAAATTGACTTATTGGTTACACTTTGTTTATGTTATCACTTTCATACATCCTGTAGTCTGTGTTGTAAAATACGATGACTCTCTGCGAGAGAAGAACTGTTCTATACATTTTGTTTTCTGTGTTGGAAAATACGATGACTGTGTGAGAAAAACTGTTCTATACATTTAGTATTCTGTGTTGGAGAAAACGATGACTGCGTAAGAAGAACTGTTCTATACATTTTGTATATGGGCAAATGGCAGTCTAGCAAATGTAAATTGGCATGTTCCGACCCGCGTAATGTATCAAACTGTAAAAAGTAAAATACAGCGCTCCCTCTCTACAACGACACCCATTGATCGACAAGAAATATGTGCGTTGTTCGGAGACAGCCATTATAGGAATCAAGCTCCTTGTCACTCGTATTTTAGTTGTTTCTGTCAAAATGTCCATTATGTAACTTTGAGAAAAAAAGAAGACGGCAATTTGAAACAAACGATATTGCAGCAGTTAAAGCGTTAGACATAATTGTCTTGTTTGGGGAACTACGGCAATGGTCGTTGTAAGGAGGGAGTCGTTGTTGGGAGGGCCGTTGTAGGGAGGAACACTGTATCACCAACTTATATGTTTGTGCTAAACAGCGAGGACTTAAATTTGGATGCTGAACGCCATAATTTGAATATATGTATGTACAGTAAAACGATTATTATTCTTTCCCACCAAACGCAATCAAAGGGCTATAATATAGAAAATGACACAGTTTTAACAATTCAGAACATTTAGTTTAACCCTTTGCCTGCTGGTCGCGACTTTATTGATTTTGTCAAATAGTTTAGATCCAGATCAGACACCGCGTAACGCGGTGTCTGATCTGGATCCAAACTGTTTGACACTCTTCTCTAGGGTTCTTTACTAACAAAAAGGTATAAATTTAAATTCAACAAACTTTGCAGACGACAATTTCGAAGCAGACGACATCACCGCAGGATAAGGGTTAATATGAGTGGCAACCAGTTTGAAGTCTGATTAGGGTTACACGGTATTTGATCTGGCTCCAATGAGTATGCAACTATCATAACGTTTCTAGCATATACTTGTTTATTGATAAATAATAACTTTTTCCCGCTATACATATACGTATCATGCTCAAAACAATGTATAGATCTTCATAGATTACAAACCTGAAGGTTTTGTTATCGTAGTACAGGTATCACTGGTTTATTGATCACATTTAGAATACGGATATGTTTTCACAACATCCAGGCCAACATGTCCCTAAGTCGCTCATCTGGTAGCCAATGTGTTTGTTTTACATTAAAATTAGGATAGTGGCTCCGGAAAAAAGGAGATTTGTATTTAGCTTTCACTTTAATAGCCACATAAGATAACCCTTAACCACCCACTATCGGCTATGTTTTCCAAGCTAGGAAAGTAATTTTTACAAATGCCGTAGAGAGTCATGCATTGATCATTTGAGTAAGATACATTTCAAAATGAGACAGTGGTATAAGACGTCAATATTTTCTAAAGTTTTCACTATAAGCCATTATGGGTAAACTTGTCCCACCCACTGGCTTTTCAGTTAGCAAAATTATTTGAAGTTATTTGGTAGAGAATCACCAATAGATCATTTTGAATATTATTTTCAATTTGGATCAGTTATTTTAAAGAAGGAGATTTTTTAAGTTTTCACGATAAACCATCAAAGGTAAACTTGCCACACCCACTGGCGGCCATATGTCTTTGCTAGGAAAATTATTTTAAGAAGTCCTCCAAGAATGTTTATTATAAATGTCTTTAATTTAGACTAGAAGTTTCGGAGAGGTCATGGATCATTTGTGTAAAATTATTTTCGATTTGGACCAGTGGATTTGTAAATATTTTTCAGTTGGTTACCATGACAACCACATTTTCAATTGGGTGACATAAATTTGAAAAACAAAATCAAATAGAGTACCTTGCAGGAAACAATCCTATGAAGTTTTTAAATCGGACAACAGACACATTAGCTTACCTTGGCATTTCGTGCCAGGTGAGCTAAAATACTTGATCTTTATTTTATCCCTTTCTCCATCAATACGCCTTTTATTGCATTTTGTCACTTCTTCCACAGTAGTTATAAAGCCACGAATATGTACCACATGAAACAGTTTCTATATTCAAGTACAACATAGAGTGAAAGTAAAGCAGAATGCGCCTTAATTAAGTCACTGTCTGATTTTCTTTCAATCTGCTTTAAGAGGATACTTGTATTCAGAATAAGAAATACGCTACAGTGAATCAATAGTTAAAAGGTTATGGTTAAGAGACAATTGCCATGTTCCAGATTGACCTAAGGGTAAATGTTATTCGCAACTGGGTACACACATAATCAAATTAGAGGACGACTAGCCGCCAAGTCACAATGTCTGGTTGCAATTGAAATCAACTCCTGGGGCTCGTCTTACGAAACGTCGTACGACAAAACGATCGTAGGTCAAAACTTAAAAAAACATCTATTTTTTTATTTCTCCATCTAATCCTGTATTTTGACATCTCTTTGGAATTGTATTTTCAGGACGATTCCAAAGAGATGTCACATGTCAGGATTAGATGGAGAAATAAAAATAATTGAGAAGTTTATAATTCGACTTACGCAAAGCTTTGTCGTACGATGTTTCGTAAGACGACCCCTGGAGTACAGCGCAATTAGGTTGGAAGTGATTGAAGTTGCCACTGAACAACAAATTATTATGTAATAATAATTGTACAAACGCATTGCAGATAGACGATCTTAAAGCTATATTTGACGCTGGGTTTTGGTGATTCATAGGAATCTTCATGACTTCATACGATCTCAAAATACACAGTACATGTATGCTTAAATATTTTGTCTATTACTAAAATTTGGTAGCCTGATCAGAGGCCGGCTAACCAGGGGTTAGGTCAGGCTTCAAATTAGTATCACTCGGGTAAACAAGATCGTCAACTGTGTTTTTTTTTAAAAATCCATTTTCTACATCGTACTGTATTGCATTTGCGTTTATTTAATATAAATGGGAAAATGTTATTCTCCACTGTCATACTGAACTGTACTGAACGGTGGCCAACCTGTGGTCAGCAATACAGTTCAACCTCTCTATTACGACCATTAAAACAAAGGCTAATTGATTGTATAAAAGAAAAGTGACAGCTTAAAGCAAGGTGACAGTAAAACAGAAAGCTCCTACAGGAGCTTTCTGTTTTTCTGTTACCTTGCTTTAAGCAGTCACTTGTCGTAAAAACCTTATAATAAACCTAATTTAGTAGTCGTAATAGAGAGGTTTTACTGTATTTTATGGGAAAGGCATTATTGCTTATAAAACAGCTTCCTGTGATTCTTGTCTCCTGCATTATGCACTACCTCTCACTGATTTTAAAATATCATATCGACAATATGTGGTGTGTTCCATTGACTTTGACTGAAAATGCGCTTGTATATAAGTCCTGATAAACTGTTCTATCACGTATGTCCCTTCTTTTCATTATTACTTGCCTTTTTGTCTTGTTTTAAATGGCAACTGAATACATTATTGTCATACAATATTTTGAAATGGTAACAATTATCGACCATGAGTCTCGGGGACCATTCAGGAACACGCTTCTGCTCAGCTCGCCCTCGCATCATTTGGTTATTTGAGCGGATTCTATATTAAAATACAATTTAAGAGACCCGTGCAAGAAATAAACTACGATCTCAGGTATGGCGAGTGGAAAGTAACAAACCAAGAATGACAAGTTATCTCCAGTTATACAGTGGAGAATCTGTTATTCTTTCCCGTTTAAACGCAAACGTACGCAAACGCAAAGCACTAAAACGTAGAAAAGTACAACTTTTGGACAATTCTGATAATTCTTGTTTATCTTGGTGGCAAACAGTTTTGAGCCTGATCAGACGCCGGGTAACCCGGCGTCTGATCTGGCTCCAAACTGTTTGCACTGCAAATAATAGTTTTAGCGTAAACGCGTTTATTGGGAAATAATAACACATTCTCCACTGTAGCACTTGTAATAACCATTGCAAACAATGTGAATCCTTTGATTCGTAAGACACAAAAATATATATTTCTATTTATTACTTCTTCGCCATCAATACTGATGATTATTAGAAGGGGCACTTTTTCGGTGCACCATTGGGATTGAACCCGCAACCTCCCGCACTGCAAGAGGACGCTCTACCACTGAGCTATACAGGCGGACTTACGACCATATATTGTCGTAATATGAATTTAAAAAAGGATTTACCAAATACCAAACGATATACAGTGGAGAACACGCTACTCTTTCTCAAATAAATGCGTTTATGCTTATCCGGTGTCTGATCAGGCTCAAAACTGTTTGTCACTCTGAATAAGAAAACGATATAATAGAAAACAGACAATATTTTCTATGTTTTATTGCTTTGCGTTAAGTTTCCGTTGAAACGGGAAAGAATAACATATTCTTTACTGTAGCATAACAGTAACAGTAAAACATCTCTATTACGATCATTAACTCTTTCCTCCCTAAAACTTTAAATGGACAATTTCAGTTTCCATTTAAGTCTAGTCCATTCTGACTTTTAAGGGTTGTTTTTGTCAATGTTTGGAATTATGACAAACAGTGAAGACCCTGATCAGAGGGCTCCTTTCGGAGCCCTCTGATCTGGGTCTTCACTGTTTGCACAGGACAAGTGCACTATCCACATGTACACTTTTTGAAAAGGACGCCTATATGCGGGACTAGGGTTCAAAGGGTTAAACTGTGTAAAATAGTAGGTGTTTACGATAGGTGACTGCTTAAAGAAAGATGAATGTAAAACAGAAAGCTCCTATAGGAGCTTTCTGATTTTCTGACACATTGCTTTAAGCTGTCACCTGTCTTATATACAATCGATTGGCCTTCGTTTTAGTGATCTTCATAGAGAGGTTTTACTGTACTTCGATGAAAGGCGTGTTTGTGACATTTTGTTGATTGTCCCTTTAACATGTAGAGGGCAAAATAAAATATGTTTCAAAGGACAATGTATATTATGGTCCGATATATAATTGTGTGCGAATTATGTAACACTTATGAAATACATCATAACAAATTCCTCATACTTTGGTGACTAATATCAGCTGTTATTTTGCAAACCCCATGTCTGATTCTGTGGCCTGTTTTACATTTGTCATACGACAAATATTGTCGTAAGTTAGATTATAAAGTTCCCAATTATTACTTATTTCTCCAGCTTACCATGTCTTGTGACATCTCTTCCCAAGATAATTCCAAAGAGATGTCTCAAGACAGGCTTAGATGCAGAAATCAGAAATTTAATGAATTTTAAGTGTTTGACTTACGACCATTTTTGTCGTATGACGGGCCCAAGGTTGACAATGTTTGCAAGATTGGTTGAGATAATACACATGATTCGGACAACTGAAGAACTGTGTAGATCCTAATCAAACACCGCTGATCAGCGTAAACACTTTTTACATTGTGTGAGATCCCTTTCGTTACATTACACCTTATTAGTCATGTAACAAAAAAGGGATCTCTCACAATGCAACAACTTTGCAAACGTTTCAACAGTTTACATGATAGCACATGCTTTACTGCCAGATTCGGCGATTATTTTATCTTTTAAACCATTCACTACTCTGTTATTGTCTGAGTGGGCTTCCTTTGTATCAGCCCTATGTTCGTTGCCGTCACCAGAATTGCTGTAGTCGTGTTTACCTTCTCCGTCGTCTACATTATTAAAGCTCTTCCACTTCTGTGCAGTGGTATGAGACTGTGTATGGACATTTAAAATCTTTCGTTTGACATTGTCTTTTACTGAATGTGCTGACACACTATTGTCTTGGGAAGACACATTGTTCTCTCCTTCGCTCGTAAAGAATGAGAACGATGAATGCTGTTTACGCAGTAACTTTTGTTTTACGGCACCATTATGTTTGGGCGATGGTTGGGGACTATGGTGTAGTTTGTGTGTGGAGTTAAGGTCGATGTTCTGAAGTTCATCCATCAACATTTCAAACTTTTTCTCACTCCGGATTTTCTCCTCTGTCGTGATACACAGTTGGGATTCCAGCTGTTTGATTCGATTCTGTTTGGCTCTCCCGTCTTCCTTAAGATCGGATATCTGAAACGAAGACGTAACCCATTTATACCCAGTGGATTCCTCCATGTTTATATATTGGATTAGTCCATTTTTCTCAAAGGGATGCCTGGTCAAAATTTTCATTTTCATTTTGTTTTATATTAAAATTCCTATCAGTAAACAGTGAAGACTGATATGATGCCGCATAATGCGGCGTCAGATCAGAGTCTACACTGTTGGTCGATGTTCCATATATAATTACATACACGAACATTGACGATGACGGGTTTTTTTCACCGCTTCAAGGAAACAACATAAAACGTTGCAGTAAAATGTATAAAAAACGTTTTTTGAAAATTGTGTTAACTTATTAAAGTCCAGATGGCACACATTGTCGAACATGACAATACACCGAGTTACTCGGCGTCTTATCTGGCTCCGAACTGTTTGCAATAGACGCACCTTTGTAATTATTCTTGCACATAAATCGTATTGAAAAAAAAACAACTTTAAAAACACATAATCAGTGAAAGTTTGCTGTAAACGGGTTAAACGAAAATAAATGCAAGTAATTGTATGATAAATTTAAAGGTGTTGATGGTCTACGTTTATTAGGCTGGCAAAGGCTTTGGAGACAAATTAGACGCGGAGGAACTTTGATCTGATTTGCTTCTTCATAGTATGCAAATGGAGTACCTGGCTGTAAATGGCGCGCATGCGCTTTACTGTAGTTAAAAGGGTTATCATTTTTACCCTAGGTACGCATATACGTAATCTTTGTAAAAAGTGTACCTGAAAAAGTATGAATCAAACAGTGAATACCTAGATCAAAGTGTCCCTAGCCCTCTGATCAGAGTACAAATTGTTTGTCAAAATGCAATTACAATGTATTTACAAAAAACAACCCTTAATAGATCTAGTAAACAATGGATTAGACTCAATTGGAAACTGATGTTCATCTGAATATTCAGGGAAGGGAGGGTTAAGGTAAGCGTACGTCTTTGTTGAGGCGGGTGATGAGCATGTCTTTGGCTGTGATTGAGGCGGTGGAGGAGGCCAGCTGTGTCCGGTACCTCTGGACTGTCGCCTCGAGAAGTGACACCTTGTCTATCAGGTGCCGCCGTGCTAACGTCCTGAAACGAATAGCAGGTTTCATGTATATACAGTTAAACCCCGCTATAACGACCACTGAATTTTTGATAATTATTAGGAATGTAGGTCAGGTGACTGCTTAAAGCAAGGTGACAGTAAAAGAGAAAGCTCCTGTAGGAGCTTTCTGTTTTACTGTCACATTGCTTTGAGCTGTCACATGTATTTTATACAATCAATTAGCCTTCGTTTTAGTGGTCGTAATAGAGAGGTTTCACTTCAGATCCTCAATCTAAAACTGACATTCGTTGGATTGGCATACGTGTAAATGCTACACTACAGTTAAAACCCAATAAGGTGAAATTGGCGTGAATTACGAATTGCAAATTGAATTTATATTATAGGAGTAATTGCATTCACGTTTAGGTTTATGTTACAATAACTACTATTGTTATTCCAGTCTGGATTCAAACGTACACGTAGTTTCAATTTGAAAACAGGAAAATAAAGATGTAACCAATGGTTTTTCGCAATTGTTAAATCTATCCCCTTAACTGCCATGTAATAATGGCTTTCCGTCTAATACGGCGTCTGATCAGGAACAAAACTGTTTGACACTTATTTCAATATTTTTTCTCAAAATAGCGAACACACGAATTTGAGAAACGAAAGCATACGGTAAGTTTTAAAGCATATGACGTCATGGCTGTGAATGGGTCTATATTTAATGCAACATGCGTCTTGTAGAATGATGCACGATTTCCGTGGATGCAAAAGCAATCAACACAATTTCTTTTGCAAAAAAAGTATGCAAATAAGTCACAAACTGTGTCATTTAGGCACACCACAATAGTGTAGGTAATTAACAGAGCTCTAATTAAGCCTAATCAAATTCCATGAATTTGTTTACAGACTCCGTCAAATACAGTTAATCTTCTTTTAACCCTGTTATCGTCAAATTTACCGTGATGTGTTTACCCTTTCAGCGACATAGTGTCATCTGCTGCAATAATGTTGTCACCAATATCGTTTCAAAATTATATTCAAGAAATTATGATTGACGAAATTTTGAAATGAGTGTCAAAATAGTTTGGTTTCTGATAAGACGTCGCGTTACGCGGCGTCTAATCAGGATCCGAAGTGTCTGCACATGTGCCTTATTCCTTCATTGACAGTGATAAGGTTAAGCTACACGTAAAACAAGCCTCACTGTTGCACTTTACAAAAGATGGAAATTTGATACAGAATGAAGGCAATGCACACTGAAAAACAAACACGTTTGTTCTAAAACGACTATTTTCTCATTCATCTAATTTTGATTGCGTTGATTTTGCGTTTTAGTTGAACGGAACAGAATACTGTCTTCTCAAGTGTTTTACATTTGTCATGTACAGTGCTCCCTCCCTACCACGACCCCCAACAACGACCCCCTCCTTACAACGACCCTTGCCGCAGTTCCCTAAAAAGGACAATTATGTCTTATGCTTCTCCTGCTGCAATGTCGTCTGCTTAAATTCGTGGTGCAGTTTTTCTCAAATTACATAATGGATATTTTGACAGGAAAAAACACTTAATGACAAGTGACAAACAGCTTGAATCCAGATCAGACGCCGCGTTACGTGGCGTCTGATCTGGATTCAAGCTGTTTGCAAATGTAGCCAATTGCCCTCCATATAAAGACTCCCTCCGAACAACGCACACAATTTATGTCTCCCATTGGGTGTCGTTATAGAGAGGGAGTGCTGTATTAAGCTTCCAGCAATTATATCGAAACCACTGATTATTCGCGAACTTTATTCAACTTACACATCCATAGCGTTCTTTTGTTGTTTTTGTGTTTAGAAACGCCACATGTTAACTTAATTAGGACACCCGCATTAAGTAATTTGATTGATTGATTGAGTTAGGTTTTACGGCACCGCGACACATGAAATGGTCATAAGGCGCCGAGTAATCTGGATGTTTACGACATTCATGCCTTTAACTTATTCCTCCACTGAAGGAAATAGTTCCACTTTATACAGTCATGAATATTTACCAATATAATAGCAGATCGTAAGTAAAAGCAGATTGAGAGTAAAGCATAATGTGCCTTATGACACACTCTGCTACTTTCAATCTGATTTCAGTTGTTATCTGCCTTTCAAAACTAGAAACTATCTATGAGTAAAGAGTTAATTACTGGGAATTTACTGAAGTATATGTTGGTGTTGTACCCAAGAAACAAAACACAATAAAATAACTGACCACGTTGAAAAGATAATTAAAATGGCTGAAAATGCACCTGTAAAGAAAATGCGAAGTTATATCATGTTATCACATTTCATTGTATATTTCGACAGATACCATACATGTAAATCCAAAGACTGGTACTAAGATGAACTAGCGTTGAACTACTCACCCAAAAAGAAACCTTACACAACATAATTGGCCTATTCTGGAAATGGATGGGCGTGTTATATTTTTTGAAGCTATAAACTTCATTTGGATGTGTTTGGAACATGTCTGTGAATTTTTATCTTTCTCGCACACGAAATGAGTGATTTAAACGTCAGTTTATATGGTAGGAGTGCAAAAATAAAATGTTAGTATGTGTGTGTATGTGTGAGCTTGTCATTTGCTGTCCCATATGTATTCGCATTGCGTCATTTCACTGTGGGCCTTATTAGCGCTAAACACTATCTCTAACCCGTTAGTGTGAGTGCCAGTAAACGCGTTTATTGGTAAAGAATAGCGTTTACTCCACTGTAGTTATAGTATTCATCGATGAAATATAATTGATCAGGTTGTTTTATTAGGGTTCACAATGATTGAGGACTAGTGCCTACCAATGTCGTCTTGCCTTGGCTGAGGCTTCAGGGGAGTTTACTGCGGGACAACTATCTCGATGTTCTCCGTCAGCGGTCTCTGTCCGACATTCTAGCTCCTCTACAGTTGAAATAAATTCTTGTTTCATCTGCAGCAAATCCTGAAATACACGTGTATTACTAATAAAACAGAAGGGAAGACGTTATCCTTTCATGTAAATCCGTATCATGCTAAGTTTTGCAAACAGTTTGGAATCAGATCAGACCCTGCGTAACGCGGCGTCTGATCTGGACCAAATTGTTAGCCACTCAATTTTCAACAGTTTTCCTCATTTCAACAATTCGTCAGTTTGAAATGCTAAAACATTAATCTATATTTTTTTTATTTCGCATAAGATATATTTGAAGCAGGCGACAATTCAGCATGATAAGGGTTAACACGAAACGAAACAATAAAGTATTAAAAAGAGGATCTTGAAACTATTGACTATTTTACAAGATATGAGTGACATTGCTTTTGGAGCCTAATTCGACGCAAAGATTCTCAGTGCCTGATCAGTTCCCCAGGAATATGCAATGTTAATGATACTTTTTGCACAAACAATATATTTAGGTGCTTATAATTTATCCACTCTAGCTAAGACCTTATTACTACGACTTATGAATTCACGGCCCAATTATGATGTTAAACGGTTGCATTTTAACCTCTTCACTGCCATGACGTCATCAATTTTAAACAATTGTCGTCTGCTTTTATTTCTCCAAATTCAATTTTTGGAAATATTGAAATGAGTGTCAAAAAGTTTGGATCCCGATTAGACGCTGCGTTACGCGGCGTCTGATCAGAATCCAAACTCTTTGCAAATAACTATTGTTATCGGGGTAAGGCAGTGAAGGGGTTAACACATATATTGACACTAAACTTGCCAGAGGACGTGTTAAGAGCATAACTATGATGTGGGAAATAACGAATTCAGAAATTTTACTTTCAAACAACATCACTGTTGTGTGCCTACGTTACGGACACCACTAACAGACACACACAATCCCATGGATATGATGACCATGAACAAGAAGGCCTGTTGTCTGTTGGTAGTTACTGCTGGGGCCTTTATCCTAATTGTCTTAAGTTTTAACCCTTTCCTCCCTGACACCTAAAATGGACAATTCTAGTTTTCAATTTTGTCTAGTCCATTTTTTACTTTTTAGGATTGATTTTTACATTATATGTCAAAATGACAAAAAGTGTATACCCTGATCAGAGGGCCCCTTAAGGAGCCCTCTGATCAAAGTCGACACTGTTTGCATAGGACAACTGTACTCCTCACAGGTACACTGTTTACAAATGCCGCATATATGCGTGACTAGGGTTCAAAGAGTTAAGCCATTTTATCCTTGTAATACGTGTTAATAGTTATGTTCTTGTATCCCGAGTACAATGTTTATTTCCAATGATACAATGGTTGTTTGCTAAATAATTTGGATCAGGACTCAAACTGTTTGACACTCATTCCAATATTTATTAAGTCAAAATACCTAAAATTTAAATTTGAGAAATAAAAACAAACGACAATATTCTAGAATTGGAGACGTCACGACAGTGAAGGGTCTAACTATCAAAGTATATTTATACCACTTTCCTTTTCACGTATGTGTGGGCGGAAATGCTGCCCCCCTGGGGACTCTCGTTACAGAGGATATTACGTTTTTCATCTAAAGCATTTACACTAAAAAGGGATGCCCTTTGCAAACAGTCTGGATTCAATCAAGGTGCCGATTAAATCCAAACTGTTCAGCTTTAATATCTAAATTAATTTTCAACATTTAAAAAAATATTCGTCACTTTTTACATTTTAATGCGTTTCGTTCATGTATGTTTCGTTAAATATTTCAAACTATAAGTTGTACGCGATTGTACTCACCGAGTTACAAATAAACTATTGTTATGCGATTCTAATGAATAAGGTCTATGCGATTTGGACAATAAAACCGTCAGCCATTCATTAAATGCAATCTAGAAGTTCTTTGAAATAGCATCCTTTTCCAATATCCATATTAATAATAACAGCAATTATTGTTTAAGCAATTGGATAGAAGTCCTAATCAACATGATCGCAGTCGGATGGAACACAATCCATGCAAAAATTTCTGAACTAATTGCTCATATCGATGTCCAATTTGCATGCAGTTTTCTCCACTTAACCCATTTAAATCTTTGGTCTGCTAAAATCATTTCTCAAAGTCAGATTTGTACAGTTTTTGCTGAAAAAATCATTCGATATAAATGGCAAATAGCTTTGATTATGATCAGACGCATAGTCAACCGGCGTCTCATTAAGGTCTAAACTGCTTGGATACTGTAAATACAAGCGCACATGGGTTAACCCATTTATGCCTGGGCAGTGCTACGAACTCTCCCGATGTGCTTGCGGAAAGATTTCGTTACAGATACAGTGGAGAATCTGTTATTCTTTCCCGATAAACGCGTTTACGCTAAAACTATTTTTTCTTTTACAAACAGTTTGGAGCCAGATCAGACGCCGGGTAACCCGGCGTCTGATCAGGCTCCAAACTGTTTGCCACCAAGATAAACATGAAATATCAGAATTGTCCAAAAGTTGTTCTTTTCTACGTTTTAGTGCTTTGTGGTTTGCGTACGTTTGCGTTTAAACGGGAAAGAATAACAGATTCTCCACTGTACGAACTCTCCCGATGTGCTTGCGGAAAGATTTCGTTACAGATATAAAGAGTGATCTAAGGACACTGTAATGTTTTTCCATACAGTAGAACGATTTATATGCACAAGCAAACAGTGCAGACTCTGGTGAGCTGCCGTGTAACGCGGTGTCTCTTCAGGGTGTACACTGTTTGCCAATGACCCCTTTAATATGAATTATGCGTAAATGGGTTAGTGTGAGGGGATTCGGCTTGTTGGATTGTAGGCTCTATCAAGCTCATCATGTATGCGATACTCATATCCGACAACCTTATGATGATCCGTTTGTTCTCATGACATGGGCGACGTCATAGAGTATATTCAATAATATTTACATTCAACCTGTAAAGTCCTTATGTAATCCTATTAAAAAATATGCAGTCATCTGCCGATGAACCTACGCTTCGAATCTGGATTTAACCAGTTCGGATTTCCCCCGTGCTATCCGTGGACTTCTTCAAATAGACTACATCGGGCACTTAACACTAAGCTCCCATTGGTCGACGGTAATATGACACTAGCGGAGTGATACAGACCCATAGGTCGTTGCCATCGCGTTGCTATGTGTGTAAATGGGTTAAGAAAACAACCGCGACCTGTAATTTTAGAATGTGCTTTGGCAATAGATATTCAAGTTGCACTGTTATTTGTTTGCCTTGTAAGTCATTTCCATTCACAGAGAGAGAGTTTACTGGAAAAAATCCTGAATTTTTAATACAGTTACAGTACATGTAGTTGGGACTACTTTCTCACCATATTTAGAAACTGGAATGGCTATTACATCGACATTACATCTATCAAACCTCTTTGACCGGTATATGATAAATTCTTATACAGAAAAACAAATCTGGCCAATAAACACATTAAATTGACTAGACAGAAAATATAAATATAAATATAAGGAATAAACAACATCTCTTTGCCGCTCATGACGGTATGACTACATTAGCTTCGGGGGTTAAATTCATCGAAAACGCCCTTCGGGCGTTTACGGAATTTACCCCCTGCGAAGCTAATGTAGTCATACCGTCATGAACGTCAAAAATATGTTGTTTATTCCTATAGTGTGGACCCAGGTGAGACACCAAGTCACCAAACTCCGTCAGGAAACATAAGAATATATAAACTGTTTGACATTCTGCTTACATCGTAGAGCCCATAACATACTTCGGTTGTGTTCATCGTTTAATTAAATCTAAGTTGATCAAACATTATATGAATTTGAAACGGATATTAATGGAGATTGATTAAGTTCGTAATATAAATACGAAAGCAGATGGTTTGCTCTACAGGATGCATTTTAGATTGCTTTAAGTTTTGGTTTTATTTTAAAAAATATTACCAAAACGTAATTGTAGAATATGTTTAATGACTTAACTTACCAAAATACGGTAAGGTGAACTATGGGTATATTTCCACTGAAGAAATACAGGAGAGTGCGATTTCGAATCCGGGATTTCGAGGCTTAAAAAGTTTACAACATAAAAAAATCAAACACGAAACTTACATCATTTAGAGTTTCTACTTCTTTGGCCCGTTTATCACAAATTGTTTGTCTTTTATTCAAAAGTGCTTCTGCCTCCTCCACCTGGAAATAAATATAAACAGTTTAACATACCTCGACCATAGTCATACATGTAGATACGGAGAGTACCTAACTTCTTTCATTTCCAATACGAAACTATGACTACTCACTAAAACAGTTGTACAGATACAACGGACGTTTCAAATTAAATCACAGGGTTGGTCGTTTTTAGTTTTATTTGTTTTGTTTTGTTAACGTCCGTTCCTGCCATCTATGGGATAAATGGCTGCCCAAGACAGAGGGGAGTGGATACAGAAAACCCGAGCGCGATGCCTTATACTCTGATATAATTCTCTGGTGTGCTTTTTATGCCCTGTGTAAAGCACAGATACATCGGACCTCGGTTTATAAAGTGTTTCTTCCGAAGGACTTGGTCCGGCGGGATTGAACACACGACCCCTGGTACCACAGTCGAGTATGCTACTACTGGAGCACGTCCACCGGTCAGAGTTGGTCGGATACATTCAGGGGAGAAGAACATACAGTGGAGAATACGTTATTCTTTCCCGTTTAAACGCAAAACAAAACGCAAACGCAACACACTAAAGTGTAGAAAAAGGACAATTTTTTGACAATTTTGACTTTTCGTTTGTATCTGTTTGGCAAACAGTTTGGAGCCTGATCAGACGCCGGATTACCCGACGTCTGATCAGGCTCCACACTGTTTGCACTGGAAATAATAGTTATAGCATAAACGCGTTTATTTGGAAAGAATAACGGTTTCTCCACTGTATGGTAGAATAGTAGGGCATAGTCACATGCATCTTCTATGAGTACGACGTAGCAGTTTGTATACCTACAAACCGTACGTCTATAAACTGTGCCCCTATGAACTGCACACCTATAAACTAATTATTAAGCTTAATAAACATCATGTGAACATTATTCATCTGTGTGTTTAGTTGACCAAAATGCTTTTATATATAGGATATTACATGAGTGTTCATAATTTATTGGATTTAGTAAACGAGTCATTTTAGAAAACGATAAAAACGAAGCTTTGCCGAGTTTATATCGTTTTCTAAAACGACGAATTTGACGAATTCTTTTTATAACTTACATTTAACCTAAAAAAATGATTTATCGTAGCCTTTGAGGTCAAGTTATTGCATAGCGCAAAATAAGTAGATCTATACAGGAAAACAGTTGTTCCAAAGTAACCCCGTTCACAAGCATAATGTTTATGTTATTATATGTATTAATAAACATTTTCATGTAGATCTAATATTGATTAATTACACCAAAAAACTATAAATTGAATCAACATGAAGGAATGACGACGTTGGATATTGAACGCATAGACCGCATTATAATGACGTCACAAGTAAACGACGCCGTTGCGTACCTCATTCGCATTGTTATTCAACTAGTTATATATGACAAATAAACAACGAGTGTTATTCAACGCTCATGCCGTCTGGTATGTTATAAAAATACATAAGATTTTATAAGTATCTTATTTCCGTAAATAATTGAGATGAAAAGGTGATTATTATAGGACGCCATTCTATTACTCTGTAATTTCCGAACACATTTTCATATTGTTTGAAATGCATGCAATTACTCTGCGGAATAATAGATTGAAATCAGCCAATACATGTATCCGCAGTGTATTTATATATTGTATCCTAGCGACGTGTTCTCTACATCAGTGTACAATTGAATAATGCATTTGACATATGCGAATAATGTAGACCCATATTAGAGGGTTCCTGCATAAAAATGCTGACCGGGTCTACACTGGTTGTGCTTTTGCAATTTATCAGAAAACTTGAGACGTAGTTGTCTCTGTTACATGTATATACATGTACACATGATGTCCCTAGCTGCATGAATATACAAGTACATGTGTATACGAAAAATGACTACTGTAAGTCCAACTAAAACATAAAACACTTCAAAATCATGAACTTATGCACATTTATTGTATATGTGCAAAACATAGAACTACCATTAACTTATAGGCTGGTTTTTGTGGGGTGGTTCTTGTTTGTTTGAGGTTTGTTTTGGAGGGAGGTTAAAAAAGAAATTTATACGGAAATAATAACGCCTTCACTATTAGATCAGTAGTTCACACTGATGTCCAGAGAACATACATGTACAGGTTTGTCTAAGATCTAAACACTACAACACGACGGCGTCCCAATTCAACCCTCGTAGTTAAAAGGGACACTAAACAACAACAACAACTAACGATGTCTGCAAATGTTTAGACAGCGATTTGCAATGGAAATCCTCTATTGAAAAATGGTCAATGTCCAAAATAATTAGCTGATATATGACACCAATATCCGACAAGGTATTGAATCCATTAATGCATACAGATTATAAATGCGAAACGGAAACTACTTGGACATGACTACGGTGTTATAAACAGCTTGATGGAAATTATAAATGATTACAGCCGAACCTCGATTACAATAAAACCTCTCTCATACGACCACTGAATTATGTTGATTGTAAGGGATTTACGACATGTGGTCGCTTAAAGCAAGGTGACAGTAAAACAGAAAGCTTCTAAAGGAGCTTTCTGTTTTATTGTCACATTGCTTTAAGTAGTCACCTGTCGTTTATACAATACTTTAGCCTTCATTTTAGTGATCGTAATAGAAAGATTTTACTGTACTTAAAATCGTTAAAAGTTAAAACCCGTTCAGCGCCAAACTTATCGTGAGGTATTTACCTCATCATCGCTATAGTGTCGCCTGTTTCAAAAGTTTTGTGTGCAGGTCGTTCCAAAGAAAGATTTAAGAAAGTATGACTTAAAGACATTTCCTCAGTCCATTGATGGACTACCCCCCCCCCCCCCCCCCATTGTTCTCGATATGCGTGAAAGTAACGGTTAAGCAGTAGCAAAGTGTGCCAGGCAATGTCATCAAGCTCAAGTTGTCTAAAGAGGCCCTTACATAATCACACTCAATGGGCTTTTCAATTAGCCTCACATGAAACGCCTCAATGATTCACTGTGATACAGGTAAGCATAAGAATCATGAGATTTGCAAGGAAATTGCCAGGCTAGGGATTATCACCGAAAATAGGTCAGAAAATGTCTTTAAGAAATATTGATACGAGCGATGCGCAGCGTCTGATCTGGATCCAATTTGTTTGCAAAGACGATTCTAGTTAGTAGTGACACCATAGGGTTAATGCAGTCATTAAGATTTTAGGTTTTGGACCCCACCGCCCCCTTTATCTGGAGCCCTTGCAAGCAATTTTGAATACAGTCATAATGGCGAGTAACTCGTCGTCTGGCTAGGTTCTGTTTCTAAGTAGGAGCTTAATAGATTGCAAATATTTTCAAAAAAATGTTACAACTACATGTACAGTGGAGAATCTGTTATTCTTTCCCGTTTAAACGCAAACGTACGCAAACGCAAAGTACTAAAACGTAGAAAAGTACAACTTTTGGACAATTCTGATAATTCATGTTTATCTTGGTGGCAAACAGTTTGGAGCCTGATCAGACGCCGGGTTACCCGGCGTCTGATCTGGCTCCAAACTGTTTGCACTGCAAATAATAGTTTTAGCGTAAACGCGTTTATTGGGAAAGAATAACAGTTTCTCCACTGTATATGTTTGGCATTGCGTTGACATTTACTCTATTTTAAAGGATAACATAATCTCCGACTGTATACCATTGTTAATCTTTTATCAATAGGCTTACAGTGGATAATCTGTTATTCTTTCCCGTTTAAACGCAAACGTACGCAAACGCAAAGCGCTAAAACGTAGAAAAGAACAACTTTTGACAATTCTGATAATTCATGTTTATCTTGGTGGCAAACCGTTTGGAGCCTGATCAGACGCAGGGTTACCCGGCGTCTGATCTGGCTCCAAACTGTTTGCACTGCAAATAATAGTTTTAGCGTAAACGCGTTTATTGGGAAAGAATAACACATTCTCCACTGTACTGCGAACACGTATTCGCGATACGCCAGCATCTCCGATAGACGGGTTTATTATCCAACATCTCACATTATCTCTTAACGATGGGACATTTGGTTTTCAATTTGAAATACAAGGAGAAGCGACACGCATATAATGATGACTGGTTAAAATACAGTAAATCCAATCTATTATGGCCATTGAAAACGAAGACTAATTGTTTGTATAAAAGACCGATGACAACTTCTGTTTGACTGTCACCTTGCTTTAAGTAGTCATCTGCGGTAAACACCTAATAATTAGCACAATTTAGTAGTCGTAATAAAGAGAAATTACTGTTGTGAAGGAGACGTTATTCCTCTCAATTTACCGTTTAAACCGAAATAAACGGAAACACAATGCAATAAGATGTAGAAAATGAAAACTGTTTTAAAAACAACAACAACACACTGCGATTAATTGGTTTCTAATGGCGAACATTCAACAGTCTTTTCAGACTGTGAGATCGCCAAAACTGGTTGACATGGAATAACTATTTAGCATCTTTTGAAGAGGTAATGATACTGGAGAGGAATATCACTTTATTATTAAATTCCTATGCTTTTTAGATATTAAATATATATATATATATATATATATATATATATATATAGAAATCTAGAATATACACTATAATACAGGATCTTACATTTTAACATCTCCGGTGCTTTACGCCTAGTACAATCATAATTTTCAAACAGTTTAGATCCGAATCAGACACGGCGTCTGATTACAACTCACACTGTTTGACGCTCATTTTGGTATTTCTTAAGTCAAACTAGACCTAAATTTTAAACTTGTAAAATAAAGGCAGACGACAGTTGTTTTAAATTGATGACGTCATGGCAGTGAAGGGGTTAACGTTTTATTATCCATATTTACATGCCCCTATACTACATATTTAATTCTCTGTTTGGAAAACAAGAAGAAATATTATTACGCGTCTGTTGCATTCATTTTACTTTTATAGTATGATTTGAATTTAGATATACGTATGTTATACGTGGTGCATATAACATGATTATTTACCATGTACAAGTCGACAGAGTATAGTTTCCATCTTTAAACAAAATAACTCTTTCTGTATGAGAATCATTAGATTAACTGCTTGGCTTGACTTGATTCTGAATTCCCCAATGACACCGTCTTCTCAGGAACAAATCCTCTGGAAACGGGGAAATATCGAGACTTAGATTCAAAGAGTCTTAAACGCGGTTTCAAATTATGTTCTATTCATTTATGTCATCGGTCTGAGACATACTATATGCATTGGTGTACAAAATGAAGTTTCTGATCAGCTGCCGATTTTTCACTAGACTTCATTGATTGAAATAATGGAAATCTACTTTCAACATTATGTAGCGTTCGACCTTCATTATACGATTCTAGCGCGCCTACACCGGCACCAAGGAAGATTATGGTACATGTACACGAAGCGGAGGTACATGTCAGTGCCAATCCGTCGTTGGAGGAGCTAATCGGCAACCTACATCGGGACCTAAATAAAATGTGCACAGATGTGGCTGTCAGAATGGATAAGCTTGAGTCAGGTTTGGAGCAAAGGATCTCCAGCAAGGTGGCCCAACTTCCGGACAAGCGAGTCAACAGGAAGATGAGCCGAATCAAGGGGACGTGGGCGGTGACTTGGAAACCATGAAGGATTCGATTATGGCGGAAGTTGCTGCCGAGAAGGACGAAATCAACGCAAAGCTGTGGGAGGCGGCTTCAGCCCGAGCCTCTGACACAGTCCCTGACATTTCATTGAACGTAGTGATACGGAATCTAACAGAGTCTGTCGGAGAGAATACCTCTAATAAAGTACACGCATTGTTCCATGATGGTCACGGATAGTTGTGTCTGCTGAATCGGCAGTGCGTAATGAGTCATTAAACCGTAAAGCCGGTTTTGTTGTTGCTGGCTTTAAAGCCTGTATAGCTCAGTGGTAGCGCGTTCGCTTGCAGTGCGAGAGGTTGCGGGTTCAATACCCGGCCGGGTCAAACCAAAGACTTGAACATTGGTAGTAATAGCTCCCCTCCTTGGCGTTCAGAATTTGGGTTAGCATTACGACTGGTTCGTCGGTGTCAGGATAAAGTGACCGGCCGGGTACAGTCCCAATGGTGCACCTAAAAAGTGCTCCTTCTCATGATCATCAGTATTGAAGGAGAGAAATAATAAATTGAAATAGAAAGAGTGATAAGGCAACGATCATGGAAGCGAAAGCTAAGTTGAAATGTAGTGCTCAATACGCAACAGTGTACATAAACCATGATCATAGCAGGCAGTAATTGTTATTTGCAGATACTTTTATCGGCCATTAAGCGTTCTGACACTGGCTTGTACATGAAGGGAACGCGTGTTGTAAGCTCTGGTGGCCCTTATAAGCGTCAGCAGGGCAGTGGTACAGTGGAGAATCTGTTATTCTTTCCCGTTTAAACGCAAACGTACGCAAACGCAAAGCACTAAAACGTAGAAAAGTACAACTTTTGGACAATTCTGATAATGCTTGTTTATCTTGGTGGCAAACAGTTTGGAGCCTGATCAGACGCCGGGTTACCCGGCGTCTGATCTGGCTCCAAACTGTTTGCACTGCAAATAATAGTTTTAGCGTAAACGCGTTTATGGGAAAGAATAACAGATTCTCCACTGTACGAGGGGTGTTTCATAATTAATGCAACTAGATCAATAACTTTAATAACATAAGTGCAAAATGCATGTGTGATACATCATTTGAAAGATTCATTCTTCGCCTACACAATAGTATACTGCACAGTAAGATCACATGACTAGACAAGTCACACAATGAGCCTAAATGACCCCAAGTTAAGGGCACTGGACCGTTTTTGTGTATTTTTTTAGGTAATATTTCGAACAAATTTTGATACTGTAACTACCATGACGGTTTTATTATTTGAAATAGTTTTATGAAACTTTCGGTCAGATTAATTTAGACAATTATACACACATTACGCAATTTAAAATTATATTATTTCACAAAATGACAAAAACATAGGTAATATTTAACTCTTACTGAAAAAATCATCAAAAATGACACTACTGTTATGTTCAAGGGGATTTGTTGAAACCTAGAACACGTTTTGTTATATCAAACCATGCTATAATTGAAGTAATTGAAGCAGATGTTCATGTATTTAAAATCAAATTATAGATAAACGAATCTAGAAAAATTTCATAGCGTTCGAAAATTCATGTCAACTTTTTTCATTAGCAAAATGAGAATTTTTTTTTTTTTAAATGAGATTTAAAACAGCTGAGGCATTTAATTGTAATGACATATTTTTTTATAGTAAAATTCAGACATAAACTGATATATTTCAAAAACAAAGTATAGAAAATTTACTTTTAAAAGAGTAATTAGGTCAATAAGTAAAGTCTGAAAAGTGCTATGTTTTAGTGCCCTTGAGGAGGGGTTGTAACAGTTCGAGCGGTGCTGGCAACAACAACAACAACAACGGCTTTCAATGGCACAATAACCACTTCGGCAATCAGAGACAAGGACGTGGTGGCCCTGACGGGTTCACCACGTACATAGGCATGGGTGCTCAGCGAGACCGTGTCGGCAATAGGGGACGCAACCGTGACCGGTATTAGCTCTCAACCGGGTTTTGGAATGTGCGGGGGTTTGTCTGTAGACAGAAACTCGGATAATTACGTGTTGGACCCGGGGGAGTTGGGTTTTTACTATTTAGTAAAATATGATATTTGTTCTGAATATGATATAAAGGTTGTGAAAAACTTCCATGAAGGTATTTTGTGGATAGCACTGTGTCATTAGTTTGTTTAGTAGAGAATACATTTATGCTTGTGTTTGCTATTTGTCGCCTGAGAATTCGATACGTGCATTTGATGTACATACGTTCTATGATAAACATTTGATTGGTATTTATTCGTACCAAAATGATGGATCTATGATATTTATATGTGGTGACTTTAATGTCTGATGTGGGGATATAGAAGACTATATATGGGGTGTAGATAATGTACCCCCATGTGACGTGGTTGATGTTGAAACAAACTCGTAGGTCATAGGTACTATATGCACTGGAGTACAAACGGTGAAGATTCTGATTAGCCGCCGCCTTTTTCACTAGTCTTCTCAGATTGAAATCACCTAAATCTACTTTCTACATTATATACAGCTGAGAATGCTAGTCTTTCCCCATACCCGCTTTAACGAAAGAAAACGCAAAGTCAATTCGATGAAATGGAGAAAAATGAAATCCTTTTGAAAGGTTGACTACTTATTATATATCTGAGTAGCAAACAGTTTAGAGCCAGATCAGACGCCTGGTTACTCGGCGTCTGGTCTGGCTCCAAACCGTTTGCAATGGAAAAACATGTAATTGCTTTAACAAATGGGCTTATTTGGACAGAATAATGTCGTCTTTGGTGTCTTAAAGATAATTCTATCGTCCAAAAATTGCTTTTCCTCCTGAATTCAGAGAAAATACAGTAACGTTTACATCTGGCATTTAACCACAGAATCAATTATTTAACAGCGACGATTAGCTGTTCATGGTATATACTCTGGTAAGAAGAATCTAATAAAACACCAAACGGAAGAGTCCTGTAAGCACGAGAACTCAGTCGAATACTCATTGAGCGTTTGAAAAGCAGCCGGGGATGAAAGCAGAATGGACGAAAATCAGAGAGATCTTCGATCAGAGCTCCAGATAAGGGGAGTATTTCAAAAACTAAAATCTTTATTTCTGCATTAAACCCTATGATGTCATTACTCATTAGAATCGTCTCGAAGAGACTATTCTAATGAGTACAGTGGAGAATCTGTTATTCTTTCCCGATAAACGCGTTTACGCTAAAACTATTTTTTCTTTTACAAACAGTTTGGAGCCAGATCAGACGCCGGGTAACCCGGCGTCTGATCAGGCTCCAAACTGTTTGCCACCAAGATAAACATGAAATATCAGAATTGTCCAAAACTTGTTCTTTTCTACGTTTTAGCGCTTTGCGTTTGCGTACGTTTGCGTTTAAACGGGAAAGAATAACAGATTCTCCACTGTAGTAACACCATCGGATTTGGTGTTAAAATGAATGAGAAAATGCAGGATTGGATCAGTGTACTCCCCCTTATCTTGAGCCCTGGCCGATTGGTGACAGGTTGAGAGTTAGAGTATTTCACTGCCAATGGAGCCAAACTACAATTATCGAAACAGATAAGATCCAGATTAGACACCACTTTAATGTACATTAGTTTGATCAGGATCTAAAACTTTTAACGTTCGTATTGATGTTTTGTAGTCATATTGTCTTAATTTTAACTTCACATATAAATTACAGATGATAGTATTTATGCAGACGGTGAAAAGTTTAAACCAGATGATAAAACTTGGCAATGGAAAAGTTAAAACAAACTGTGTGGTACAATCTGAGTATGCTGTAAATAAGAAACACATGGATTGCTTATGAAAGTAAGTATGAAAGTAGTATGAAAGTAAAGTAGACATTTCCCGAATGAGCCTTTTGCTTTACAGTATCCTGCTCAAAGAATCCGGATGTCATAAGAATAGAGGAAAACTTTCTTTCAAGTACTACAGTGGAGAATCTGTTATTCTTTCCCGTTTAAACGCAAACGTACGCAAAGCGCTAAAACGTAGAAAAGTACAACTTTTGGACAATTCTGATATTTCATGTTTATCTTGGTGGCAAACAGTTTGGAGCCAGATCAGACGCCGGGTTACCCGGCGTCTGATCTGGCTCCAAACTGTTTGTAAAAGAAATAGTTTTAGCGTAAACGCGTTTATCGGGAAAGAATAGCAGATTCTCAACTGTACTTTTTAGCGGAAATGTTCTGCATTTACGTCTTCGCCAATGCTTTTATGGTCATTTTTCATGCTAAAACGGAAAAAAACTTTTTCATTATATCTAATGGTGGAGAAAATACCTTTTCCCAAGAAACACTTTTATATGGAAAGTATTGTGTCCATTGCCAACAGTTCGGAGCAGAAAGCAAAACATTATTTCCCTTGAAATGTATACCATGCCGACAGAGGCGCTGGTGATTGCGCACGAGATTTCCGTGTGTGTACTCTTGTGTAAAAAAAACCTTTTGACCACAGAGCTGTGAAGACGTCGATTTTTTGGGTAGGGTTTTTACTCGTACACAAATATCTCTGACATGCATAATGTAAAACTGTTTCTGAACTAGTTCTGGAACTGTATCCCCAAATCTCAGAACCATATAAAACAACTGGTAAGATTTTAGAATCAAACAACTTGAAAAAGATACTATACGGTAGTTGACCATGTTGGTACAGGGAGGTTAATATTGAAATTAACGCCCTCTTTGCTCTGTAGCCATTTCATTGAGAGAAAGACGAGATGTAAATGTAACACCAACGTATGTAAATGTATTTACTATTTGTAAGACTTCCCCTCTGTATGTCCATTTTTCGTGTCTGGATAGCATACCCCCTTTTTAAACACCATTACTTTCGTTAACTCGGCGTCTGTTCTGGCTCAAAACGGTTTGCAAAGGACATAACTGTTCTTAACACAAACGCGTTTATTAGGGATGAACAGCGTCTCCTTCACTCATCCAAAGACCTTCCAACTTTGCCTCAGTTCCTTGGACTTAACTGACATAGGGAATAATTATGTTTATTAGACAGAGATCATCCTCTCTGATAAGAACTAAAAAAAATAAACGCAGACGACTGATAACCTCATGGCAGTGAATGTGTTAAAATCAATTAGTAGCTTATGTATCAAAGGCCAGCGCTATCGACAGGGGTTATGTTAACCCTAATCCGACTAAAACCCCGCCTACTACAAAACCATTCGTTGCATAATCAATACTCTACTTTAACGTAATGCTAATTAAAAACGTTAACAAGCAGTTTGGATCCAGATCAGAGGCCGAGTTACTTTGCGTCTGATCTGGTTCCAAACTGTTAGTAAATGCCAACAAAACCTCGTCCAGCAGAATAAAGGTTAAACGTCCTTGCTTTCATTGCTGATTTGCATAGAATAATTTCAAAAAGAGGGCAATGTACCCTGATCGATTTTGATTATGAATATAATGCCATAGATAGATGCCCGTTTCATGCAAATCTCTCTGGAGTTCTGTTTTGATTGCTTCATTGCCCCACGATCAATCTATCACCGATAGAGTTGATCGGAAGTAAGAACCCATTGTCCTCCCCACCCCATTAAATATCGCTATTAATCAACTGTTCATAACCAGATAGCCAGACGTAGACTCCGACCGGGCTGTTGTTTTAGTCTAACTACATTAACTCGATAACAGTTAATAATAGAGTTTGCAAACTGTTTGAATCCTGGTCAGACGCCGCGAAACGCGGCGTCTGATCAGGATCCAAACGGTTTGACATTCAGTTCGATAGATCATCAATTATTTTGGCCTAAGTCTAAGTCTAGCTTTGAAACGAAGGTGCAGATAACAGTATTAAAGCAGGAGATATCATGTTGATGCAAAAGTTCAAATCTGGCCAATCAGATGCTTGAGAACGATCTTAGACTCAACTCAAACTCTTTATAACCTTTGACCTTGATCAGCACAACTCCACGATTAATTAGACTCAAACTGTCATTAAACACTCAGATTAAGGCAAACTATGTACATGTTCACTGATAAATAACATTTTTAAATTGTATTGTTTTCTCTTTTTGTTTAAATTCGTTTAAACGGAACAGCGGAACGTCGTTATATTAGATCTATACATATGCCTATTTTCTATATAAAAGGACGCTAAACACAAATGGCCCAATGAGACAGATAGCTCTAAAGGAAAACTTTGCTTAGTGCATTAATTTACTACTTCAACACACATTATTTTATTGAGTAATCAGTTTTACCAAAAGTAAGCAAAATTTTATTCTTTTGAGCTTTATTTTAGTCAATATTCTACATGTATAACGTAACTAAATTTCTTATGTATTGCTGTGATATATTAAACTTTGTTACATGTGTTGTATTACATGTATGCAGTTGACCTTAAATGTCAAATAAATAAATAAATAATGACGAAATTACTGCTAAACGCTCCTACATGTAAAGTAAATGTATCGGCTTTACAATCGTACAGCATAACTAGCAGTATAAGAAAACAATCTTTCTGAAACTATTGAAGGTCGCTTGAGATAGATCTTGCAGTGGAGAAAACACTATTTGTTCCCTTTTAAACGCAAACGAATCGCACTGCGATTAAATGTAGAAATTAAACCCTTTTGAAATTTCTGACGATTTGTTTGAATCTCAATGGCAGGTAGATGGGAACTGGCTCAAACTGTTTGCATTTATCTATACACCAAATGCAGCAGTCATTGGAGATGTGGGATGGGGTCCTGTTGAAGTTAAACAGCTTACTTGTGTTTGCGCTTTCTGGACATTGTTAATATGGAAGAAAATAGAACGAATAAGCGTGTTTTCAAATATTGTGCTGGAAACGCTACACATACATGTAAAAACTGTTTTTTATATAGCATTTGGAATTTTAAAAAGCTACGAGCGTATAATTTAAACAAGTACATGTATACACTTATTGTAAACAATATTTCTAAACATATATTTGTCAATGATATAAAAAAGCGGCACAGGAACGTTTTAAATGTCAATTGAGTGACACCATGAACACATAACAATCTAGGTCTGGTAATGGAAGTAACAAATTAAGAACATATATTTTTTCAAACAATATTTTGGAACAGAAAACTATATTTAAATGGTATTATCAACAAAACACAAGGCATCTTTAAGCTAAAGCGCGGCTTTGTACATTTTGTAGAAACTATGTAGAAAATGAATTCCATGAAAAAATGAAATGATATTTTTACCAAGGCTTCTAAAGTTGACACTCCTTTTAACTCTTAAAATGATACAGATACATTTTATATTTGCTAATGCAAATTTAATAAGCACTATTGTCTAATTCTGTCAACTTATTTTAAAGAGACGCAGATGTTGTTATATAACAATGTGTAAACTGTGATATATGATTTGTAGTGCAATTTGTATTGAAAAATACTGACTATATCCGTCTTTGTAATGTAAATAATCTTGATATTACTTTATTACCCAGTATGTGTTCATTTTGATTGCAATGGATATCAAAGCTTCAGCACACATGTGGGAAAGAATAAAGTATTCTCAACTGTAACCCTTTACCTGATAGCCTATTTCTACTATTGGAGATATGTGACTACTTAAAGCAGGTTGAAAGTATAGCAGAATGCGCCCTAAGGCGCATTCTGCTTTACTTTCAGCCTGCTTTAAGCTATTACCTGCTAGAATAAGGAAAGTATTAAATATGACACATATTCATTACGGTATAATTTGGAACTATTTTCTTCAGCGGATGAATAAAATGCATGTGCTAAAAGTCGCTGCCATAAGGAAAAGGGTCAAATTGTTTTTAAATAAAATAAAAACATCCTTAGGATCACTGTTCTCGAAAAGTTGGTCTTCTACTGACAGACAGAATTTAAGATATTGACCGACATAATCTAATACTAATGTCATAACCGGTTCCCAGCGGACACCAGTTGACACACTTTGAATGTCTGCGACAATGAAACAACGCCTCGCGGGAATATTCTGCTGAAATTGACGTCAACTCAATTAGGAATGCCTATATCTCTTTACGATGAAATTAATCAAATTATACACTGACTTATTTCGAAATAAGCTCTTCAACCTATTCGACGCTAGCGACGAGTTTACTCGTCTTTTGCAAAGAGTGCTCTTGTAAAGAGTACGCTTGTTCTATGCAAACACTGTAGACCCTGATCAGAAGGATTCTGTAATAGACCTCTGATTAGGGTCTGACCAGTTTTTCATTTTTCAATATACTGCAAAAATCAGTCCTAAAGAGCAATAAATGGACCAGTGTTAATTGGGCATTGGAATTGTCCATTTAAAGCTTCATGGTTGAATGAGTTAATGCCAGAAAAACGTATGCTCAATACAGTGGAGAATCTGTTATTCTTTCCCGTTTAAACGCAAACGTACGCAAACGCAAAGCGCTAAAACGTAGAAAAGAACAACTTTTGGACAATTCTGATATTTCATGTTTATCTTGGTTTATACCCGGCGTCTGATCTGGCTCCAAACTGTTTGCACTGCAAATAATAGTTTTAGCGTAAACGCGTTTATTGGGAAAGAATAACACATTCTCCACTGTACATGCCGTCTGCTCTTCGTAGCATTGTGCGCCGTATAAATCTCACGCCGTACACAGCTAATGTTTCCATGGTAAAATACAAATTCTACAATGCAGACGATGCAGTGTCTGTATTGGTCAAACCTTATCATTCAAGTTTTGCAATTCCTGCCAAAACATGTTCATGGCAATCTATCCTGCATTGACACGTGCCATTGTTTCATAGATACATGTAAGAACTTCTAAAAGGAATTAACCGTCTCCTTGTCATCAAAATCCTCTAGGCAGTTCATGGTACGAAAAGGGGCGTATCTAATAGGTTCTGTTAATTTCTGTTTGTTGGAAAATAAACAGTATGGGTTTACGTTTCGGCCAGTCAGCATGTAATTTGTTTTTAAGAAGAGGGTGGCATCCGCCACCCTATGAAATGCATTTCGGACACTGTTTCTAAGGATTATTTCAACATTACAAATTCTACTGAACACTTCGTTATTACATATGCTATTTTGTTATAACAATTCATCTTATGTCCAGATCTTTAATAAAACTACTTGAAACTTCACATTGTTTTCATTTACCAACTCCACACCGGAATCTAAATTAAGGGATTACAACACCCTTATTACACTTATTTGTGAGTAACATTGTATACAGTTCACGATGAGTTGCACATACCATCGATATGACTGCAATGCAGAACGATACTATAATAAAGCGTCAGGTTTTGCTCACATTTATCAATATAGGAAGCTACACTCGTAAACGCATCAAGGCTATTATTTCCCAATAAACACATTGTGCTTAACCAATTGTATCCGTGTTTCAAACTATTCGGAGCCCGATCAGACGCCGAATAACTCGGCATTGGAACAGAATCCTCCAAACTGTTTGACACGCAGCTGTTTTGTTAAACGTCCACCGTTTTCAACACATTCATTTTCTCTAATGTATTGTACGTGTTTTCGTTAAGTTTCGTCAGGTGAATATTTATCTTTGAAATCTTATGGCATCATAGTTTATAGTGGAGATGTTGCTTTTTCCCATTTAAAACGCCTATGCTATAGCAGCTTCTATCAACAAGCAACAGTTTTGAGCAAGATCACACGCCGGTTTGGAAAATTCTCTAAACTGTTTGTTACTCAGATTTAAACTGATATTTAACGTTTTCAAAATGTCGTGATTGTCTCCATGTTATTTTATTGCGTTTGTGTTTGTTTCGTTTAAACGGGAAGGAATAGCATCTTTATATTGAGAATCTCAAATGAAATCGGACAAAAATCAGTACTCTAGGGCAGACGATTTGTCATTCTCGTCAACTGTCGGCCCGACAGTTGACGAAAATGGCAGATCGCTGCCGTGAAGCGCATTTACTGTCGAAAATTGTCTCGATCTCACTAGAGATCCTCAACCTTAACCCCTTCACTGCCTTACCCCGAGTGCAGTAGACTAGTTATTTGCAAACAGTTTGGATCCTGATCAGACGCCGCGTTACGCGGCGTCTGATCGGAATCCAAACTGTTTGACACTCGTTTTGATATTTCTTAGTCAAAATACCTTAAATTTGCTTTTTAGAAATAGAAGCAGACGACAAATGTTTAAAATTGATGACGTCATGGCAGTAAAGGGGTTAACCACAGTATAGACGAGACTATTTGTACCTCCTTCTCGTAGTCTTTCAGTTTCTCCTGTCGTTTCGCTAGCAGCTCTTCTTTCTCTACTAGGACTTTCTCCTGGTCTAGCATACCTTGGTTTCGCTCCAGGAAACTCATGTTCTGTTCTAGTTTCTTTAACTCCGACGAGAAATCCTGGGGAAGGTCCGGCACACTGAAAATACAGCAAATCACCATGTAGATATCGGATGTTTCGATTATTATAAAAGATCGTTGAAGACAGATGGAGGTTGATATGTGCATGTGGAGTGAAGTATCGACAGCATGGTCACTGAATGGGTCAGTAAGATGTTAAAGACGGATGGACATTTGAAACAGGGTAAACATAAAACAAAAAGCTCAGAAACGAACCTAAATTTTCTATTCGGTCAGAATAACTACATATACGTAGCTTCACAATCTTAAATTTGGAGTGGTATACATATTGCTGACCAGGTACCATCTTTTTTTTTTATTTCGCCCCTCTCTCTCTCTTTCTCTCTTTTGGCTTTACGTTCAGCATGTTTTAAGCTTCCACCTGTCAGGATGTACATACATACAGATTCAATTCTGGAAGGGATAAATGACACTTTCCCTGCCTATGGCATTTGCCTAAAGTAGTATACATGTATAAGGAACGAAGCTGCACCTCTATGGTCGTGTTCAATGATCTTGTTCTTAAGCCCCCCCCCCTCCCCCACCCCCACCCCACCCCCTTCTGACATAGGAGTTCATTGACGCGGCGTCTGATAAAAATCCAATCTATTTTAAAATACCAGTGCAAATGGTTTTGGTAGTGAAAGGGTAAATGAATGTAGTATATTATTTCCTGACATTGTGGTTTACCGTTGGCCTGCTAATATATCGCCTGCTAAACAATTTCGTTTGCAAAGTAAATTCCAAATAGTTTTAAAGATTATGATCAGAGGAAATATAAGAGCGAGTGTAAAACCGTCCTGGTCCTAAACAGACACCGTTGGTCGACCTAGATCGAAACTGTTTGGACATGCTTGTTGACACATTCAACCCTAGTGACGCGTATACTTGTCATTTAAAACTATGTACCTGTAACAATAAATTTATTGCAAACAATAAAGACTCTAATCAAAGGGCTCTTAAAAGAACCCTATATCATGGTCTGACAGAAAACAGCTACTCCATAGCATAACTGCATAGCATGCATGTCACCAGTAGTAATATAACGGTTGTGACATTTAAAAAATATGACATGAACAAGCCAATCATATCTAGCGAAACAGACACTGACAACAAGGAAATACCCACTGGATAGAATAATGTGAGAGCAGTGTCAATGTAAACGCGTTGGTATTCAGTTATGAGTGCATGGGAAGGGGTCAGCGCATTTACAGTTGAAAGTTGAATTCCGCTTAAGCTGGTGCTAGGGGACGTGAGCACTGTTGCATATTTCAGTATTGCTCATGAATAGACTCAATTAAACTGAGTCTGCAATTTTCAGTATTTGCTTTGTTTTCTGTGCTTCCAAAGGATCTCCCCTTATTCAGATTTAGATTTACTAACATTTTCTTCTCTTCATATGTTTCTTCCAGATATTTAAGAGCGACTACTAATTAGAATTGTCTTTTCAGAATAGTGATACAAGTACATGTACCCACACGCAGGTTTTAATGGCAACATGTTAAGCTGAACTATCACAATTATTTTTTATCTAGATCTATGTCGTCTCAATAATTGATATTGCACAACAGTAGTGGTAACTACATTGTATCAGTAAAACAGCCTGCGGGCAGGTGCAACCAAGATCTACTGGCATTCCACTGAAATAGTATTATGGCGTCATACGGTGCAAGCAAATGTCGTCTGCTCTTATTTCTCAATTATGAAAGTTGACTAAATTGACTAAAACGAAAGTTACCGTTACACGTAAGCCTGGAAAACAGTTTGGAGTCTGATCAGACGCCGCGTTACGCGGCGTTTAAGCAGGATCTGAACTGTTTTCAAATAACCATTGTACCCTGGATACGAGAAAAGATTATTACTCGACACTTTTTGCATCTGCTTCAACATTGCTTATTTATTGTCCGTGTAACATAGAATCAAGTTGTTTGGACCGTGATTCGATGTCGCGCGTTATACAGGTATACATGTATTCGCCATGTGATCTTGATACAAACTGTGTGTAGGACTTCATGTATCAGCCATGTCTTAACCTGCAATACGATTCAAGAGATAAATATTCACCAAGTTTTATTTCCAATACGCAAATCGATGTATCTGGAGCAATAGACTAGACAATAGACTAGTGGGTTTTAATGATTCATATGGAATAGTGGGGAATCAGATGAGGCCAAATTTCAACCGGATCTGCACGAGTGTCTTAACCCCTTCACTGCCGTGACGTCATCAATTAAAACCAATTGTCGTCTGCTTTTGTTTCTTAAATTTGAATTTTTGGTATTTTGATATCAGAAATATTGAAATGAGTGGCAAACAGTTTGGATCCTGATCAGACGCCGCGTTACGCGGCATCTGATCAGGATTTAAACTGTTTGAAAATGACTCTTCCACTCGGGGTAAGGCAGTGAAGGGGTTAAACCTGTTGATAGAATTAAACAGGAATCTAGACAGAATCTGCACTTTCCGTATAAATATAAGTTTATAAGCCGATGTGTTAGAAAGATTCTCTTTCTATTCTGTCTACCGCTCTTCCGCTTGTCGTTAGATTAGCATTTAGTACGCGCCCAGTATATCTTCATTTTACTGCCCTGCTTTTATTACGAAGGACGTGAAGCACTGATAAGCTAATTAATCCTTCGACTGCTGCGATATCTTCAGCTTCATACTTTTCATGTGCAGCAGTTATTTAAATTATGTTTTAAAGGCAGTCAAGCTTAGTGAATCTAAAGTGAGGGTCAAACTCTTTGGCTTCTGATCAGACCCCGCACGTCGCGGCGTCAAATCTGTCTCCAAACTGTTAACAAACTGTATTGAATTTGCGACTAGCAGACAGACGTTTAACCCTCATCCTGCTAAGATACATGTAGTGCATTGTATCTGCTGAAATTTCGATTACAATATTGGATTCAGAAATAGTTTTCACCCATAGATAAATGTGTTACAGCGGTCCCTCTCTACAACGTCACCCATTGGGAGACACATATTGTGTTCGTTGTTAGGAGGGAGTCGAGTTTAGGGAGGGAAATTGATTTACATTTACAAACAGCTTGAATCCAGATCAGACGCCGCGTAACGCGGTGTCAGATCTGGGTTCAAGCTGTTTGTCACTCGTATTAACTTTTTTTGTGTTAAAATGTCCAATATGAAACGTTGAGAAAAACAGCAGACGACAATATTGCAGCAGTGAAAGCGTTAGACATATTTATTGTCCTGTTTAGGGGATTGCTGCAAACGTCGTTGTAAGGAGGGAGTCGTTGTTGAGAGGGCCGTTATAGGGAGGGAGCACTATAAATAGTTCTGATCTTTATCAGATGAGTTTAAACATATTTTATTGCCCAATATTTGTACAAAGGTTAATATAACAATTCAAATTTACAAATAATGTTATCTTACATACAAATATATGTGCAAAAGGGTCGGGCTACAAGTTCTTACAACGTTAGTAACAGCCCTCCCCTTCTAATAAGTTTACATCATTATTATGACGTGTGCGTGTCTACAATTGCTTTACATTATTTATTTTGTTGAAAGACAATAAATATGAAAACAAAAATAGCATTGAAAAAGAAAAGAACAATGAAAAATGTTATGAGAGGTTCCAGAAATAGACAACTGAATAACCATTTTGGTTATCTCCTAAATTTAAGAAGAAGAAAGAAATAAGAAACGAAAGAGGGGATAGATGTTTGTTCTGTCTTAATGGTAAGGGGTTAGCTACCCCACCTTAGGAGGGCGCAAATCTGTTTGTATCCTTAATGTATGTCTGAACAGAGGAAAATATATATCGATTCTCGTCGTCACTGAGATTGATAGAGCCAGAAAGAAGTAAATGAATGTTAAGAGGATGGAACTTGTGGGTTGAACGGAAGAGTCTGAGTCTTGCATTTACATAGAGATAACATTGGAAGAAATAGTGCTCAGCATCTTCATTTACAAAACCACATTCACAGGTTCCTTGATCTCTCAGATGATTTTGAAACAGGTCTTGATTCAGATTACTACAGTTATTACGGAGTCTGGCATGGATAACAGCGAGTTTTCTTTCACCAGATCCATAGTAAGTTGGCACAATAAAAGGTTTGAAAAGGGCATTATTTAGATAGTGTTTAAACGCTGACAGAGAATGTGAATCTTTGATATCAAAAGGGAGTGAATTCCAAAGAGATATTGCAGACAATACGAACGATTGAGAGAATAGTTCTGTTCGTCTGCTTACCACGTTGACATTTTCTGAATTTCTTAGATTATAATCTGTTGACGTTTCAACTGAAAATGGAAAAAGATCATTGAAATAACCAGGTGTAAGACCTAATTTTACCTTTTGGACTAAAACAAGTTTGTGGTATTTGCGTCTATCTGCTAGTGACAACCAGCCTATTTCCATATAAAATTTTTCTAATGAACAAGATCGCGTTTGACCAGTGACTATTCTGGCAGCTTCATGTTGTATTTTTTCTAGCGCATCTTTTTCGTAACCAGTGCAACCGTCCCAAACGACTGAAGCGTATTCAAGGATAGGCCGTATAAAAGAAATATATATTTGATTAAGTGATTTACGTTTTATAGTGAATTTTATGCTCCTCATCATTCCTAGAAGTTTAGTAGCAGAAGTGATTAGAGTATCAATATGAGTGTGCCATTTTCCATCATCACTTAAAGTAAGACCTAGGTGCTTGTGATCGTTGACGAACTGGACAGGAACATTATCAAAGAGTAAATTGGGTCGATGTTCAATAGAACTAAGAGAAAAGAATAGAGCTTCAGTTTTGTTCGGATTGAACGTAACTAACCATTGTTTAGCCCAAGAAGATACAATTCTGAGGTCCTGATTCATTATGGCTTCTATATCATGAATATTACGTGAACTAAATGCAAGCGATGTATCGTCAGCAAACAGACGGGATAAACTTAAGAGCTGGTGGACTGTATCGTTCACGAAAACGAGAAAAAACAGAGGGCCGAGTACAGATCCTTGAGGAACACCTGCATTTGTTGACCGAACCTCTGACATAGAAGAGCCTACAAATACTTTTTGTTTACGACCAGACAGATAACTTTCGATCCTATACAGAACAGGTCCACTAAATCCATTTTGTTTTAATTTGAAAATTAAGCCTTTGTGCCACACTTGGTCGAATGCTTTTGATATATCACAAAATACCATACAAGTGTTCATCCTATTATCTAATGATAATGCAATTTGATGGTATATATCGACTAACTGATGAACTGTACTATGGCCGTTAAGAAACCCTGATTGTTTAGCATAAATAAGTTTGTTAGATATCAAATGGTTATAAAAGTGTGTATACATTACCCTTTCCATTAATTTAGCAATACAACTAAGAAGTGAGATAGGTCTGTAGTTCGATACAGTATTAGAGTCGCCGTTTTTAAATAATGGCATCACAATTGCAGATTTCCATGAGTCTGGGAATACTCTGTCAGATAAAGATTTATTGAAAAGTCAACACAAGGGTTTAACTATTGTATCTTTTGTGTTCTTTAAAACTCTGTGACTTATTGAATCTTCACCGACTGCCTTATTAAGTTTTAAAGATTGTATTATATCTGCAATTTCATCTTCTTGAATTATAATTTCATCAATGAATGAATTAGTTAAAGACTGAAAGGGGGGAAGAGAGACATGACTATCATTTATAGTTGAAATAGATGCAAAGTATTCGTTTAGTAAGTTGGCCTTTTCATCATCTGTGAATGCATAAGTATGTATATTGTTAGGTTGTGCAGAAGTTAATGGAGGAATGGAATTAAGAGGTTTGTTGCATTTCATAAATTGACGGAGAAGTTTCCAATAGCTGTTATGGTCGTTTTGAGATGAGTCGAGAACTAAGTATTCGAGATTACTGTAAAATTGTTCTTTTGCATGTTTTTTTTAAATTACTTACTTTATTTCTAAGATGTTTATATTTAGCCCATTGTAAATTGTTATTTATTTTAATTGCAACTCGTTTTTGTCTATCACGTTTTCTGGAAAATTTTCTTATTTCTGAGTCATACCAAGGTTTATCGTTTTTTCTAATAGTGATTTCTTTGTATGGAATGCATTGTTTCAGTAACAGTAAATATTTATTAGTAAAGAGATTTGTTGCTCTGTTAACATTTTCTTGTTCTATAAAACTCCAATCTTCGGCTTCTATTAGTGAGTTTAATTTGTCATAGTCAGCTCTTTTATATAACCAAACTTTTCTTTTCAATGTTAAAGTTTTACTGAAAGGAAATTTGGCATAGACGAAAGTTGTCTTATGGTCACTTATTTCTGAGGGGGTGTCAAATGTACTGCTATTAATGTGTTCTAAGTTATTAGTTATTAAAATTGGGTCAATTAATGAAGATGACGTAGAAGTTATGGGTGTTGGAGAAGTAATCACATTTGTAAGATTGTTTAATAGGGCAATATGTTTCAGTTTAGTATTATTATTATTCAATTGGTTTTCAGATGCCTGTGTTCATGGCGTGTAACATGTATCTAAGCCGACATCAATGTCAACTTACGCATTGTGTGATAAGCTTTGCAAATTAATAAATAGATAACTAGATGAATAGATAAACTAATAGTTATGATAACATTTGCGTCACCTGCAGTAATATAGCTTGTAGCATTTAAGAAGATGGTCGATTGTAGAGGAAAAGAAAAACGGTTTCTCTTCAGTAAAGTACAAAACCACTATATAGTGGATAAGACGTTATTGTTTCCCAATAAACGCGTTTACGTTAAGATTATTATTTCAAGTGCAAATAGTTTGGAGCCAGATCAGACGCCGGGTAACCCGGCGTCTGATCAGGCTCCAAACTGTTTGCTACTCAGATTAAAGTAAATAGGAATTTCCAAAGTTGTATTGTTCCACATTATATTGCATTGTGTTGGCGTTTGAATTGATTGTTTAAACGGGAGAGAGGGACATCTTCTACGTTGTATCTATATTGTACTTGTATTCTTTATCCCAAAGCGTGTGAATTCAAATGACAGGTCAAATGGGAAAGTTGTCCCCAATAGCAATTCAATGATATAATTTATTTGAAAGGAAACATTAACATATTCTAATATTTTGACGTACATACTTATCTAAAGCGTTTCTTGCCCGCGGAGGGGTGAGAGTCACTACTAAATTGCCCGTCATCTATTTACATGCATTTGTTTACTACTGAGAATCATTCCAGCATTAAATCTGCAATGTGACGTCGGTCCTTGCCAAGTTCATACATGGTAGTCTGGGGATGTTCTTCCAATGGAGGATTGGAACTGTCACGTTTAGGAAACTAAACTTTTTGCAATGGACGCTTTATTGGAGACAGAACGTTTACTCCTCTAGTTGAACTGTTAGGGAACTGGTGACCCGTGTGTTGAAATGCAGTAATTCCCGCATTTACCATCATTCAATTAAAGACTCAACGATAGTATTGAATATAATACAGTTTAACTCTTTCCTCCCTGAAACTTTAAATGGACAATTCCAGTTTCCATCTAAGTCTAGTCCATTTCTGACTTTAAAGGGTTGTTTGTGTCAATGTTTGGCATTGTGACAAACAGTGAAGACCCTGATCAGAGGGCTCCTTTCGGAGCCCTCTGATCTGGGTCTTCACTGTTTGCATAGGACATGTGTACTATTCACATGTACACTGTTTGAAAAGCACGCCTATATGCGGGACTAGGGTTCAAAGAGTTAAGACGAAATAAGCGCAGCACAACCCGTTTCTTGTCTTCCTTTCACCTTGGTTGAAACATTAATTTGCCTTAACATTTTCACTGCTATGACGTCATCCGCTTTTAAAATTTGTCGTCTGCAACTATTTCTCATTTTAAATTTTATGTAAATTGACTTAAGTAATAGCCTAATGAGGGTCAAACAGTTACACGACGTCTAATCGGTATTAAAATTGTCAGCAAATAAACCATTGTACTCAGGGTAGGCAGTGAAGGGCATAACCATTTCACTGCCTTACCCCGAGCACAACAGTTATTTTGCAAACAGTTTGGATTTTGATCAGACGCCGCGTTACGCGGCGTCTGATCAGGATCCAAACTGTTTGACACTCAATTCAATATTTCTTCAGTCAAAATAGCAAACATTAAAATATAAGAAATAAAAGCAGACGACAATTATTTAAACTTGATGACGTCATGGCAGTGAAGGGGTTAAGCATTGAACAGCTAGCCTCGTTTAGAATTATTTGATAGCGGACCTGAACTATAATGTTTGTTTAGAATTATAATGCGTCAATTTACATTTCATTATCTCCCCATTTGCAAATATTAACTGACTCGATTACGATAAAACTGGGAGATCAATGATTGAGTTAATAACATGATAACATTTATGGTGAAAGTCTAAATTTGGTGACTTTTACATGTTGGTATATGCTATTTAATATGATACATGAGCAAAACGTGTAACTAGTAAACTAAAAGTCTTAAATTCTGCTTTGATCCGGAGTGTCAGTGGACGGGAATGGATACAGTACCGATATGTACCGATATTGGCCCGACCTAACCAGGAGCGTACTACCTTAACTGCAGGTCCCATTCAGATAAAAAGCCCCTATCTGCTTCCAGCCTGTTTTAACCCTTTCACTGCCAAAATGATCATGAGATATTTACTCCTTCACCGTTTCCTTGTCGTCCGCTTCAATTGTGTTGTATGCAATGTCGTTTCAAAGTTACAAAATAAGGCAGTATGACTGAAGAAATTTTAAAAGTGTCAAACAGTTTGGATTCTGATCAGATGCCGCGTTACGCGGCGTCTAATCAGGATAAAAACTGTTTGCAAACGCGCTTTAAAGCGCCATTGAGAGTGACAGCTTAAAAAACCATCTGCCTTCAATAATGGAAACAAGCTAAAGGGTAATAGGATAACTCATCACTCCATAGATACGCATCGTCATGTATTTTATTTATTCCCCCACTAAACAAAACTTTGCAACTTTTTACAGTTATGAATATGAACCGTAAGAAATAGTTTCTATATCTTAGCTGATGGTAGCTTAAAACGAGGTGAAAGTAAGCAGAATTCTCCTTTAGGCGATTTCTGCTCTTCTTTCAATCTGCTATTTAATGGTCGACTATCTTAAGAAGCAGAACAGGCTATTGGATAATGCATTGAGCCATTTGATTATAGTGTTCAAATAACGAGAACATACAAATACTCGACCGCAACTGTAAGACAGAATAATGCGATTCATCATATTATTATCACATCAACTGTGTGATTCCCTTTTTGATTTGATTTTACGCTGCGAGTCAGAAATCTGGGGTTACAGTAAAGCGAAAGAAATAGAAAGAATACAACTAAAATTATGTAAAGCAAAGCTTAAAAAACTAGTATGTGTACTCCCCTACAACGACCATCTGCACAACGATTCCTTCCTAACAACAATGGTTGCCGCTGTTCCCCAAACAAGTTATGTCTTATCTTTTCACGGCTGCAATATCGTCTGATTAAAATTGTCGTCTTTTGTTTTACTAAAATTCACATATTGCACATTTTGACAAAAGAAAACATTATGACGAGTGACAAAAAGCTCGAATCCAGATTAGACGCCGCATAAAGCGGCGTCTGATTTGATTCAAGCTGTTTGCAAATGTAAGCCAATTTCCCTCCCTATCACAACTCCCTCCGAACAACACACATACTTGTAGATATATTTCCATGTGATTAAAGAAAATTTGTCTGTGAAATTAGAACAACTGCGCATTCTCTGCAATACAGTGCCCCTCTCTACAACAACATCCTATGGGAAACACACATTGTGTGTGTTGTTCGGAGAGAGTTGTTATAGGGAGGGAAAATCAATACCCTTACAGTACATTTGCCAACCCGTCAAACGATAATGTTACGCAGACGATATTGCAGCTGTAAGAAAGTTAGACATGAATGTCTTGTTCGGAGAACAGCGGCAAATATTGTTGTAATGAGGGAATCTTTGTTCGGACGGCGGGAATACTGTATACACTCAGATGCTACTCTAAAAACTTGTTAATCCGGATGCCAAAAAAAAAACATTTTCCATGAGATGAAGATGTTTTACAATAGGAAGAAAAGATTGAACACAATTGATCACGAGTTATGGAAAATATGAATGAAATTGTAACCTAACCCTAAAATGACAAGTCACAATGTCATGAATGACATTTGTCTGTTTGGTTACCAGCTTTCAACACGACATTGGCGCCATATGTAGCAATTAAATTATTACATTGAACATATAATGGACTATTGTTCAACTGGCACTGAAAAAAAGATACTTAGGCAACTCCTGGTCTGTATTATTTCAATATGTAAAATACCAAAAATGCCACTAGCTGTCAGCAGTGGCTTAGTAACATTTACAGAATACTTAAAGAACGCCACCCGTAACGGCTTCAGCGACGTACAATGTTAATATATTAATGAAAAAGGTGAAATTTGAGCCGCCGAGTTAAAATTTTGCATTTTAAGTTTTTAACGGTTGGCGTTAATGCCATTAATGCAGTTTACGGTACGTTATTTTGACATACTCGACGGTCTAGACATGCGCTAGAAGTCAACGTAGACGCGTGGAAACATACGAGCGTGTTCGTGATGACCAAAGTAAAAGATTTCTATAAGAGAGTTCTACACTTCCGGTTAGACAAAATTTCCTCAAAACAAGCAGATATTGGCAAATAACAGGTTGAAAAGCGTTGCAGTTAGTGAAATAAGATATTGATGTTTAATATTTAGCTTATGTAAACAAATTTAGGGCACACAGGACGTAAAAACGTAATGACGTTTTTCACGTTGGATCTGAATACAACATTTCGAGTGTTCTTGTGATGAATACAGTCCGCATTCTCGACATGTTAGATGTTGTTTGTGTTAGGACGATTGCTGACCAATAAATAAACAAAAGCCGTGTTTACCAATGTTCCCATGCACGCTTAGCACGTGCAAAATACCTAAATCGTCGAACTTGGACGTGTGACGTAACGTAGAGAGGGACTCAAAATTCAATAATTCGATTCAATGTACATTCAACCTAGTATTTGAAATAAAACTGATTACGTCAGTGTGCCAGTTCCTGTTTCGAAAAATATGAGTTTAAAAAGTGATCGGTTAGAAGATCCTCTGAGTGTACAAATATGTCGTTAAAGGAGAAATACATTCCAGCAGAACACCGAGTACTACGTTCTTTGATCAGATTCATAACTTATAGACACTCGAACGAACAACTAGGTTAATGCACAAAACTCTGAAATGAGGGCCCAAATTGCATACATATACAGTGCTCTCTCCCTTCAACGGCCCTCCTAACAACGATTCCCTGCTTATAACGAACCTTGCCTTTTTTCCAACAAAACAAATATGTCAAACCTTTTCAAGTCTGCTATATTATCTACTTTAAATTGTCGTCTGCTGTTTTTCCTCAAAGTTTCATAATAAACAATTTGACAAAAAAACAACTTGATGACAAGTGACAAACAACATTACGCGGTGTCTGATCTGGATTTTTGCAAACGTAAGCCGATTCCCCTCCCTATAACGACTCTCTCCGAACAACGCACACATTTTTAACTCATATTGGGTGTCGTAGAGAGGAAGCGCTGTACTGTGATTTTAAAGCATTAGATTACATGTATATGGCGTCGACAATTCTGACAGCAGGCAATATTCTGGTATGAAACAGGTTAATTGATGTGTTAATGGGCCTATCAAGTTTAAAGGCGACATAGATGTTCTTGTGAACAAGTTATAGCCCCTTGAGAATCAAGCCTAAAGGCACAGAACAGTGTGTTGCGGTCCAAGGTTCATCGTCGTCCCTTGGGAGCGATAGAATTAATTACAGCACAGTAAATTATAGAAGATTGCCGACGTTTAGTCAATATAATGATAAGCTCTACTATGCTTATATTTGCAAACAGTTTGTATCCTCATGTAATTCGGTGTCCGGCCAGGATCCAAACTGTTTGGCATATGCGTTTAATCAATTTTGTTTTGTTTCTGTCGTCCAATCGTCTCCTTTGAAACGGTGGTTTCCAAACAATATTCAATTCAGATTTATACATTTTAATTAAAGACACTTAAAGACGAGTGCCAAACATGTTGGATCAATAACGCATGACGCGGCGTCTGATTTAAACCCAAACCATTTGCAAATACTTGTGAAGTCATGATCGGAAGAATAAGGGTTAATTCTAATATAAATAGAAAATAATACCATTATTTATTGACATGCTAAAATTTGCTTGTAAACAACAGTACTTAACGTTTTCTTGGAATACAATCCAATCTAACCGTAAAATTGCCAAAACTTACCGTCTGTTTAAACCCTATCTCAACCCAAAACATCGTCTGCTGATATTTATTTCCTGCAAGTTTATGCCAAATTCAAAATGTTAAAAATTTTGACTGTAGAAAAACCAAGAAAGAGTGTTCTTTATATTTCGAACATAATAAATAATATTGTTCTGTCTTTGATTACGAACACACCGACTGTATTTTTATCAAAAAATGTGAAAGGATAAAATTAGTGATATTTAGAAAATGGACATGATCCTGATAAAATTCCATGTAACATAATGTTTACGTCTTCACCCATTAACCCGAATACTCTGGTATGTGAAAAAATCTGGATACAAATCATACGCCGAATAACTTGATGTGTGATGAAATTTCATACTGGTTGACTTTTGGATCAAAACTTTTAGAAACAAAATTTCGAAACACTAAAATCTGAGAAATAAAAGCAGACGGCAAAACATAAACAGACGTCATTTGGTCATTACGAGCGGATGGTACATTAGAGAGACTGGTCAGACGATGGTAATGAACCCTATTCACACTTAATGAAATACAGTCAAACATCACTAACATCGCTAAAAATCGATCTTATACGTATTTCTTCAGTTTCAAGTTTGCTTACACGAACGCGTTCAAGTAGAACTTACACGGTTTTCAAGTTAAAACGTGACTGGGCTATGCTTTATCCCTTTCATGGTCAAGTTATTCGGGAGATGTTTACCCCTTCACCGCCTTAGTGTCGTCTGCTTCAATATTGTTTCGCAGTTAGAATTAAGGCAATAAGACTGACGAAATTTCGAAACGAGTGTCAAACAGTTTGGTCCTGATCAGAAACCACGTTACGCGACGTCTGATCAGGACCCAAACTATTTGCAAACGCGCTTTAAGGCGTCATTTAGAGTGAAAGGGTTAACTTTGAAATACGGATAAGTTGGAATTGAGCAAGTTCGATTTGGCAAGTTCGCATGTAATTACTAAAGTGATTGTCAAGTTAGTTATCAAGGCACAGTAGGCAAAACATATCATTTCTGGCTTAAACGAAACGTAAACGCAATGATTAATGACATTAGTTTTACTCAATTGACAATTTATTTCTACTCCAGTGGCAAACAGTTAGATCTGGCTCCAACTGTTTGCAATGGACATACAGTAACTGGTTTTGACAAAAACGTGCTTTATTGGGAGAGAATAACTATTTAGTTTATATACAATAATCAACCTATTCATACTGTGACATGTAGGACTTCCTTGAACATCCTGATAAAGTCATACATCTTATTCATATTGAGCGAACATCAAATGAAGATCCAAAAGCAACCTTAACGAAACTGAGAACCAGATGGCAAATTAATATTTTAGATCAAATTCACGACAAAAGAAAAGATAATTACGATTATTTAGTGCAAAGCTCATTAATACTTGATCATTGATATCAAAACTTTAAAACTATAACAACATTTTTGACTATCACTGGGGTGCATTTATTTCGACTTATTTACAGATCAATATCCGTAATAGTAGAAAGCATTACAGCCAATCGAAACAGCACAGTATAGAAAATTAAAACAGTTCAAATGAAAAGTATCATCACTGCTAATGCATAGGATAAACATCGGATTCGGTTATGTCAACTCATCCGTATGATTGCTAATTAGGATGTCTGGATCAGCTGTTTAGTTAGATATTGTAAACGCTATGCATTTGTTTTCATTTAAATGTTTTAAACAAGTACTTGAGTTATGACATGCTATATAAAAGTTAAGCCAGTAAGCTTCCAGGACGTAATCAGACGACGACACACGTCAGAGTTTTGTTATTTTATTTTATGAGAGGATAGAAACAAGTGTCTCATTTCTAGAAGTAGTTTAATGATTCTCCTTTAATATTTCTTTACTATACAGTGGACAATTATCCTTTTTCATTTAAACGTAACTGACCGCAAACGCAACTTAATAAAATGTAAACAAAGTGTACACCTTTTTGAAAATTCTGACGAAATTATTTCTATCTGTAAGTGAAACAGTTTTGGAACCTGAACAGACGCCGGATTACCCGACAACTGATCTAACTCCAAACTTTTAGCCCTGGAAATAACTGGTTTAGCACAAACGTGATAACTGAGAGAGAAAAACTTCTTCATTACTGTATTTTCATTCTGTTTCTGAAATCTGTCATTTTGCAATAAAGGATTTACGTCCGAGCTGTTTGAACTTTACAAAGTTCAACACAGATTTGAATAGGTACAACACAGGTTGCAGTAAAATCGTTTTTTCTGAACACTTTCACATCCGTTATGACGACATAACCCGACTAACATGGTTCACTGACATATTATGCTTTTATGTATGAAAATGGAAGTTTCATGCTTATCAATATACATTGAATAATTGACTTACGAAAACAGCTTTACATTTCAAAGATCACAGTCAGAATGCTTTCACTGCATGGACACATATCACGAATTTTCTTAAACTTTCAGGAATGACAGTTTAGCTAATGGCCATTAGGGGTATAACAATACGGTGAACACCGACTCGTAATATATTGTATTACAGAGGAACTGCATTGCAATATACTGCATTTGTTGTGGCAACTTGTATGTACAAGAACTGAATAGAAATTATCATTGAAAACTTATTTATATCATTGAAAGGAGAAAATGAGTGCTTTTAATACGAGGAAGGATCCAAATTGTCATAGCCATTTGCTGTGAACGCTATAGTTGTCACAGCATTACATTAAAATTAACAGGTAACCCCCTCTCGTATGTGCTCAAGTGATACAGTGGAGAATCTGTTATTCTTTCCCAATAAACGCGTTTACGCTAAAACTATTATTTGCAGTGCAAACTGTTTGGAGCCAGATCAGACGCCGGGAAACCCGGCGTCTGATCAGGCTCCAAACTGTTTGCCACCAAGATAAACAAGAATTATCAGAATTGTCCAAAAGTTGTACTTTTCTACGTTTTAGTGTTTTGCGTTTGCGAACGTTTGCGTTTAAACGGGAAAGAATAACAGATTCTCCACTGTAACCCCCTCTCGTATATGCTCAAGTGATATTTAGGATATTGAAATACGGAGAAAACGTATTGCAATACGTATTGCTAAGAGGCATACATGTATTGCAATATAACTATATTGTCGTATTTTACACCCCTAAGGGCCATATAAAATATTAAAATGCTAGTATAGTTAATGTGTTTTTTTCAAATACAATTTATTCCCTTATTTAATTTCCTGTTTAGCCGCAGCTAAACGCAAAATGCATGCACCTAACTGCAGAAAATGTTATTGTAAATCTTGACAATTTGTTGAACTTGACTAACGAACAATCTAGACCAAGTACAGTCGCCAAAATCCGATGACGCTTAGATAATGAAGACGTCAATTTCAAAGCAGACTATATTACAGCTGGATAAGGGTTAAGAAAATGCGGATATCCATTTTGAAGCAAACGCTATCATTTCATAATTGATTAATGTGACTAGATACAATTGGCGTGGGAATTTCCATTTAATATTGCGATAAAATGCAACATAGTCCCACGCAACATCGTCTATACAAACCATGTAATATCTTGAGTGCAAAAGATGAACTGATGGCATTTTAACGATCCCGGGTAAGACTCATTGTTCTATATACAATAAAGTTCCACTATTACCACCATTCAAATGTTCAGTTTTCATAATTTAGACAACTTTAACCCGTTCTCCAGCATAGGGGGTTAAGGTCGACTGAGCTAATAGTTTGGATCCAGATCAGACGCCGCGTCACGCGGCGTCTGATCAGGATCCAAACTATTTGCACAGCCGACTTGGTCATACCTAATGCTGTCTCACTTTGAAACAAAATGCAGACATCATATGAAAGTGGGCGATATACATGTAACAGCGGTGGAAGGGTTAAACCAAGCGGTTTATTTTATAGAGGAAAGGGTTAAGCTGCCACAAAACCACAGAGTCTTCGTATTAATGGTCATAACGATGAAAACTAATTTGTCTGCGACGATATCCGGCCAGACACAGAGTTACTCGGCATCTGAAGGGGCTTACCAACTGTTTTCCTCGGAGACTTACAGCAACGCTTTCAAGAATCTGCCATGTTTTACATTTCGTTGAATAGTTAAGATTAAAGAATATTTGACTGCTACTGTAACAACGTCTTTTTAGAATATCAGATAATCGAGTAACAATATAATATTATAGTCGCTAAATCCTTCCATAATCCTAAAAATATGAGATCAGTTTGATAGTATTACAACAAGGAAAAGTAAAGCAGAATGGCTCGGATAATACGAGAATATACAGACATATGCAAGAACCCTACTGACCGTGTGACCATATCTGGGAGATTTAATAAACCCTTGCACTACCATTATGACGTAAAACCCCGTCTTACGCAGTCACTGCTTTAATATCGTCTGCTCGCCAACCTATTGCCTGCTTTTATTTCTAAAGTTTATACATTTAGGCAGTCTGACCTAAAAAGTATTGATATGATCCTGTCAAATCGTTTGGACCCTGATAAGACCCCGTGATAGGCTTAATAATGTCCATTCTCGTTTTGTAAATTTTTTATTTACTGTCATCATCATTTCGTCTTCTGAAATGCAGAAAATGTCGATATTCGAATCGTTTGCAGAAATGTCTGAAATGTCCGGGGGTTCTGAGTAACAAACATTTTGGAGCCTGATCAAACGCCGGGTAATTTATAGACCAGTAGTTTAATGCGAGAATATCCGATCAGCAAGATAAGGTTTAAATTAGTTTTTTTTTCTATATATGGTAGCGTCTTAGTAGCTATGCTATATGTTACACAAAAGCTACTTTTATTGTATTGTTTGCTTTTCAATGCAGGGTACATGTACATGTATTACAATTCTTTGAAAAAACCCAATGGCAAACATGTACATGTTGAATACCTATTAACTTCATTACTTCCGCCACGCACAGCGCTGAGTATCGTTTTAAAGATATTATTTGTTTCAGATTAGTTTTCTAGTTCGTCAACTCTTATTTCCCAGTTCAGAAGTTCATATTTCAGCTTTGGAATCAAGATTCAACACTTAATTAAGTAACGTAAACATAGACATGTTTCTTGTTGCATGGTACAATGGTTTGCTCATATAACATACATGGCAATAACATTGGATATAATCTGTTTTCAACTTACTAAACACACTTAAAATATAACTAAAGCTATTAAGTCCGTATCAGTAGGCAAGGGTTACATTCTTTATTTCATAACATTATAAAGTGTCTCTATTCTAATAGTTTGACCTCGATAGACCTTTATCAAAGAAAGGGGCAGTTTTATAATTTTATACTATTTTAGTTCCCTAATTGGAATAGTGTTATCCTCGTTGTCCTCTTTGTATTAACCCTTTCCCTTATAGAAGCGACTTTTAGCACATTCATTTTATTCATCCGCTGAAGAAAATAGTTCCAAATTATACCGTAATGAATATGTGTCATATTTAATACTTTCCTTATTCTAGCAGTTAATAGCTTAAAGCAGGCTGAAAGTAAAGCAGAATGCGCCTTAGGGCGCATTCTGCTTTACTTTCAACCTGCTTTAAGTAGTCACATATCTTCAATACTAGAAATAGGCTATCAGGTAAAGGGTTAACCCGAGACTGAAAATATCCAAACTACATAGTTCTCACTACAAACAATTGTGTATAATACAAAGAAAATGTCAATCTAGTTTCTTATCTACATCTATAAAAGTGTGTCATATAGCACGCAATAATTCATTATTTCCCAATAAAGAGTGTTAATATATATTTATAAAAGAATATATGCGTCACGTTTTTTTTCTAAAGCAAATTCACGCCACTCCCGTCACTTAGTCTCGTCTATTGACTGCAATTCGAAAACATTGGAATCATTTTAGACACCGAGTGAATCAGAATGCACACTGTGTGTGCTAATTATGATAAATAAAAAATTAATAAATATTCGTATTACAGTGGAGAAAAGTTTGTTTTTCCCAATAAATGCGTTTATGCCAAACTCAAATATGTCCGATGGAAACAGTTTGGAGCCAGATGAGACGCCGGGTAACACGGCGTCTGATCTGGCTCCAAACTGTTTGTCGCTCACAAAAGAAATAAATACTTAAACATTACAAAACTGTGTCATTTTCTATATATTATTGCATTACATTTACGTTTACTTTCGTTTAAAAGGGAAAGTTTAACGTCTTCTCAATGGTTTAATACAGTGGAGAATCTGTTATTCTTTCCCGTTTAAACGCAAACGTACGCAAACGCAAAACACTAAAACGTATAGAAAAGAACAACTTTTGGACAATTCTGATAGTTCTTGTTTATCTTGATGGCAAACAGTTTTGAGCCTGATCAGACGCCGGGTTACCCGGCGTCTGATCTGGCTCCAAACTGTTTGCACTGCAAATAATAGTTTTAGCGTTAACGCGTTTATTGGGAAAGAATAACAGATTCTCCAAGTGCTGTACTATCCAGGTGATACTTTAGATCCGTCAGTACTACAGTGGAGAAAACGTTATTCTTTCCTGTTTAAACGCAAACGAAACGCAAATGCAAAACACTTAATTTTAGAAAAGGACAACTTTTTGACAATTCAGACTTTTCATTTTTATCTGAATGGCAAACAATTTGAAGCCTGATTAGGTTCCAAACTGTTTGCACTGAAAATAATAATTATAGCGTAAACGCGTTTACTGGGAAAGAATAACGTTTTCTCCACTGTATTTCAGAACTAGAGTTAAGCAAAGGTCAATGCTCCTAGTGTTGATGTCATAGTTTACAGATGAACTTACCTTACAAGTGTTATGATTGTTTCTAAGGTTTGTTTTCAATTGATCATGTAATTGATATCTATATCAAACACTTGGTTAAATAAACACTTACATGGCTTTTATGTCATCTCCATTGTTATACATGAGCCGCGATCTGACAAAAGCACCCTTAATGACAAAATGGTGATTTTTGTTGTCTTTTGCATTTTCTGATTCTTTAGATCTACTACTTTCTGAGGAAAAAGTACCTGAAATAATGTATGGTGTTATATAGAGCATGTAACTAAATACAGTGAAACCCCTCTAAACCGGACACGTGTGGGGACAACAAAAACATCCGGTTTAGAGGGGTTTCCGGTTTAGAGGGGGTTTAACCCATAGCTTGTTTCTAGTATGGAAGGTAGCTGAACACTTAAAGCAAGTTGAAAGTAAAGCAGAATGCGCCTTAAGGCGCATTCTGCTTAACTTTCAACCTGCTTTAAGCTATCATCTGCTAGAATATGGAAATATTTCTGAGTATATATGTTTATGAATGTATTTTCTTCAGTGAAGGAATAAGTCAAAGGCATAAAAATGGGTGGGAAACGGGACCAAAGTTTTTGTCCGGTTTAGAGAGAATTCCGGTATTTAGAGGTTCCGGTTTAGAGGGGTTTTACTGTACGTGAAAATATTTGCCTGTCGCGTTGTAATACTAATATTCTGTTTCAGATATATCGCCTGTAAAAAACGAAACATTAGTATATCCCCGTCACTGCCATGATGTCATAAAATTTTAAACAATTGGTTTATGCTTTTATCTCTCGATTTCAATTTTGCAGTACTTTTATTTAGAAAGAATCTAGCGGTCTCTGACCAGGATCCAAATTATTTGGAAATAACCATCGCAGCCTATTCGGGGCAAGGCAGTGAAGCAGTTAATATCCACGATCATCGATCGGTTCATTTTTGTCGACAAAGTTATGCTTAGTCTCATATGTATCAACCTTTCTCCTGTTATTTAAACGCCTCTTTGTATTTCTCATCGGCACAATGTGGGAAGTTATCATTTTTGGATTTACAAGTTAAGAGCCCGTAAGATCGGTATCTAACAATTTGGATCAAGGTCCGGCATCGCGTCTCAAACGGATTCGAAATGTTTGCAAATATATAATACAGTGAATATGTTATTATATTCCACTGATTTGTGACCAAATTTTGTACAAGCCTCCATGAATACAATAAATATTCGAATTATTCCTTAAATAACTGCGCTTATGGTAAAATAGTTATGTCCATTTCAAACAATTTGAAGTCATACCAGACGCCGGGTTACAAACTCAGCGGGTTCAAATGAATTATCAGAATTTGTAAAAAAAATTCTACATTTTACTGTACTTTGGTTGCATTTCATTTTCGTTAAAACGGTAAAGAATAACATAGTCTCAGACTACATTACGACAGGAGAAGGTTTACATGTACAGTAAAACCTCTCTATTACGACCACTAAATTTTGTTAATTATTGGGTGTTTAAGACAGGTGAATGCTTAAAGCAAGGTGACAGTGAAACAGAAAGGTCCTTTAGGAGCTTTCTGTTTCACTGTCATCTCGCTTTAAGCTGTCACCTGTTTTTATACAATCAATTAGCCATCGTTTTAGTGGTCGTAATAGAGAGGTTTTACTGTATATTTACTGCAAAAGGTTTGGGCCCTGATAAGTGTAATACAACGATTGATCAAAATCAAAAACTGTCTGACACTCATTACTATACTACTGAAGTCAATTTACCTAAAATTAAATTTGACAATTAAAAGCAGAAGACATTTATTTAAAGCTGGTGACGTCATTGCAGCGAAGGAGCTAATCTCTTCACTGCTGCGACCGATTGCACAAGAAATTGCAAGCATAATATGGACCACATCAGACGCCGAGTAACTCAGCGTCCGATATGCATCGGAATTTGATAGAGACTCATATCGATTTTCCTTCTGTCACAATGCCTAAATCACTACTTGAAGACAAAACAACACTTCATATACAGTGGAGAAAACGTTATTCTTTCCCAATAAACGCGTTTACGCAAAAACTATTATTTCCTTTGCAAACAGTTTGGAGCCAGATCAGACGCCGGTAAACCCGGCGTCTGATCATGCTCCAAACTGTTTGCCACTCAGAATAACATGAATAGTCAGAATTGTCGAAAGATTGTCATTTTTTGCGTTTAACTGCGATGCGTTTGCTTTTCGTTTGCGTTTAAACGAGAAATAATAACGTTCTCTCCACTGTACATTGTTCTATAGCAGACGGTAATATGGCACTTCAGCGGTTAAATTACTCGGAATCTTGGGACTGAACTTGTCAGATATTTCAACACGAAATTAGATTAGGAATCCTCACACAATTAACTTTTACTACTAGAGCTTCTTCGAAAAAACAACTCTCCCTTATACAAACAATAGAAATGTTCAATTCAATGTTGGAAACTAAGGCTTTTGAGTGGACGTTATGCGTTCCGTCTGAACGAACCATAACGCTAACGATATGAAAAACGCATTTAAACAATAACATGAATAGTAAATTACTAAGAGCCTTTGAATTAATTTTGAGGAAATGTTCTTTCAAGTTCAACCTCTTCACTGCCGTGACGTCATCAATTTTAAACAATTGTCGTCTGCTTGTTTTTGTAAAATTTTAATTTCTGCTATTTTGACTGAAGACATATTTAAATGAGTGTCAAACAGTTCAGATCCCGATCAGACGCCGCGTTACGCGGCGTCTGATCAGGATTCAAACTGTTTGAAAATAACTACTGTACTCGGGGTACAATGTAAGGCAGTGAAGGGGTTAAACTGAACATACAATTGATGACGTCACGGTTATTGTTAAACGCAATAAGTGTAAAGGAGACAAGGTGTTTTTCTAGAGCACTGAGAGAGCTTGTTAAAATCTAAGTGCATTGTAACAGCTCCACCTGATAAAAGAAAAGACATTATCCAATGTACAGTTTCGAGCAAAATCAGACGCCGGGTAACCCGGTGTCTGACCAGGCTCTAAACTATTTGCAACTAATATCAAAATAATTCAATATTCATTTGTTTAGTTTCATTACTTTTGGTTAACTGTGATTGGCTGTAATTATTTGTTCATTGTCCAATGAACAGGAAAAACTTTAGGCCAGTCCTTGTCGGGACTACTTGCTCTTAGTCTAGAACTGATCTCCACAAGCGTTGCATGAAGCAGGACGCCAAATGACGTCATTTACGATGATGTTCATTTGTATGTAACCACTTCGAGGTTTCAAACAGTGTGCCATCGTGTTTTTTTCATACCATCATGAACACAATAAATATTCGATTTAAAATGTATTACTTACGGTATTTGGCATTGTCAAAATTTGTTTTTTTTCTACATTTTGTTGTATTGCATTTATTTTGCGTTTAAAAGAGGAAATACTACCGTCTCCTCTATTGTATAGAGCTTGGCAACGGAAAAATATATACAAAAACTGTGCCGACGGTGAATTGGAAGCAGACGATAAGTTTGTACTATATTCGGCTCTACAGACTATCCTTTATATGAGACTACATGTATGACAAGCAGACGTGTGTATTTTTAGTAACTAAAGTGAGTTGCAGACGTAAACTTGTTTTAATTTAGAAACTAAATTAAATTGAGGACAAGCAAACGTCTATATATAGAAACTTAAGTGCACTGTGCCTATTACATGAAATTTAACCCTTTTACTGGTATATTATCGTCTGCTTTAATAATTGTCGTCTGCTAGTTTCCTCTCAAATTTCGAATTAGGCATATTGAAAAAGGAACTTTCGAAACTTGAATATACATTTTGGTTTCCGATCATACACCTAGTTATTTTGGTGTCTTATCAAGACCCAAACTGTTTGTGTTGGTTTGACAAGTAATGGGTTATTGTACAGAACACTATCCTGTTGCAGAATGAGTTCAAAAGGCTAACAGGAAGTTATTATAGCGAAACAGAAATATAAAACATTGTCGTTGTAACATGGATTCCCTTTTGATGACGCATGCACAATAGTGGTAGAAAACAACATAACAGTTATTACCCCCGCAGAAATTATCTTCCAGTACGTTAAATTCTATAACTTATTTGTCCCTGTGTACATTTCTAGAAATCGGGACAGAAGCAGTTCAGATTCTGGGGGCCGTTTTACTAAACTACTTACGCAAAATTTTTGCGTAAGTCAAAATCGTTTTACTCTTATTTTTCGATCATAAACGTTTGCAAACAGCAAATAGCCAGATCAGAGTACGCGCTTAAAGCGCGTCCTCTGATCTGGCTATTTGCTGTTTGTAGCAAGTGATTATAAAAAATATAAATTAAAAATTAAAATTTTGACTTACGCAAAAATTTTGCGTAAGTAGTTTAGTAAAACGGGCCCCTGATCAATAGTTGATCTATAGTTCAGGTCATATCGTCTATTACACATTGTAATGTGAACATGCACTTTTTAGGCTACTGGCCAATAATGTGAACCCTCCCCCCATAGGGGGACTTTTGGTCACTATGTTTTTCTGAAAGTGCAGGGTCTGTAGGTTCAGATCCTATTTTCTGCACTTTGAACGTTGGGGCTTTGGTCAGAAATCTGACTTTGAAGATTACCTCCCCTTGCATAAATCGAGAAATACGTAATTTTATGTGTAGTTGTTGCACTAATATAATTTTTTTTATAAACTTACATATCTAACACAAAGTGATTCATTTATGTAACATTATCCAACTGAAAGTAAAAATGCAAAAAAACTGGACATACCTCATCATTTAGTCAAGTTATCTCCCCTTTAAAGTACAAAATGCAATTTTAATACAAAACAAATCAGTTTTTCCCTTTATAAATGTTGAATATATACATCATAGAAACACGTTCTAATCATGAAATATTCTTAACATGAAAGCCTTATATATTCACAAACCAAATATATAACCCTTGGCTTATAAAAGCACAGTCTTTGAGTGAAATTAAAAAAAATAATTACCTCCCTTTTTTAATTTCTGTCATATTGTTACTATGTCGAACATTTTTGGGGGCAGAAAAGGACACTTCAATTAATAAATCTAAAGTAGAAATTCTGGATTTATACATAATTGATAGAATAGGATAATGTTTGCAACTAAAAGTCTTCTTTTGTTTGAATTGTCTGCCCTTGATTTAGGGTAAAAAAGCAGTTTTATGATATAAATGTAAATGTATATTGTTAGTTGCATATTAACATAGGCCTTTTGTTGCCAATTACATGTTATTTTACAACATTACCAAGTGAAAAGCACTCAAGTTGATCGTTTCTTTTAAAAAGTTTTCATGTGAGTAAGGTAATTGCCTCCATTTCGGGCAAACAAGAAACACATTAGATTGAAAAGCGTGTTTTGGTAATGATTTAGATACTACATACTAGCAAACAAGATTTGCTTCCATGGGATTTTAACCTAAGTTGTGTAAAACAACCTTGCCTTGAAAAACTCATTTCAGTTATCGGATAGTACTCGTTGCCTCAGCCCAATACAAACGTAACTCAATATATAAATTCGTATTGAGTTACGATTGTATTGATCTGAGGTGACGAGTCATTTCCCATGCCCTGTTCTTCATTTCCGCTTTCTCTTTTTTTCAAAAGATGAATACACATTATCCTACTTGGTCAATTTGAGCATTGTGTACAGCAATAATCCTTCAAATGATCATCACCAAGTTTCCCAAAAAGGGATCTAAATGTACATGCTCATATCGCTTCAATAGCAAACAGAACTTTTTAAGTTGGGTTATGATCGTTATCATCGTTAACATCGTCAACTATTTTGTCAATCAACGTGATTTCTAGTTCCACCATTTAATCTTGCAGGATCTCATAATTCTCTCTCTGCACATGTCTCCTCTTTCCCTCTCTATCTCCCCCCTCTCTCTCTGTCTCTCTCTCTATTTATCTCTCTCTCACTCTCTTCCTCTCATTCTCTTTATTGTCTCAGTCTACTTTACATATCAAACCTTCTTCCCCATAGGCATCAGTGAAAAATTAATGAAAGTAAATCTTAACCTTGCTTTAGGACCTTTCAGCATGATTTCCACCCTGCTTTATTAAGTTACCTTTGCTTCACACCATCGTCTGCATGCATTCGGAATTCTTAAGACAGTGTAGAAGCATCTTTATGTCCTTATGCGAAGAGATAGATTCTATGAATCCAATTTCTGTACAGCATGATCTGGATAAAATTGTTTGCAATAGTCACCATTACTGGTGTTCAGTGTTGAAAGCGTTAATCAAAAGTCATCAACCAAACCAGGTGCTTTAACTTTTTTATCTTAATTTATTTACTTATTTATTTATTTATTATTGTGATCTGTATCAAAAACATAATGCGGGTACAGTAGTCAAAAACTCATGTTCAAGTAACGCAAGTAGATTTGTGTTTTCATTACGGCAGTAGATCTATCATGTGGATAACAGTACCCAGATATGCATTTCATCATTAATCGGCTTATAAAAGAAGTTAAGCACCGTTCTCACTGTCACGGTGTAGGTCCCGGTAAAAGATAGCCGGTGAACCGGGGTGAACTGGGACGTTTTTCATAAAAAATATATATTGCGTTCTCATATTCCCGGTGTCTCCCCCGGTGGACAACCGGCTATGGTGCCGGATCTCCCCTGACTATCCCAGTTAGTTCCCAGTTTGGCCCAGTGTAATTATGGTGTAGAGCCGGCCTGTTCCCGGTTAATCCCGGTATAACACGGTGTAACCCGGTCATCGCTGGTGGTATCCCGGTGACCACTGGTGGCGTCCCGTCATACCCCGGTTGTTCAAAGGTGACGTGCCGACGTTACCCGGTGTTTGCCGGAAAGGACTTAAACCGGGGCGAACATGAATAAGCATCAGTTCTCTTTTGTCTCTCAGGGTAAATGAGATGAAATGCAAACGTAATACAATAAAGTAGAACACTATAATGTTGTAGACTGTTCAAACTTCATTTTAATTTGAGTGGCAAACAGTTTGCCTGGCGTCTGATCTGGCTCCATACTGTTTGAAGTGTACATAAAAATTTAAGCATGAAGCCATTTATTTAGAAAGAGTAACTTTGTTTTATGTATTATATTTACTCTATACAATAGAGAAGATGATATTATTTCCTATTTAAACGCTGACGAAATGCAAACTCTAAAAATGAAATGCAGAAAATTGCATTTTTGTTAAAAAAAAAAAAGAAATCCATTTCTATGCCTCTAACACCTTGGTTGTTCACGGACCTGCCACGGATGTGCCGGTAATGGCGTTGCTCCGGCATTTCCCTGCGTTGCACGGTGTTCCCAGGAATAAGCCGGTTCTGGTGACTCCCGGTGACCCCCGGTTGTATTAAACATTTTAAAGCATCCGGGGCTGTTAGCCGGTGGCAGCCAGATGCACACGGTCGATCCCAGATCGTCCTGGGCGTCGCCATGGTTGAACTCCTGGTGACTCCCGGCGACTGCCGGTTTGCTAAACCGGGACTCTCCGATCACCAAATCTGGGACAGTGAGAACGGGGCTCAAATCATGCTCGGAGTGTTAATGGCGCTTATGTCTTGCTATGTAGGACTGCTGTGTTGGGTTACGTAATGTCACGTTCCTTTGTAATGTGATATGGCAGACCTGTGCTGTTCGTCCATCGACATGCAAACATGACCGCTCCTTCAAGTTGTTGAGTTTCTGGGATGATTGCGTATGTGGCTAATAAGGCCTATCCTGTCACCAAAGGTACGTCCACAGTAGATACACACGTTGTCGGATGGTGTTGTTCAGGTACTGGCTTCTCGAGCCTTCCGGTCCATACGTTTCTTCCTGGCATGCTCTAACCTACTTGTCTCTGCTTCAACCAAGCCTTTCCTCACAGCTGATCTCCATGCAGGGCGGTTCTGAGCCAGGTCTTCCCAAGTGTCTGTGTGAAGGTCCATCTTGCGAAGCGAAGCCTTCATGCAGTCTTTGAGCCGTTATTTTCTGGCTGCCAACTTTCCTTTTATCAGTGGAGAGCTCTCCGTATAAGAGCTGCTTTGGGAGTCGCTCATCTGACATGCGACACACGTTACCTGTCCAGCGCATCTGTGACTGTTGAAGGAGCATATGTACAGTTGGGAGTTTTGCTCTTTTGAGAACTTCAGTGTCATCTAATACCAAGAAGCTTGCGAAGAGTGCTTCTGTGGAAGTGGTTGAGTTGTCTGGCATAACACGCATAAACTGTCCATGTTTCACTGGCATACAGCAAGGTGGTTAGAACCACTGCTCGGTACACTGACAGCTTGGTCTCAAGGCAAATTCCTCCTTGCAGTTACAAACGGATTTGATCCAGATACATACGAGGGCTGTCCCAAAACATCGTAGACTTTCCTTATAAAATTGTTCGTTAAAACAGCAGAGACAAACGGCCGTCAGTATATATAAACATAGGGTTTATGTAAACCTGTGTGAAGTTTTAACGCGCTATCTTTAAAACTCACCAGCAAAGAGTAATTTGTAATACACTACCTGTGTAACCCCGGCGCACACTAGTTAACAGTATGACGTCATCGACGTTGAACAACGTCACTCCTTTACTTGTAGCACTTGGTGATTGATGCTTTTTCGCTGACGCACAAGCTGGTATCTACATGAAGCTCGCGCAACACTCTCAATGTTCCTTGTTTGAGCTGTCTTCAATTTTTTTCATTTTTGTCCGCGTAATAGAGGATTTTAGGTATGAAAATACTGCAAAATCTAATGGGCTAGGTCAATGGTAGTAGGTGGATGTTTAAGCTTTTGAAACCCCAACACGGCAAATTCCAAATGTGCATGCTGGGAAATGTGGCACGAAGCGATAACCTTGTGAAATATGTTGCTTTTCTAAGTTGTCAATGAACCCCGGTCACTTCTCTCGTATCGTATGCAATAGATCCGTGTGAAGGGTGTTTGCTGAAAAAGTCCTGATCTCTCGAATATCGTCTTAAAAGAGGGTTGATACCTGGACACGTCATTCTTTTTCTTTTGCACTTCACAAGCGTGGCACCCATATAGCACCGACTCTCGACATGTTTCGTTTCTCACGTAAAAGTCGATGTACAAACAATTTGCTCACCCCGAGGAGTTAAGCAATCTCTCATCGCAAGACGCCGATCACCAATCATGACGCTCCTCACGTTTTCTACAATGAAACCGTCAATTTCTTCCGGCTATCCAATCTTTACATTATTTTCTCAACCCATCCTTCTGAAAATCTTCAAAATCGCGTATTTTTTTTTAACACCAGCAAGCGAGATGCTGATTGATAAATTTCTGTTGATTGTAGTTGTTTTAACGTCTGTTTCGGGATCAAATTCAACTCAAAGCAGTATTCTATGACATTTTGCTGCGCCGCCTTTTCCTCTGACGTTGTCATTTCAGGCGTCTTCAGAGCACAGTATCATTCGTCATAACCTAGATATCTTTTTTTTAAATGACGCTACGTTAACGAATTTTTCCAGGATGACGTCATATATAACAACGTCAACATTCATGACGCAAATTTGCGCAAATTCTAATTCGAAATTGCTTTGCAGGAGGTTGTAAAATGTTCCTCTTTAAATCTACCTTTAAGATTTTCGCGTGCGCCGCATAATCTAACCAACAATGAATATTTACAAATATAAAATAGGGTCAGGTGTGTTCAGGAACCTTAATATTTCTCATGCAAATGTGAAAATGTTTGAAATAGCATTGGTAAGAATATCAAAGAAATATTACGTCGGGTTCTTCAAAAATAATATCAGTCCACGGTGTTTTGGGACAGCCCTCGTAGTTTGTCATTTAGCACACTATTTACTTGATCATTTTATTCTTAAGTGAACATCCATTATTTTCATTTAATTCATTAATATAATAATATTAAGTAAAAGTAGCCAACTTCACATCATTTTTAAATCGCCTTACACAATGAACAGTTGTGTAATGTACTAGAATTAAAGAAATATAATATTACAATATAACCCATATTGGCTCTTATCTGCGGTGATATTGTTTGCTTCGAAATTGTGGTCTGCAAAAGTTGTGAAATTTTGGTTTGTACATTTTTAAGTACATAAACATAAAGATGAGTGTCAAACAGTCTGGATCCAGATCAGACGCCGTGTTACGCGGCTCCCATCTAGTCGCAATCAGCAGGCAAAGCGTTAAGCAGTCACTAAAATAGATCGCTTAAGACATTGACTGCTTTATTTAGGACATAAGTAAAGCAGAAAGAAAAGAAGAATCCACATGCAACTTTATTATTCCCTTTCTTTTAATCTTTATTACGCTCACAATCCCTTTGGAATTGGTAACTAGAATAAAGTCAACTGTATCTGAAAGTACGTTTTACGTTTAAAGTATAAAACATCACATTGCTCAAGTGTGAATTAAATCAGTATTTTTTTCAGTTTTAGTTTAAAGATAGGTAAATGCAATGCCAGAGGTGGACATTTTACTGTGCAACAGTATTTTAAACCGACTTCAATATTCATTTCTAAGTCGTTACACAGTCAATTTTGCGTGATCTTAAACCGAAAGCTACTCAACAGTTATCAGGGGAGTTCACTCATGACAGAAATTGGGATAACTCTGTATATCGGTAAACCCAAATTAGAATCGTTAGACCCTAATAACTTGTGCACACCCCCATCATCATGATGTTCTATGTTAATCAGTTTCCATGATCCATGACTGCCTAATTATCCTCATTTTATTTCTTACTGTTATTCACAGTATGTAAGTCTTTGTCGGTATTTTTGTTATTTCATAATTTAAGACGATATTTTCCGCGAAAATATATTTAATGTATGCTAGAAAACACCCTCACTATACCCAGTTGAATATTTTATCTTAATTTAAAGAAAAACTAGGTTTTCAAATAAGCTTTAAATGTAATAAAACTATGAATTAGCTAATGTTTATGGTATTTGATATTTTCAAGGGGAGATAATTCAGTAAAAAAGTATGGAAAACACTCGTTTAGATCTATTCTTGTGATGAATAGTGTGTATCGATAAAAACAATGGTGATATTTGTGAAGACCAGCTATTTTGCAACTAAAAGAAGTCATCAATACATAATCTATCAGAATTTAATTTTCACAAAGGGGAGGTAATTTCAATTTGCTCTGATCGGGTAAAGCCCCAACGTACAAAGGGCAGAAAATCAGAAAGTACTTAGAAGACCATGAGGTTTCAGAAAAGTATGGTGGTCAAAAGTCCCCACATGGGGGGAGGGGGGTCTTCAGTAGCTCGAAGTCTATTTGGAATCAACTAACAATGTTTAATTGCATCGACGACGTTACCCCTACACATTTAAGAGTGTTTGCGCTTAAACTGATATCCATTGCAAATAGTTTGGGGCAAGATCAGACGCCAGGCTCCAAACTGTTTGTCACGGAGATAACCAAAATATATACGACAGAATTCATAAAAGATATATAATTTTCTATATTGTATTGAATAGCATTTGCGTTAAGTTTTTTTACCGGGAAATAATAACGTTTTCTTTACCATATAGATCTTATGCCTGCTACATGTATCACGTCTTACTCAAATTTGTCTTTGCAAATCTGTTCAAAAAAGTATTACAGTGGAGAATCTGTTATTCTTTCCCGTTTAAACGCAAACGTACGCAAACGCAAAGCACTAAAACGTAGAAAAGAACAACTTTTGGACAATTCTGATAATTCTTGTTTATCTTGGTGGCAAACAGTTTGGAGCCTGATCAGACGCCGGGTTACCCGGCGTCTGATCTGGCTCCAAACTGTTTGCACTGCAAATAATAGTTTTAGCGTAAACGCGTTTATTGGGAAAGAATAACAGATTATCCACTGTAATAACTCTTTCACTGCCAATGGCGCCAAATGGCAACTTAGCAAATAGTTTGGACGCGGCGTCTGATCTGGGTCTCAACTGTTTGCAAATTCCAGTCAAGTTATGTTTAGTAGGCAAATGCTTGAAACCGATGCATTATTGTATTCCATTGTGGGTGTTATATCCCGGAAGGTGTGTATTAAGACACGGGAAGACGGAAATTCTCAAGTTGTTAAATTTAAAATTCACATTGATCTCCCACTGGCGAATGCTATTGCAGAGAACCGTCAGAATTACCTCACACTACGTCAGACGAATATTGAAACACAGTACAGTAAACCCTCTCTACTACGATAACTAACTTGTGTTTACTATAAGGTATTTACGACAGATGACTGCTTAAAGCAAGGTGAGAGTTAAAGAGACAGCTCCTTTAGGAGCTTTCTATTTTACTATCAGATTACTTTATGCCGTCATCTGGCTTTGACACAATCAATTAGCCTTCGTTTTAGATGTCGTAATAGAGAGGTTTTACTGTATATAGAATTCTACTTTAGTGACAATTTAAGGAAGGAGTTTGTCTTGTATTTCATTCAGTATTAGAGTGACACATTTTCCAGACAAATTTCTCTAAGTTACCCGCAGTACCTCGGCGCATGATTAGAATACGAACTGTTTTTAAATGTTATTCAATTCGCGACCCGCGTGCCATTGGTTAGTACAGTAGAGAAGACGATAATCGTTCCCGTTTAAACGAACATAAACGCAAGCGCGATGAAACAATGTGGAAAAAGACAACATTTTGAAAAGTCTGACTAGTTAAACAACAATATCTGATTAGCAAATAGTTTGTAGCCTCATACGACGCCGGCATAACCGGCGTCTGATCTGGCTCCAAACTGTTTGCAATATACATAAAGGTTTTAGATTAAACGCGTTTACAAATTGGGAAATAATAACGTCTTCTCCACCGTATGAAGATCGCAGAGGTCTACCGTGATTTATTTCTTCAAAGCCCAATGATTAAAGTCACTTCCCATCAAAGTAATATGATGCTCTTGACATTTGGACTGTAAAGAATACTTTTCATTGACGTTCGTCGTAAAGGGAATTCGATACGTTGAATTCTCCCAACATACACGATTATGCTTGAAACAGTGGTATCCATGGCAACCAATTTGGAGCCTTCTCAGACGCCGAGTACTTCTGCGTCAGATCAGGCTCCACACTGATTAAGGCTTGACCCGAGACTCGGATGAACAACAAAAATATTTTTTTAAAAAGTCTATTTATACATTTTATTGAATTATGTTTGTATTCAGATTCATCCAAAATTGAACATCATTATGCTATCTCATACCAATGTATCATCTACCGTAATAAGTCACCACAGAGAGCATAATTGCATGGATATTCTGGAAAGGCTTTCCGACACAATAATATTTTCTTTGATAATAAAACATTAAGGTAATCTAGATCTAAATGTTTATAGGGAATTATGGATACTTTGGATCTTGAAGATACGACATGCCATAAAGTGTGAAAGGCGAATTGTTTGTAAAGATGAAACCTGTTCAGACTCATGCCATATACATAAAACATTAAAACACTTAGTACAATGGAGAGTCCGTAATCCTTTTCTAATTAACGTGTTCATGCTTAAACTATAACTTCAATTTCAAACAGTTTGAAACTATGTCAGTAGCCGGGTAACTCGGTGGCTGATCAGGCTACAAAGTTGTGAAATGTTTGCTACTCAAATGGAAATAAATGATAAGTTTTGTTTCTTTCATTCTCTATATTACATTGAACCCGTTTACCTCTTTCCCTGCCAAGTTTTATCGTCTGCTACATTGTATAACCATCTTACCGCCAAAATATTGTCTGCATTGGTTGTATTGTCTGCAATATTTCTAAAATCAGATTTAGGGCTGTTTTGACTGAAGACATGTCGATACGAGTATTAGAAAGTTACGCGGCGTCTGATCTGGATCTAAAGTCGCCTTTTGGCACCACTGGCTGTGGCAGAGTTAAAAGGGAAGGAACAAGCGATATCAAGTAGCGTCGTGTTTAATCGCAACATGAAAGCAGAGAAGCTGTTACAGACTTAACATTTCTGAGAAAATATTATCCACCCTGATAATGGAGAAAACGTTATTCTTTCCCAATAAAAGCGTTTACGCTAAAACTATTATTTAAAGTGCAAACAGTTTGAAGCCAGATCAGACACCGGGGAACCCTGCGTCTGATTAGGCTCCAAACTGTTTGCCACCAAGATAAACATGAATGTAAGTAAACAGCGATAGAGTCGTTGGCTTCAAGCTTGTCATTTAATTCATTCCTTCATTCAAGAAAATAGTTCCATTTTATACACTCACGAGTATGCAGCATAAGAAAGGTTTTCTATACCCTATCATATGGTACAGGTACATGTAGCTTAAGGAAGGCTTAGAGTAAAGGAGAGTACGTCTTAAGGCTCATTCTGCTTTACCGTCAACATGCTTTCAACAAGGCTTAAGTGGTCACGTGTCTTCAAAACTAGAAACAGGCTATTGGGTAAAAGGTTAAACCGTAGATTTAAAACTTAGATTTATAGCAGGTAGATCTAAATATGAAGTGGTGTAGATGTTTTTCTTTCCGCCAACAAGCGCGTTAATGCTAAAAGTATTATCTCCAAAGCATCAGACTCTAAACTGTTTGCCACTCAGATCAGATTAGATTGTCAGAAATTTCAAAGGGTTGTAATTTTCCTCATTTTAATGAATTTCCTTTGCGTATCGTATGCGTTAAAAATTGGAATGAAAAACGTCTTCTCCACTTTGTATCTCTTGGAACGTCATATCTGCTCAAAGGGGGCCGCAAATAAACCTGTTGTGAGCAAATCCAAGAGAGCCAGTAGTATTTAAATACGAAGTCTGAATCATCGATAACAACAGAAAAACACCACAAGAGTTTATTCTGGTTGATTAAACTTCGATAATACACTAGCACTAAATTGTTCGTTTATTCCCGTACAGTACAGTCCCATGTTATAATTATTACTCTAACTAAAACCAATCGATGACGTTTGACAGTTTATAGCTTTAAAGGCAAGATGAAAGTAAAGCAAAAAGCTCCTCCAGGAACTATCTACTTTATTGTAATCTTGTTTAAAGCAGCCACATGCCATTTAATAACACACAATTATAAGAGGTCGTAAATAGGGTATTTTACTGTTGAAAGTTTAATGATTGCCACCAGTCCAGAAAATAGTCATTAAACAGAGACAACATCAACCACCAGGCCGTGTCCATTAATGATGAATAAACTACAATAACGTCCTTCTAGAACAACCATCTACATCGAAACTAATGTCTTGTTGGCGATAAACTGTATCACGTTAAATACATGAAGCAGCTTAAGGAGCTTTCTGGTTTACTTTTATCTTGTGTTAAGCAAACCTATGTATGTTGCATTTAAAATAAGTATATTGCGAGTTGTTGTGATTCGGAGACTTTACTGTAAACATTCATTTAAAATCTATAAAACAACAATTGAAATAAAGTAGTCGGTCCCTTTTTGTTTGCACTGTGATCTTAGAACACTTCTGAAGATTCTCCCATTGTGGGCTAAAGCCATTAACAATTTAACACTCTCTTGACCATGAACATATAGATTACATACCCGTACATACAGTTGAACATCACATGCAATAGGAAATACTTTATTATTTCGTCTATAAAAGCGTGAGTGCTAAAACAATTATTTCGTTGCAAACAGCTTGGAGCCAGATCAGACGCCGGGTAAACTGTTTGTATATATTCAAAGTTTTAAAACGTTGTCATTTTTTTATTGCATTCCGTCGACAATTTGTATTGTTTGAACTGAATAGAATATCCACTTCTTCACTGTATACCAATGAAGAAGTTTTAACAACGATCGACAGTCCCGTAATGGGTATTTGTCTGCATTGGAATAGAGCACGCGACTCAGAAACATTGCACACTTTACTATTCGATAGTCTGGACCTTTCGCTGTTTGCAATATTTTCTACATTTTCAGATACATAATGTTAAAGACCTTATACTTCTATTCCAGTTAAAGTTTTCTATGTTAATATATTATAAATATTCTATAAGTAGTATTCTAATCGTTATAAGCTACAGCGCTCCCTCTCTACAACGGCCCTCCCAACAACGACTCCCTCCTTACAACGACACTTGCCGCTGTTCCCTAAACAAGAAAATGATGTCCAACCTATTCACGACTGCAATATCGTCTGCTTAAAACTGTCATCTGCTGTTTTTCTCAAAGTTGCATAACGGACAATTTGACAGAAAAAAACTGAAGAACGAGTGACAGACAGCTTGAATCCAGATCAGACGCCGCGTTACGCGGCGTCTGATCTGGATTCAAGCTGTGTGCAAATGTAAGTCAATTTCCCTCTCTATAACGACTCCCTCTGAACAACGCACAAAATTTCTGTCTCCCAAAGGGTGTCGTTGTAGAGAGGGAACGCTGTAACTGCAAATTGTACAATATTACAAAACAGTTTAATCTCGTCACTAGTTTGAATTGTTGGATGCATTAACTCATGCACTGACAAGTGTCATTGTCTGCTTTAACCCCCTTACAGTGGAGAATCTGTTATTCTTTCCCAATAAACGCGTTTACGCTAAAACTATTATTTGCAGTGCAAACAGTTTGGAGCCAGATCAGACGCCGGGTTACCCGGCGTCTGATCAGGCTCCAAACTGTTTGCCACCAAGATAAAAAAGAATTATCAGAATTGTCCAAAAGTTGTTCTTTTCTACGTTTTAGTGCTTTGCGTTTGCGTTTAAACGGGAAAGAATAACAGATTCTCCACTGTACCGTCAAATTATCGTATGTAGAGAAAGTGTCGTCAAGTCAGATATATGGTTCTTTTGACTAAAGAAATATCGAAACGATTATGACACGATTATGAAATGGGAAAGAATAAAATATTCGCCACTGTATAAATGCCTAAATACTGCGCCCAGTAGGTGCATGACGGGTATTTTATATAATGGCACAAATAAGCAGTATTTCAAAGGTACACCTGAAAATATTCTAACTTGACTGTTTTGATCCTCGCTTTGGAAGAGTCTTATGAATAAAACGAATATAGATCTATCATCTGATAGAAATATTTCATTATTAATATTAACTGACACATATATGTATCTCCTGTTTTAATTTCATATCAGTTGCCAAGTAACTCGGCATCTGAACAGGAGCCACACTGTTTAGTACTACGATTTCTTCAGCTCAAGAATATGATAAAGTGTGTTTTTACAAAATAATGTGAAACATTTGTAACAGTATCAGAGCAGTGGGGCGTAAAGGCGGAATAAGAGTTAAAACATTTCTAATGAATGATCGGTAAAATCAAACGGAAGTCACTTAGGATTGCATTAACAGCGGATGACAGTTTTAGGGCCAATTTATTCTATCATTGCAAAACATTTCAAATCAATAAACATCTAGAACGAATGCATTTGAATGAATGAAACTCTGTATAGAACCGTCCTGTTATATATACATAACTAGCATAAGCACATAGCTTGTTCTCATTGCTTAAGGTAGGTTGCTGCTTAAACCTTTTCACCCAAGGATGCGCCTTTTAGCGCATTCAGTTTATTCTTCCACCGAAGAAAAAAGTTCCAATTTATACAGTCACGAGCATGTACCATATGAAATATTTCCTATATCTTAGCAGATGGTAGCTTAAAGCAGACTGACAGTAAAGCAAAATACACCTTGATGCGCATTCTGCCTTACGTTCAATCTGTTTTAAGTCGTCGCTTATCTTCAAAACTAGAAACAAGCTATGGGGCACAGGGTTAAGGTATGTTGCTGCTTAAACCCTTTCATGCCGAATTTAATCATCTGGTTTAATCATTTTGCAGAAAGAAAACTCGTTAACCAAAACATGTCGTAAGGATAATTTATGACTAAGACATTGGTGGGAGGGCTTCTACTGGGGATCTTTGATCTAGGTCTACACTGTTTCAATAGGACATTTATGCTTCACAGGTACACTGTTTTAAAGAACGTGTAAACACGTCACATGGGCTAATCCGGTCAAGGACGAGAATCGGACTCTGGAAACCGCCATGCAAAATGTGAAACTAGCGTGAACTGTCTGCTTTACTGATGTACTACTAATTGCTATTGCTTCCCTGCGTATATACTATCATTTCTGGTGATAATAGGTGACGAAGCAATCATTGTTTTCGACAACCAATGTGTCTAGTACATCCGTCTTATACATCTATCAGATACATTGTGTAGCTTAATGTAATGTATTTACTTTTGTATATTTACTAGTATTTATTATGACTCAGCAGATTGACTTCATCTTCATTTGGAATTGTTACTTATTTTGTATACATGTACTATATAGTTCATATTCGCTATAATCTTTTTTTTCATACTTTTCTCCTGCTTATGTAATTATATTTTGCTGATCGAGTACTTTAGAATGTTTACTATAAGGCATGTAAATAATTATATGTTAAATGGCAATGAACATTGTATATGTTTAATGCCAATAAAAGTTATAAAAATACTAACAACTTATTTTTATCTGAGTGGCAAACAGTTTGAAGCCTGCTCCAAGCCGGGTTACCCGGCGTCGAATATAGCTCCAACTGTTTGCAATGAAAAATGTTGTTTCAGCTTTAATTGGGAAAGAATGGCGTCTTCGCCACTAAAGTTATAACATTTCTGATGAAAAAAGGTGAGGAATCAATCATCCTGCTCGACAGTCAGTGTCTGTAGTATAGACCCACTTTGAAGTCATGTGTCTGTCTGCTTATTACAGCTTGAATGATGAACGTCATGTAGCAAACTCTCAAGGCTATTCTAAATTGTATTATTATATACCGTGAAAATGGACATACTTCCTTTGCACAAACGCGTTCATAGGGAAACAAAGTGTGTTTTAAAGCACTATGTCCGCTCCCTCCCAACCACCACCACCTCAATCTCACATATTTGACCTACATGTAGTGATCACAGTGAACTGGACCTTTGACCCTACATCTCTGAAAATATACATATTCGTACTCCTCTCAGTTAGGGCAGCATGTATATCAAATATGGTTTCTCGAACACATAAAGGTCATAAGTTATTGCCATTTCAAATATTTAACCTTTTCACCTCTGTGATCTTATCCTTTGAATCGACATGTCTAAAATCTACATATTCGTATTACTCTTATTAGAGAAAACATGTACATGTATAGCTAATACGAAATATCTATCCCCTGTCGGTCAAAGGGTACTGTTATTTCATCTATTTGACATTTTGATCTCCGTTTGACGAGTTGAACCTTTTACACTTGTGTACCCAACAGATACGCATTTTATTTAATAAATAAATACGAAAGACTCAAGCAGGAAACGTAACACAAACAATACACCCACCTCTCAAGCAGAACACACACACACACAGTCATACCACAACAAACACACACACACACACACACGCAATACCATTCCTTCATATACACACTAAATAGAAAACAACATGCAAGACAAACATAAAGCAAAGTGAAAATAGGAGCCCGCCTTGGTACGGTCAGTAGCAATCAATAATTAACTATAAATTAATTAACCATTAACAACCACTGGGGGTTAAACCTGGGTTTAGGGGCGCCCAACCGCACACTTATCTCCTATATTCACCTATAAAGACAAACAGTGTACATAAAATATAAACCCTGCTCCACAACCTCACAATCAAAAAGACCGCCAGCACAGTAAGTAAATACATGTAAAACATTTAGCAAAAATTCTATGACAAGATCATTAGTAACATGGGAAAGAATTAAACATTCAAGCCCGTGTTAAAAATAACCCACTATGGCAACGGTCAAATTGTACTCAACCGACTAGTCTGTAGTTACGAGTAACTGTAAGACATGGAAGGGTCCAGGGTACGACAGAGAGGGAGAGAAAAAACAAAGCACGAAAATCCGACATAACTCTCCCGTTTAAGGACGGCTTTAAAGATACATCATCATGTAGTGCTAAGCCCTGTCTGTCGTCGCACAACCAAAGAGGAAAGCATAGTTATCAATTGTAGATTGATCGATAACCAAACGTGAAGTGCGCAGCAATATAGTTGGATCATAATCTTTTTTGAGGAAAAATCTAATACGTTTCACAAATAGGTTTTGAAAATGTATATGTCCAAGAATCTTACGAAGTCTGTAAATCACATCACCATAAAACTCCGGATGTGAAATACCTAGCCGCAGAAAAGACTTTAAGTTACATTTATACTTGTTAATGAGAGGAAGATTTCTATAAAATAATTTAGAAAATGTTTTACGAAGTTTATGAAATCTGTATCCCTGTTTAAGAAACTTTTCAGTAATAGTTTTATTACGAATGTGGAAGTCCTCAACAGAGGTACAGGCCCTAGCAAAGCGAATAAGTTGTGAAATATAAACCCCGTAAGATGTAGAATGGGGAACATCGCCATCTAGATGAGGATAATTTACAATACTAAAATCAAAATCATCTCGTTTATCGTAAATCTTAGAAGAAACAATTCCGTTATTTATAAAAAGATCCAAATCTAAAAATGGTGCCGACAAATTTGACTCGTTTGTTTTATTAAGGCGTAGTTCTTTTGGGTAAATAAAAGGAAACAACGTATCAAAAAATGGGTTGTCTATGTTAAAAATATCATCTAGATAGCGCGATGTATTGTTAAAGGCTTCGATCATATCTGCCTGTGTATCAGGTTTTAGACTAAGCATAAAGTCCCTCTCATAACAGTACAAAAATAGGTCTGCGACAATGGGCGCACAGTTTGTACCCATAGGAATACCAATCAGTTGGCGGTATATGGTACTCCCAAAACGTACATAAATATTATCCAGAAGAAATGTTAGTGATTCACAGACATCGGTGCAAGTCCACATAGTGTAATGCTTAACCGTGTCATTTGTAAAAAATGCACGATCAGTATTACACGCCAGAAATAGCTTCCTTTCTCTGGCAAAAGTCTTTTCGATAAGTTGTATAAGTTTAGCTTTTATTAGATTATGAGATAAGGTAGTATATAGTGTTGAAAAGTCATACGTACTTATATTGCAAGCTTGGTATTTTCTATATTCAAGCTTCGCCAAAATTTCATTAGAGTTTTTGATAGACCAAAACAGATTAAGTCCAGAATTTTCGTAAGTCTTATCACAATACCTTTGAACATGTTCTTTGATTTTAATTAAAGACGATGTTAAAAGTTTGGAAGGCTTAGTAGTAGTACATGCACTTGAATTAGCAATAAAACGAGACTTATAAGGTGTTTTGTGGAGTTTTGGTATCCAGTACATTGTAGGAAGTTTGTGACATGTAATGTTTACATCAGCTTTTAATTGTTTACATGTATCAAGATGATCAGATACTACATTACGCTCCGTTAAATTGGTAGATATATAGGAATTGGTATTCACAAGTTCCTGGTTTAAAGCATCAACATAATGTAATCGTCATACAATTATCACATTATTGGATGCTTTGTCGGCAGGAACGAGTACATACTTGGGATGAAAGTCTTGTATGCCCTTCTTTAAGTGACGAATGTTAAATTTAGGTTTAGGTGGTAAAAGATGGTTATTGGATAAATAGAACGAAATCCGGATATCGATAATATCAAAAATTAATTCTTTCCATTTTGAAAGAGCGTCATTCTCAGCATGTTCTCTTCGGCACCAGTTGGTACTATAAATATTCAAAGCTTCCGAAATATGATTACGGCAAGTATCGAAATCAATTAAGGCAGGTAATCTAAATTTAGGTCCCTTACTCAAAAGCGCTTTGATGCGTTTATCTTTAATGATATCAAAATTGCCTGTTATTATATGACCCACTGGGGCGTAACAGAATTTAGAAGAGGTACAATCTCATGTAGCTGGTGTATTTTCGAGAATTTTAAGATCAGAAACAATTTTATTGTAGTTAAAAATTAACCCTCTTACAGATTTATTATACTTATAGCAAATAATAGGTGGTTCAAGATTTTTGAAATAATTTGGAACAGCATTCATCACATTTTTGTTTCGGAGAATACTTTGTAAATCTATAAAATCAATACCTTTATTTATAAAAGGGACCTTAATGAAAAATCTTTTGTGATCGTTTAAAGAATCAATATGCGGTCTGAGAACATGCTGAGTATAACTTTGTATTAAACCTGCAGTATAATACAGAGGATCTGTGCGTAAAATTATATTATCAGCCTTGTCGTCAATATCTCTTAAAGACGTCAATGACAACGAAGAAAGCCGAGAAAGCATTTTATGTTTACCAGAATGTAACAGCAGATTATGCAAATCTTTAATAGAAATCGACTGACGTGATTTACGTTTAATATTACCATTTATACGAATACCATGTGATCTAGATTTACGGTTTCGTTTAGAATAAATCGAAAAAATATCAATTGAAGGTTCTTTAGAAATATTGCCAGATTGGTATATATTATCATTCAAGCCTAAAGGAAGGGGTGTCTGTAAATTTTTAATCCATTTTAATTCCGTTATAAATCTAGCCTTACATTTGAAACTATTAGTAGCATTTTGATCATACGTAATATGTTCGACAGGTTGAATTGAAATAAAATCTAATCCATGTCCAGATTTCCGAAAATGTTGATACAGAAAGTTCCTCAGTTTTTTGTTTCTACAAGTACGAAGATGTTCATTAAACCTAGTTTTGAGGGGACGACCGGTTTACCCAACATACTGGATACCACAACCTGGTGCTTTTCAAGTTAACACGTATATAACATGATTAGTTCGTCAGTTGATGTCTGAATCTATGACAACACTAAATAATCTACCGTTTACTGTTGATTGTATAGTAGACTTGCAAGATAAATAATTGCAACACGCTCACCTCTTAGCATTGCACTTTTCAATAATAGGATGCACTCTACGTTTTTTGTTCAATGGTCGTAATAAAACATAATTATTGCGTTGAATAGAATATTTTAGAGGTTAAAGCACTACTTTTGGACCATTATGAAAACAATTATTAATAGAAAGAGATGGAATGTGAAAAGAAGATGCCGAATAGAGCTTAAGTGGTGATAATTGTACGGACGGCTGTAGTGATGCAAAATTAGTAGTATTTCTATTGTTCAATGGTCGTAATAAAACAAAATTATTGCGTTGAATAGAACATTTTAGAGGTGAAAGCACAACTTTTGGACCATTATGAAAACAATTATTAATAGAAAGAGATGGAATGTGAAAAGAAGATGCCGAATAGAGCTTAAGTGGTGATAATTGTACGGACGGCTGTAGTGATGCAAAATTAGTAGTATGTCTAGGGATATGAACAGAACACGCATAGTGCATTCTAAGTGGTGTAAGGGGGATTTTTAGTCTTTTGTTTGTTTGTAGTTCCATAATTAAGAGAAGCAAGTAAGCACCTGTCCCTATGTATCGACTATAACTCTACAGATTGAAAGTTCGAAATTTATTATAAAGTAATTCCAATTTGAAAAATGTAAAGATTGAAAATAGTTAATGTAATTATAACTCTATAGAAAGAAAGTTCGAAATTTATTATAAAGTAATTCCAATTGGACAATGTAAAGATTGAAAATGGTTAATGTAAGTAGTAAAGAGTTAGTGAAGAACCGGTACAATACCGAAGCTCATCTGACCATCGGTACATAGAGACCTACCATACGTGCAAGAAAGAAAGCCAAAGAGATGAGTTGTACAACAAGTGCACGCTCCTGCAGGAAGAATGATAACAATATTGATTAAATGTACTGGGCGACGTTTTACGGCCTCCACACGGCACAAGTAACACTATTGTGGCAATAAATAAATACGAAAGACTCAAGCAGGAAACGTAACACAAACAATACACCCACCTCTCAAGCAGAACACACACACACACAGTCATACCACAACAAACACACACACACACACACGCAATACCATTCCTTCATATACACACTAAATAGAAAACAACATGCAAGACAAACATAAAGCAAAGTGAAAATAGGAGCCCGCCTTGGTACGGTCAGTAGCAATCAATAATTAACTATAAATTAATTAACCATTAACAACCACTGGGGGGTTAAACCTGGGTTTAGGGGCGCCCAACCTCACACTTATATCCTATTTTCACCTATAAAGACAAACAGTGTACATAAAATATAACCCCTGTTCCACAACCTCACAATCAAAAAGACCGCCAGCACAGTAAGTAAATACATGTAAAACATTTAGCAAATATTCTATGACAAGATCATTAGTAACATGGGAAAGAATTAAACATTCAAGCCCGTGTTAAAAATAACCCACTATGGTAACGGTCAAATTGTACTCAACCGACTAGTCTGTAGTTACGAGTAACTGTAAGACATGGAAGGGTCCAGGGTACAACAGAGAGGGAGAGAAAAAACAAAGCACGACAATCCGACATAACTCTCCCGTTTAAGGACGGCTTTAAAGATACATCATCATGTAGTGCTAAGCCCTGTCTGTCGTCGCACAACCAAAGAGGAAAGCATAGTTATCAATTGTAGATTGATCGATAACCAAACGTGAAGTGCGCAGCAATATAGTTGGATCATAATCTTTTTTGAGGAAAAATCTAATACGTTTCACAAATAGGTTTTGAAAATGTATATGTCCAAGAATCTTACGAACTATTTCCACGGAAGAAAATAGTTCTATTTTATACAGTCATGGATATGTATCATGCGAAAACGTTCCTATATCCTAGTTAAAGAAAGCTAAACGCTGGCTGACAGTAAATCAGAAATGTTCCTTATGTAGCATTTTGCTCTTCTTTTAGCATGCTTTAACTCTTTCCTCCCTGAAACTTTAAATGGACAATTCCAGTTTCGATTTTTGTCTAGTCCATTTCTGGCTTTTAAGAGTTGTTTTTGTCAATTTTGGCATTACTGACAAACAGTGAAGACCCTGATCAGAGGGCTCCTTTCGGAGCCCTCTGATCTGGGCCTTCACTGTTTGCACATGACAAGTGTACTATTCACATGTACACTGTTTGAAAAGACGCCTATAATCGGGACTAGGGTTCAAAGGGTTAAACATAATCTATCAAATTCAAGGCAGACAATATCACTGCAGAAAATAGTTGAAAAAAACCCGGATGCCCAGAAAAAGGGCGACGGTTGTAATTAGTCACACTATCCCATACAAACTATAAGGTTGAAGGTGTCTAAACTAGTGCAAAACTAATAATTGCTATTCATTTTCTAGCCTCTAATAATGACGTTTCTGTTAAAAATGGATCGGAAAACAATTATGTTTTTCGATAGTGAATGTAACTCTAATTGGCTGTCTGTCTGTAGAGTAATTTCTCAAACAAATATCAGAACCAGTCAAATCAGTCAAATCTATGTTTCCTTTAAAACCCTTTAAATACCACAATCCGACAGCAGCAATATTTGCAATTCGGATCCAGACCATTATTACTGTAATTCGTATTAAACTATAGATGATTTTTCGTTTACTATTAGAGCGTTATTGTTAAGTTCAAATACTGTAAGTCAATAAAATGAAATATATATTCTAGTTATTTCTACATTCGATTGTAATTAGTTTCGTTTGATCAAGGAAGAATATTTCGCCCACTTTAAGTACGTATAGGCTATATACAGACTAGAAGCTATTTTGTGTCTACCATATTTCCTCATTCAAGTGTTGAACGCTCCAGGGTGCGATACAAAGTCCAAAATAGTAATTAGAAGTTCAGTGTTTATCTCTTTGCACGAAACTGTTGACACCGTGAACCTAAGCAAAAAGACAATTCTAAAAAAGTCTAATTGAGAAGAAAAACGACTAATGAAGTAGACAAAACAAAGCACTTTTCGTTTAATTCGATATTTTTAATTACTATTTTGGCAGATACATGTATGTGGGGATGGACGTGTTGTCAGGGTGTGTACTTTACCTAAGATTAGGCTGATTAGCTGAATGAATGTATATAAATAATGTTAATATACATTATACAGTAAAACTCCTCAATACGACCACTAATAGGAAGGCTAATTGATTGTTTAAAATACAGGTTTCTCTTTTCTAATATTTCGACCTCTAAGGGCCTTTTTCAAAGAAAATCACGTTTGGAAAAGGCCCTTAGAGGTCGACATATTTGAAAAGAGCAGTTCATATATAATTATTAATTTAATTCCCTATCTGGAATATTGAAAAAAATATTATATTATACAGGTGACAGCTTAAAGCATGGTGACAGTAAAACAGAAAGCTACTTCATGAGCTTTCTGTTTTACTGTTACCTTGCTTTAAGCAAACAACTGTCTTAAACGACATATAATTTACCCAATATAGTGGTCGCAATAGAGAGGTTTCACTGTGTAACAAAACATCGCCTGCTTTCATTTTGTACACCTCCCTTAAGGGTGTATCCAACCCATAAGCGACTTTTTCAAAGTATCAAACTTTCTTTCTATCATTGTTTTTTTGGAAGACCTATTTATGATGAATGAAAAAATGGAAAAAAAGTATATGGTGGTGTCCTTTTTTTTGAGCTACAGCGATTTGAAAAAGGTTTGTCAAATTTGGACTTTTTCTCTCAAATTTTACCCATTCAGAGTACAAGCTTCAGTAAAATCTATTTCAAAACAAAACAAACATGGTTATTTGGGTTTTCATTATTTATTTCATGTCTATGGTAGTATTTTCACATATAGAAACCAAATTTAGACGAAGCAGGCACTAGGTTTAAACAATATGGATCCTGGAATATCAAAAATATGCTTTTTATAGGGCATGCTTTTATTAGATTTTTTATTTTATGAAAAAAGAAGTAAAAAAGTTTGAAAATGAAATAGTTCTAGTAATAAACTTTTTCTTATATTCTACCTAATGAAAGCCAATGCTAAGGCAGTTCAAAATATGAAAAGAAATTGAAAGGTCAGTGTTGAAAATTTTGAGTTATTAAAGTAAAAAGAGTTATCTCCCCTTACAAAATTTACAAAAAAGTACCATATCGATGATATTTAGAGCTTTATAAATTTCACATTTGGTGCCTGCTTTTTCTTAAATTAGTTTTTGTATGAAGAAATACTACCATAGATAGGAAATAAATAACACAAAACCAAATGATCATATTTGTTTTCATTTAAAATGTTTTTCTATTGAAGGGGGCTGTTTGACAAGGACAAAATAAGAGAAAGTGGGTGGGGTAAATTTTACATGGCCATGGAGCCAACTGTTGTTCACCAAAATGTACACTTTTTCTATTTTTCATTCATCTTAAATAGCTCTTCAATACAATACCATCATAAAGTGTTTTCATATACTTTGAAAATTTCTTAAATTCATGACATTGATACACCCTTAAGGGATCAATAGTCAGGAACATTGGATAACTTCAAGGACTGTTGATGATATAGTACAGAAGACGTACGTATTTCCCGTTTAAACGTTAAACGAAAGTAAACGCAAAACACTGTAGACAATATTAAAGAATGGTTTTAACGTTTTAATATGATTGCAATGGAAGTAATTGGTGTAGTACATATGCGTTTATAAGGAAAGAATATCGCCTTCTTCACTCTATAATACAGTTCAAGGTAATGTAGAAAGCTCATCCAAATATATCCACAATGTGGGTCAGTTTGCGAAACATTTCAATGAGACTTTACTGCACTTCTTATTAGCAGACGTTGCAGTTAAGAACACTTTATTTCTTTCCCAATGAATGCATATGTGCTAATAAGTATGTATTTTGAAAACAGTTTGGAGCCAGATCAGACGCCGGGTAGCCCGGCGTCTGATCTGGCTCCAAACTGATTGCCACTCAGATGAAAAATATAAACAGAATTACCAAGTCGTTGTCATTTTCTATATTTAATTGCAATATGTTTGAGTTTTGTTTCGTTTTTACGGGAAAGAGAAACGTCATCTCCACTGTAAGTCTGAATCACCAGACATTGGAATTAGCCCAGACGACACTACAGTACTTACAGTGGAGAATCTGTTATTCTTTCCCGTTTAAACGCAAACGTACGCAAACGCAAAGCACTAAAACATAGAAAAGAACAACTTTTGGACAATTCTGATAATTCTTGTTTATCTTGGTGGCAAACAGTTTTGGAGCCTGATCAGACGCCGGGTTACCCGGCGTCTGATCTGGCTCCAAACTGTTTGCACTGCAAATAATAGTTTTAGCGTAAACGCGTTTATTGGGAAAGAATAACACATTCTCCACTGTAGGTAAATGGTTAGACGACCGTGTCAACAGAATTTAACACGTTAATGGATTTCTTATCTGATTCCGAAGAGCCTGGCTGATTTCTTTATATTTTGCATGGAACTTAAAACAAACAAGTTTCGACGCGTTTAGTCCAGCATCTAACTCTTGTATATGTTACAGTGGAGAATGTGTTATTCTTTCCCAATAAACGCGTTTACGCTAAAACTATTATTTGCAGTGCAAACAGTTTGGTGCCAGATCAGACGCCGGGTAACCCGGCGTCTGATCAGGCTCCAAACTGTTTGCCACCAAGATAAACAAGAATTATCAGAATTGTCCAAAAGTTGTTCTTTTCTACGTTTTAGTGCTTTGCGTTTGCGTACGTTTGCGTTTAAACGGGAAAGAATAACAGATTCTCCACTGTACCTTATTCACTGACTTTTCTTAAATACAATTGTTATGCAAACAGTTTGGATCATAATAAGATACCGCATTCAGGCACCTCACTGTTTGACCCTCAGTAAGATATTACTTTAGTCAATTTACTTAAAATCTAAATTTGAGAAATAAAAGCAGTGTAAAGCTGATGATGCCATGGCAACGAAGGGATCATGTGCATCCTTTATCTAGCTAAGCACGATACAATGTATTTGTAAACAGTCTGTGTTGAGATCAGAGACTGAGTGACTCGGTGTAGACCTAGAAAATATGTACATGTATACATATAAGGGTTAAAATCAGACGACCGAGAAGTTTGTTTCATATTCCTATTCACACATGGCTGAGAACTATAGCCATAACATTAAAAGACTGAGGTCCTGTCTGAACTATATTGTTTTTAAACTCAAGATAATTGATAATTGCAAATGTTGATGGCAAATCTTTCGAGGAACAACTCCGAATTTTCTTTAGGGCGTTTCTATACCGACCATATTAATTTTGTAATGGCACATGCACGATAATTCCACAGATTTGCTTTTACTTGAGTATTTGTTTTTCATTTTGCAAATTAACTATTTAATGTTCAGTCTCTTTAGATGTCACAGTTTGCACTCTAGTAAATTTCATCGAAGCTCAAACGACAGACAGGCAGTCTGTCTTACTTACTTTCGCTCTTAACCCTTTCATTATCAAATTATTCGGGAGATTTTAAGCCCTTCACCGCTTTATTATCGTCTGCTTCGGTATTGTTGTCTACAATACACGTTTCAAATTTGATTTAAAGTTGTATGACTTAATATATATCGATAAGAGTGTCAAACAGTTTGGGTCCTGATCAGACGCCGCGTTACGCGGCGTCTGATCAGGACCCAAACTGTTTGCAAATGCGCTTTATTGCAAACTTGAGAATGAAAGGGTTAATTGATTGCAAAATCAGTTAATCCGTGCTATAAACGACCAATAAACTCAAGGCTTGTTTTTTATGTTTCAGACAGATGTCTTTGTGAAGCAATCTTAAAAGTAGAGCAGAGAGTTCCGTATACCGGATTCATCATAAATGGAATAATGTGAAAATCGGACAAATTCCTCGGGCCAAAAGCACATGATATTTATTCTACATTCTAACTAACACTTTAACAAAAGCATACACGTGACTCACAATATATATTGATGTTTTATATAGGACAGTATCAATGCAGAAAGCTCGTAAAGAACCTTTCTGAATTGCTAATATCCTGCATTACGCAACAGCATGTCTTAAAACATATCTTATGCAGAAAACTCTCTAAACCGGACAACGTAGAACAGCGTGATGCTTAGTGCAGAACAGTGACAATGCAGCCAATTCCTAAAGTAGGGTTGTGCATTACATGTACAAGTATATTTCTGCCTTGCATAAGGCAACGATTGACAATAGAAGTTGTTTGAAATGGCAGCAAACCCTCTCTAATTCATTGTTGTGGGACCAATGAACTCAAAGCCACCACTAACGCAACGCTCAAAATAAATTTTCTTGGATATGGTTTCATGTACGAAGTTGAAATTTCAACTATTGTTTAAAACCACGATTATCTTATACAGTGGTAAATACGCTATTCCTACCCACTTTACGCGTTTCTTACGCGTTTCTTACGCGTTCGTTAAGCGTTCGTTAAGCGTTCGTTACCCGTTTCGTTTAACGCGTTTACTACCCGTTTCTTAACGCGTTTCTTAACGCGTTTAAACGCGTTTAAAAGAGCCCGGATGAAAAGGGGGTAATCATGGAGAAAGGGAGGTAATCCATGTATGACCTGCGGGCCGCTCTTATCCTACTTAAGAATTTAGTAAATATCGTTACTGTGGAGTAAATATAATCTTACAAAATTTTATGAAATCATTTTCTTTAAGAAGAAAGGTTATCCTGTGAGAGTTTTATGAATATACATTTATTTTCCCATATAAAGGATACGGTTTAAAAAGGATTATGTAAATTGTGTTTATTACTATTACTATGAACATGCGGAATTCCCAAATGCCACATGTGGCATGCAGGGCTAGCCGCTAATACTGTTGCGTCACAAGCCGGACAGGGGGGTAATAAAACTTCGGCTTATCAAAGTAAGTATCCTAATGCCCCATTGGGGTTGATTGGAATATCAACCAAATAAACCAAATCTTATATGCGAGTATGTGTCAGTTATTATACTCTCTCATCAAAGTAAAAGATATCTGTATAGTTTGAATATGGATGAGACTCCCGTAACTCGGCATTTCATCTAGAGCCAAACTGTAAAAATGAAATCAAGACCGTATGCTTCATGCTTAGCTGTAAAACATAAGAACCGAACTACTCGGCGTCCCATCTACATCTAAATCGATAGTGTTAACTATTATGAAAAGTAATTGGGTTTATTCAAAGCTGTCAGTTTGGATCCTGATGCTATGCCGATCTATACAGCCAGGCGTTTGATCTGGATTCAAACCGTTTGAATAGAAATCAACATGGAAGGAATTATTCTAATACATATCAAACAGAAATAATCTCGATGAAACGCCGAGTCACTCAGCATTATGATCGAGATCCAAACTGTCTATATTTATATAAATTATATAAGCGAAACCAGTTTAGATCCTGATAAGAGGCGTCTCATTTACAGAAAATGTTTTCAAAAATCGCATTACAATATGAGTTTTATCGCGAAAATGCTCCAGTGACAAATCGATTCTTGTTTATGATAAACCCGTTTCATTTAGATTTTTCTAAAACGGCAATCATCGATAAGATCCGAAATCTCCGCGTGAAACGGAAAACGGACGCCCCAATCGCAGCATCTCGGTTATAACCGTTTATTAACGCGTTTAAACGCGTTCAAATCGTTAGGCCTTAACCGTTCGTTAAGCGTCCGTTAAGCGTTCGTTAACCGTTCACTATGCGTTTCTTACGCATAGATAAACGCGTAAATGGGAAGGAATAGCGTATTTACCACTGTAATATAATAGCGATTAAACAATCCAAGCGTGGCGAGCGCTAACTGGTGTATGCTGGGTGGGCATGGTTTTCAGGATTTACAAAGTGATAAAAAATAGATTTTTATTTCCAGGATATTTTGCTCGAAGGAAAGCCATGCTAAAAACAGATTTTGAGTATTATGACGAGAATTAATAAAACAGAATACGGTCGCGTAAGAGGCATGTTTACTGCATGATGTTCTCTGGGACGGATTTGCTATGAATTTCTTTAAAAGCATAATCTCAAAAGTAAATAAATAATCATATAAAATGTTAAATACTAACGATTCACTATAAATAATAACTGACGTTTATATAAATTATGGACTGAGCTTCACAGACATGTAAGAACGCAACGTAGCTCCTCGTAACCTACAAGAGCTGCAACAGTCCCTAGTTCGGGAATCGAGAAATATCCCACGAGCTTACGGAAATAATGACGTTCTGGCAGAGCTGTCTGCAGGTCATAGAAACCAGAGTATTAGATAGAGTTGTGTGCTATGTAAATGTGACAGTTGATTTGCCCAGCGAGGAATGTGATTTTGACTTTTGAAATTGTTCAATTTAGAATTGGCGCAATTGCGTGACTTTGTCAATTCCACTTCATCTGTTATTATGTAAACCATTTATTTGCTAATCGATTGACATGAAAGCTCTACCTTGAATGTATGACGTATTGAGTTATATATGTTTGAAATTGAACGCATTCCGTCAATGAACACTCAAATTATATTATATATAGAAAGTGTTGCGTTAAATGTAGCCTTGAGGGTAGTCTTCTATTGGCGGTACTGTGGAGAAAACGTTATTTTTTCCCCTTTAAACGCAAACGAAACGCAAACGCATCGCAATTAAACGCAAAAAATGACAATGTTTCCACAATTCTGACTACCGGTATTCATGTTAATCTGAGTGGCAAACAGTTTAGAGCCTGATCAGACGCCGGGTTACCCGGCGCCTGATCTGGCTCCAAACTATTTGCAAATGAAATAATAGTTTTCGAGTAAACGCGTTTATTGGGAAAAAAATAACGTTTTCTCCGCTGAAGCTCAATAAATGATTGACTGTATACAAAAATAATATTTTTATTCGTATGAGCAATATTTTCGCTTGGCCTGTATAGCATAACCTCGTTCAATCACCGTGTTTCTGTATTTATTACTTTTAAAATCGTTGCTGTGCATTCATCTCTAATAGTACACGGATATGGCTCCAAGCAAAATCACAAAGATTTTAATGGACTTTCATGCAAGCATAGGAACTTTCATATAAAAACATGAAAAAACAGTCGATACTTATTAAATATTGTCATGCAAAAGCGGCCATTCAGTTATTTACGTAGTTATAATGGAGAAGGCGTCCTTCTTCACAATACAAAAGTTTATGTTAAAATCTGAATGCCCAATGCAAACAGTTTGGAACCTGATCATACACAAAGTAACTCGGCGTTCGACCAGGTTCGAAACTGTTTGCTATTGAGACAGAAAAAGAGTCGTAAGTGTTATAAAAAAGTTGCCAATGATTAGACTTTTTTCGTTTTTGATTTGCGTTTCGTTTTATTATATACCACTATAAATACAGTATACCATATGTTCTGTCGCTATTCAATCCGTTTATGCATATCGTTACAAAGGTAGAGATATATAAACAGTATAGAAAATGATGAGATTATTTCAAATGAACTGATGGTTAAACAATTTAGTGTCTATCATCTTGTGTGCCTATACAGTGGAAAAAACATTAATTTATTTTTTCCCAATAAACGAGTTTACTCTAAAACTATTATTTCCATTGCAAACCGTTTGGAGCCAGATCAGACGCCGGATTACCCGGCGTCTGATCAGGCTCCAAACTGTTTGCCACTCGTAACAAAATGAATAGTCAGTGTTGACAAAATGTTATTTTGTATATGTTATCGCAATGCGTTTGCGTTTCATTTGTGTTTAAGCGGGAAAGAATAACGTTTTCGCCACTGTAATAAAATCTCCCATCAAGTCCATAGAGAGAGTTCATTGCAATATCCAGGCATAAAGTGGTTAAGGAAGAATGCGGAAGGATTATACGTTATTCTTTCCTATTTGAACAAAACATAACGCAAACGTGCTGCAATACAATGTAGAAAAACTGTCTGGTATTTCTTTAAAATTCTGAGTGGCAAATTGTTTTTAGAGTTGAAGCATGCTCTTAACTGTTTTTGCTTTAGCACAAATACTGTCTTTTTACTTGTATCTCTCATTACATGTGACTTTCCTTGGTTAGAATGTCACGGTATAGACATCCAAAGTTTATAATTCCTGCTTTGTCATTTTCATTTTCATCTTTCAGGAGCCCTCTGATCTTATCTTGCACTGTTTTTTATTTAAGTTATATATTGTACATGCAAAAACAATCCCAAATTGTCAAATCTGGACTAGAAATAGACAACAAGGGAGTTGCTCACTTGTCGTATATATTTTTGCACTCTGCTGGTGCATTTGTGATATTTTTTGCGAAAGGTTTGGATCCAAAGGAGACGTCATGTTACTTGGCGACTAATTTTGATCCAAACTGTTTGCCATTCCAAGGACAATTATGACAGAAAAAAGGCGCAGGAAGAGCATATTATTGCAGGCCACATAGTTGGCAGACGACAAATACATAAAATTCATCAGGTTAAGTCGCCAGTGAATAAAATAATTCGTGGGCTTTAAGTGGGTGAACAGTTTAATGTGTATTGACACATTTGAACATGAATCTTACTCTGTCCCATTCTCTGTAAATGGCATAATTGTCTATTTTTGAAAACAGTTTAGATGCTGATCAGACATCGCGTTACGCGGTGCCTGATCTGGGCCCCGTTTCATAAAACATCTTACGACAAATGTTGTCGTAAGTCAGATTATAAAACTATCAATTATTATTTATTTCTCCATCTAATCCTGTCTTGTGACATCGTTTTGGAATCGTCTTGAAAAGACGATTCCAAAAGGATGTCACAAGACAGGATTAGATAGAGACATCACAAATTAAATGTACATATTTTAAAGTTTTGACTTACGACAACATTTGTCGTAAGAAGTTTTATGAAACGGGCCCCAGTATCCAAAGTGTTTGACAAGTAGACTTTAGTCGGCGTTAACGGTGAAAAGGTCATACAAAAAGGACTAAATGAGATAACAACCATCGAATATTAGAAAAGAAACAAGACTTACGTCAAGAAGCGTCCGGGCATAGATATCATATCCGGACAGTTTGAAAACATCGTGTCGGCTTTGTATCACATATGTGCTCCAATCAGTCCCATCTCTCGAATACACACATGACAGTATATCACACAAAATGTATATTTGTCTTAGTGGAAACACTTTGTCAGTGTCAACCACATGCAGTTTTGTTCAAAGTGTTGGTTATTGTTTTTAACATCTTTATGATCTAAATATTTTACCCAAAGTCATTATACAGCAACTATTTATTTGATTGTAACCCTAACAGTACAATAGGCGCATAAGGTCCAAATTGAAAACAGTTGTGATACAGATCGGATACCGCTGTTTGGCATTCGTTTGATACTTTTGATTAAAACACGCGGTAAAATGGATAGGGTGAACAGCTTGTCGTTGCTTAGACCGTTTCCCCGCTTTGAGACCTTTTCATGGTAGTTTCAGATTTAGATTAAAGACAATGCTGGAGAAATAAAAATGGAGTGGCAAACAGTTTGCTTCCCGATCATACACCGACATATCTTATCAGAATCCAAACTGTTACTGCATTCGGAGTAATATAGAAGGTCAATGCTAATGTTCCGTATGCAAGCCTCCGATGTTCACCTATTGTCGCGCCTTATAGTCGCTCATCTAAAATACATGTACCACTGTCATACTATCCAATACCAATCACTATAAAAGATATAGTTCCTGTTAATTACGGGTTTTGAAAGTGACGTCATTCACTAAAAGAGTTGGTATAGAAATACATGTAATGGTTACTAAGAAAGATCCCATTTCGATAACGATCGGAACAGCGGAAGAAGGCGAAAGAGCGTTACCGGGATTCAAGACAGATAGCTTAAATAAACTTAAGGTACAGTGGAGAATCTGTTATTCTTTCCCGATAAACGCGTTTACGCTAAAACTAGTTTTTCTTTTACCAACAGTTTGGAGCCAGATCAGACGCCGGGTAACCCGGCGTCTGATCAGGCTCCAAACTGTTTGCCACCAAAATAAACATGAAATATCAGAATTGTCCAAAAGTTGTACTTTTCTACGTTTTAGCGCTTTGCGTTTGCGTACGTTTGCGTTTAAACGGGAAAGAATAACAGATTCTCCACTGTAAATTGATAGTTTAAGAATTCGCTTGTCAGTAAGGGGAATATTATTCTACGATCCTTTAACAGATATCGATACATATAAAATCATGATACACTTTATGTAGCTCTAAAAGTTCCTTCAGGAATTTAACCCTGATTTAAACTGTAATCGACATACTGACAATGCCATCGATGCGTTTAATCCATTACCCCATAGCCTGTTAAATGTATTGAAGACAGGTTACCACTTAACCCTTTCCCTTATAGAAGCGACTTTTAGCACATTCATTTTATTCATCCGTTGAAGAAAATAGTTCCAAATTATACCGTAATGAATATGTGTCATATTTAATACTTTCCTTATTCTAGCAGTTAATAGCTTAAAGCAGGCTGAAAGTGAAGCAGAATGCGCCTTAGGGCGCATTCTGCTTTACTTTCAACCTGCTTTAAGTAGTCACATATCTTCAATACTAGAAACAATGCTATCAGGTAAAGGGTTAAAGCTGGTTAGATGTATTTAGCGGAACGCGCCTTTAGACGCAGTCTGCTTTACTTCCACCATGTTTTAAACTACCATCTGCTAGGATATAGAAAATATTTAGTATAGTGCATATTCGTGGCTGAATGAAGTGGAACTATTTTCATTAGTGGAAGATAAATTAAAGGCGTGAGTATGCGTATTTGTGGGGCAAAGGATTAAGCGTAGTTGTAATAGCAGAGTTTTTCTGTACATAATATCCGAGCTCCGTTTTAATGAAGTAGCATTCCGATAAATTTTCAGAGTCATACATGTACGTTTGTTCTACATTATTTGCACTTTCCGTCTCCGTAACGCGGCTCACATGTGGAATGTATGCATTCCGTACTCACTAGATACTTTGTTCCTACATGTAAATACAATGGTGACGACGTTATTCTAACCGCAATATAATAACATATAAAAATGATATTTTTTTTGAAAATGTAGCCAATGATTTTTTTTCGTTTATGTTTGGAAAACAGTTTGGAGCCAGATCATAAGCGGACATTTCATCGTCTGATCTAGATCTTAACTGTTTTCTAAACACAGACTAAAACATGCACACATTTAAGCATAAACGCGTTTTTTGGGAAATAATAACGTTTTCTCCACGGTGGATCCCAGCTGTTACGACCACTGATTAGAAATACTGTTTGGTGTTGAAGACATTTGGCAAAATAAAAATAACGGAGAAAGCTCCTTTATGAACATATTTTTACTTTCCATAATCTTTAACCTGGCATTAACACCACCAATGAAACGTCTATTGAGTGGTTGCAATAGTTTGTTTTAAGACTACAATGAGAACGTTTAGACTTTCGAAAAACAATTTATTCACTGCAAACTGTTACAATGTAGCCATTCAGTTAAAATTGAATTGTCAGATTCATTTTCCAAAACAAGGCCCCAGTCATTTCTTACATACATATACTATTGAATTGCATTTAGTTACGTTGAAACAAGAAAGACTAATGGCTTCACTATACCTATAAAATCTACATGAACATAACAGCTGATATTGAATAGTTCCACAGTGCTGAATCCTACCACCAGCGCTATACTGCCTCCTACATGTACACCACGGAGACAGCAGGTTCAAAATGTTAAATTCCAATATTTCCTCGCTTCCACTGGCCTTGTATGAATATTGTTTTATGCTTGGCTCTCACATTCAAACTCCAACTACCGTAACTAAACAGTCAGCTGATATTCGGTGCCATACAGTAGAGACTATGATAGTATTTCCCAATAAACGCTCTTGAAAACTTATGTCATGTTGAATCCCGATTAGACTAGGGTTAATATATTTCCACCCATATGAAAATAAATCAACAGAATCCGTATAAAAGCTGTAATTTTCTACATGTTATTGTGCATAGGTTCAGAAACTATACATTTCTGCCCCAAAAAATGCTAATTTTTAAACATCAGATTTTGAACATTTAAAACACACTGGTGATACAAGAAAGACATTTTACTGTCATATACATATTAACTTTTGTTAATAGAAGACCGAGTTCATTCAGAAATAAAGCATATAGTGACCATAATTTTGTGTTTTATGTAAAACAACTAAAAGGTAAGAGTTAGAAAGACGATTTTTTTCTGTGGCGCCACCCTTCGACCAAAATATTAAGTTATTTGTTATTCTTATTGTGCATCTACTGCAATGGCTGCAAACACTGGGTGCACAAGAAATGCAGTGGACTCAAGCGTCTGACGGAGGACCCAGAATACAGGTGCACTAGATGCCAAGGAACTGCATGGCCCATAGATGGTAGACCACAAACTGACGTTCAGGTCAGAACTGAGAAACTGGAAGTGGTGACACTCTTCTGCTACCTAGGGGACATGCTCTCTGCATCCGGTGGCTGTGAACTCGCAACTACAACGCGTGTGAAAACAGCATGGAAGACATTCAAGGAGCTGCTACCAGTCCTTTCATCCCGCCACTTCTCCTACAAGACCTGCGGTCGCGTGTACAACTCCTGCGTGCGGAATGCAATGTTCCATGCAAGTGAGACCTGGCCCTTGACAAGTCCAAATCTCCAGCGATTAAAGCGCAATGACAGAGCCATGATCAGGCGGATCTGCAATATAAAGCCGGAGGATGTGGCTGCTGTTACGTCAGATCAGCTGCTGGTGCAACTTGGCCTTGATGACCTGACTATCGTCCTGAGGGAGAAAAGGCTTCGCTGGTTTGAACATGTAAATCGCTCTAGCGGTACAATCAGGTAGGTGTTGGACATGCAGATTGAGGGAAGACGTGGGCCAGGACGGCCCAAAATGACATGGAAGACATTGGCACAGAGAGACAGACGAGAGTGGAAGCTCTCAGAAGTCGACCCTTGTGATAGGGATGTGTGGAGATCTAATGTGAGATCTGCTATGCGTGCAGCCAGCCAGCTACCTGGAAGGGAGCCCACTGATGTGGATTACGCTCCTGCACCTGTACGTTAATCTAAACACCGATGATGATGATGAAAATTGAAGCAGACGACAATGAAACGGTGAAGGGGTAACACTCTCACGAAAGATTTGGCAGTGAAAGGGTAAACAGTGCTTACGACAGACAACTACCTTATAAAACTAGAGACTGACTGTTTGAGAAAAAATCAAGCGACAATACGAGACAAAGAACAAGGATAATTATATAATAATTATTCAAACATGACCCGCGGTTTGGACACTATAAAACTAGAACAAGCTCATCGTGGTATACCTGGAACGTTTTACAACGCTCTTCCCTACCCCGCGCCTCCCGCGGTTAAATGACGTGTCGTGTTACGTAAAGACCATATACTTTTAACCAGTCATGTAACTGAAATTTCTCGATTTTTCTGTCTTGTTTCATGTTATGTTTGTTCTCTGCCAGATGGTGGGTCGGGAAATGTATATTGTGTGTGCGAATTCTCTGCTGTACGTAACTTTGCTGTTGGGTGTTAGATTCTTGTAAAAGCCACGGGAGCAGTTATTCGGTCGAAAAACTGTATCCGCTGAGGAAATAAGTTTTAAACATTTGATTTCCTTTCTAATTAATTTCTTTAAATCTGGTCATGATAGAATCGAACTAATCTATGTTCTTCCGTTGTGAAACGGTATTTTACAACGGCTGGTTGTTGTGATGCGCAGGAATTGACCACTCAGGCCTTCGGCCTTCGTGGACAATTCCTGCGCATCACAACTCCCAACCGTTGTAAAATACCGTTTCACAACGGTAGAACATAGATTATTTCTTAATTCATTTATATTGCTGCTTAATACATAGCAACAGTCACGAAGTAAGCTCCTTTGGTCACGTATTTAGCAGTTAAGTCATATTTCTTCAAGAATTTTCATTCATATTGTCTCAGAATTGTCAAAAAATTATCATTTAATACATTTTATTGCAATGCGTTTGAATTTCGATTTTCTTTAAAAGGGAAAGAATAACGGGGTATCCAGTAGTGACTAGTGTTTCTTTCTTTTACTGATTTTTTTCTGGAATCTAGGCTAAAGTGTTCTAATAGAAACTGTGTACGTCTTATCGGGTATTTGAAAAAAGTATTGATCAGTTCGTTTCTGCAATTGTAAAAGAACGTTTTGTTGTCGCTTAAAACGCGGTGATTAAAAGTAAAATTACTATTTAGAGTAAAACTCTGCTACAGTCCCTTTGATAGTCAATATGCCACCCACCGAGCGAATCAACATTGAGACAATTAGTAACCAGTTGGAGTTTGGCATTTACAAAATGTACAGTGCAGAATACGTTATTCTATCCCAATAAACGCGTTTATGCTAAACTTATTATTTCCATTGCAAACGGATTGGAGCCAGGTCAGACGCCGGGTAACCCGGCGTCTGACCTGGCTCCAAACTGTTTCCCACTCATATTAAGATAAATAGTAAAACTTGTCATTGAATTGTCATTTTCTACATTTACTGCAGTGCATTTGCGTTTTATGTGCGTTTAAAAGGGAAGGAATTCACTGTAACCTACTACATGTAGCTTAAATTGATGTTTTCTTACTGAAAATAGTGTAAACCCTGATCAGACAGTAACTGAAGAAATGTTTGATCAGGGTCTGTATCATATAAAGGATCTAACGTGTCTACGTACAATCTTACTAGGATGAACTTTTTTTTACTCTACTATAGTTCATTTACTAATTCAGACTGTGTGTGTTCGAAGTGTATTGAGTTTTATATACTGTGGAGAAGACGTTTATTATTCTTTTCCGTTTAAACGCAAAATAAACGCAAAAGCAATACATTGAAATGACGAAAAATAACAGTTGTATGAAAATTTTCAGGATTTGTCTCAATTTGAGTGATATACGTTTGGAGTCAGATCAGACGCCGGGTTACCCGGCGTCTGATCTGACTCCAAATTGTTTTCAAGTTACATAATTCTTTTTAGCATTAATGCGTTCATTGGGAAAGAAAAACGTCTTCTCCACCGTAACAATATTCATTCATGAGATTGATTGAAGTTTACAGTGGAGAAAACGTTATTCTTTCCCAATAAACGCGTTTATTCGAAATCTATTATTTCCTTTGCAAACAGTTTGGAGCCAGATCAGACGCCGGGTCACCCGGCGTCTGATCTGGCTCCAAACTGTTTGCCACTCAGTTTAACATGAATAGTCAGAATTGTCGAAACATTGTCATTTTTTGCGTTTAATTGCGATGCGTTTGCGTTTCGTTTGCGTTTAAACGGGAAAGAATAACGTTTTCTCCATTGTACCAGACATATAACTCCTTATTGTGCCGATCGCGATTTAAATAGTTTTTGCAAACAGTTTGGATCCAAATCGAACGCCGTGTAACGTGGTGTCTGATCTGGATTCAAACTGTTTGGTACTCGTCTTTAAGTTTATTTTATTAAAATTGTCTAAATCTTAATTGAACATTTTTGCAGACGACAGTTTCAAAGCAGACGATAATACGTCAAACTAAGGTTTATTGTCTTATGTCGTAGAAATAAAAGTGGAGAATACAGTAAACCGATACCATGGCAACTCAAAATAATACAAGTGATAGGTGTTTAATCTTTCCTTTGGTATAACCATATATTCGTGCTTTTTTAAATGTAAACCGTGGTACCCGGAGTTGTCTGATCAGGGTCTGCATCATATTATAAGGGTTCTAACATGTCTACAATCTTACTAGGGTGAACGTTTCTTTACTCTACTAGTTCATTTACTAATTCAGACTGTGTGTGTTCAAAGTGTATCTATGAGTTTTATATACTGTGGAGAAGACGTTTATTATTCTTTTCCGTTTAAACGCAAAATAAACGCAAAAGCAATACATTGAAATGACGAAAAATAACAGTTGTATGAAAATTTTCAGGATTTGTCTCAATTTGAGTGATATACGTTTGGAGTCAGATCAGACGCCGGGTTACCCGGCGTCTGATCTGACTCCAAATTGTTTTCAAGTTACATAATTCTTTTTAGCATTAATGCGTTCATTGGGAAAGAAAAACGTCTTCTCCACCGTAACAATATTCATTCATGAGATTGATTGAAGTTTACAGTGGAGAAAACGTTATTCTTTCCCAATAAACGCGTTTATTCGAAATCTATTATTTCCTTTGCAAACAGTTTGGAGCCAGATCAGACGCCGGGTCACCCGGCGTCTGATCAGGCTCCAAACTGTTTGCCACTCAGTTTAACATGAATAGTCAGAATTGTCGAAACATTGTCATTTTTTGCGTTTAATTGCGATGCGTTTGCGTTTCGTTTGCGTTTAAACGGGAAAGAATAACGTTTTCTCCATTGTACCAGACATATAACTCCTTATTGTGCCGATCGCGATTTAAATAGTTTTTGCAAACAGTTTGGATCCAAATCGAACGCCGTGTAACGTGGTGTCTGATCTGGATTCAAACTGTTTGGTACTCGTCTTTAAGTTTATTTTATTAAAATTGTCTAAATCTTAATTGAACATTTTTGCAGACGACAGTTTCAAAGCAGACGATAATACGTCAAACTAAGGTTTATTGTCTTATGTCGTAGAAATAAAAGTGGAGAATACAGTAAACCGATACCATGGCAACTCAAAATAATACAAGTGATAGGTGTTTAATCTTTCCTTTGGTATAACCATATATTCGTGCTTTTTTAAATGTAAACCGTGGTACCCGGAGTTGTCTGATCAGGGTCTGCATCATATTATAAGGGTTCTAACATGTCTACAATCTTACTAGGGTGAACGTTTCTTTACTCTACTAGTTCATTTACTAATTCAGACTGTGTGTGTTCAAAGTGTATCTATGAGTTTTATATACTGTGGAGAAGACGTTTATTATTCTTTTCCGTTTAAACGCAAAATAAACGCAAAAGCAATACATTGAAATGACGAAAAATAACAGTTGTATGAAAATTTTCAGGATTTGTTTCAATTTGAGTGATAAACGTTTTGAGTCAGATCAGACGCCGAGTTACCCGGCGTCTGATCAGGCTCCAAACTGTTTTCAATTTACATAAGTGTGTTAGCATTAATGCGTTCATTGGGAAGGAATAAGGTCTTCTCCACTGTAACAATATCCAGCGTGAGCATGATTGAAGTTTACAGTGGAGAAAACGTTATACTTTCCACATAAACGCGTTTACTCGAAAACTATTATTTCCTTTGCAAACAGTTTGGAGCCAGATCAGACGCCGGGTAACCCGGCGTCTGATCAGGCTCCAAACTGTTTGCCACTCAGTTTAACATGAATAGTCAGAATTGTCGAAATATTGTCATTTTTTGCGTTTATTTGCGATGCGTTTGCGTTTCGTTTGCGTTTAAACGGGAAAGAATAACGTTTTCTCCACTGTAACAGACATATAAAGCCTTATCGTGTCGATCGCGGTTTAAATAGTTTTTGCAAACAGTTTGGATCGAACGCCGTGTAACGCGGTGTCTGATTTGGATTCAAACTGTTTGGTACTCGTCTTTAAGTTTATTTAATTAGAATTGTCTAAATCTTAATTGAACATTTTTGCAGAAGACAGTTTCAAAGCAGACGATAATACGTCAAACTAAGGTTTATTGTCTTATGTCGTAGAAATAAAGTAGAGAATACAGTAAACCGATACCATGGCATCTCAAAATAATACAAGTGATAGGTGTTTAATCTTTCCTTTGGTATAACCATATATTCATGCTTTTTTAAATGTAAACCGTGGTACCCGGAGCTGTCTGATCAGGGTATGCACTGATTCCATTTACGACTATCTGACATGAGTCTACTCTCTTTCCTTGGAATCTTTTTCCTTATTGATTTGCCAATGATATAGTTCAGATCATATATGTACATATCGAGCAGAGTTTTATAACCATACATTTATGAAACTACTTTGTTCTGATAAGCCTATGGCTTTTGTATTAATTGACGTATACAAATGCACACCGAAGGGTTCATATTCACTTTGTATTTGGTATGGATCCATACTATTTTTTCTTCAGTTGATACTATTGTTTTATAAACCCTCATGTTAGCGCCTTTCGACGCATTCACTTTTTTCCACATACAGTGGAGAATCTGTTATTCTTCCCCAATAAACGCGATTACGCTAAAACTATTATTTGCAGTGCAAACAGTTTGGAGCCAGATCAGACGCCGGGTAACCCGGCGTCTGATCAGGTTCCAAACTGTTTGCCACCAAGATAAACATAAATTATCAGAATTGTCCAAAAGTTGTATTTTTCTACGTTTTAGTGTTTTGCGTTTGCGTACGTTTGCGTTTAAACGGGAAAGAATAACACTGTACAGTGGAGAAGGCGTTATTCTTTCCCAAAAGCGCGTTTCGCTTAAACGTATAACTATATTACCATTCCAAACTGTTTGCCACTCTGATTTGATCATATAGTCAGAATTGTAAAATAAATCTCTTTTATTGCAATGCGTTTGTGCTTTAATGGAAATCTATAACGTCTTCTCCGCTGCAGGGCTGTTTTTGTTCATGCTTCTGACAAAACTATGATAAAAAGTCATTTGATTTTTTTTCTGCAAAATTCTCCTCCAGGAGTTTCAGATTCATTGTCATCCTGCTGTAAGCGACAATCTGTCATTAAAAGTAAAAGAAATTCAGTAGAAAGGGATTATCCAACTTTGAAATAAATGTACAGGCATCCATGTCAAAGCGGGAAATGCAATGGCGGTAAAGGGATAAGTCAAAATGCCAAAACAGCTTTGAAACACAAACAGCAAATGAAAAACGAAAATAGAACAACAGCGGGCACTATCATACAGTGCAAACTCAATGCAATGAAATGTATATAGTAACATTTATGAAAATGATGATTTCTGATTTTCTAAATGGCAAACATATTTGAGCCGTATCAGACGTAGAGATACCCGTCTTCTGATCTGGTTCTAATCTGTCTGCAATGGGAATAATTGTGTAAGCACAAACGCGTCAATTGGTAAAGAACAATGTCTTCTTCACTGAAAAACAATTAGTGAAATGTTACAAAATAATGTTGAAATAAAACACTTAAAACTATCCATCTTTTGAAAGGACATAAAAGGGGAATTTAACACTGCCAAACAGTTTAAATTCCAATGGACAGCTTTTTAAATCATGTTTCAATCATGTTTCTACCATTCCGTGAATAAGGCGTCTGGTCTGGTTCCGGACTGTTTGAAATGGTTGTCAATTCGCGATTGGCAAGGGAAGAATTAACTCATTCAACCCTAGCGACGAGTATACTCGTCTTTAATAAACAGTGTACCTCCGAAAAAATACACTTACTCAGAGGGCGCCAGATTCTGTACTGCTTGCAATTTTGCAATAAAGTGTTAAAAGCAAGGCTTATTTTGTTAGTCCAAAAGGGAGTACGTAGACTTTAGTGGAATTGGAATTGGAATTGTCCACCATAAGTTTCAAGGGTGAATGAGCTACAAGTTGTGTACCATGTTTACTGGGTTTTCGATTAACCCTTTACCTGGTAGCCTATTTCTAGTACTTAAGATAGGTGACTACTTAAAGCAGGTTGAAAGTAAAGCAGAATGCGCCTTCTGCTGTACTTTCAGCCTGCTTTAAGCAAGCATGTACTATAATATAGAAAATATTCCCTAAAATACATATTCATTACTGATTAAAGTGGAACCATTTTCTTCAGCGGATGAATAAAATGCATGTGCTAAAAGTCGCTTCTATAATGAAAAGGGTTAAAGCAACGGAAGTCACTCGCCTCTGTTTAAATAGCAACCTTATTTCAACATTTACATTAACAATTTCCTATTGAGCGTTTTTAAATAAATTCCAGTAGGTTACGGTAATTAACACTTTACGTTAAAACATCCGTAGAAATCAATAAACTATCGACAATGTACACATTGATATTCTATGTTATATGTCACTATTACATTAACCTTTGTGTGCCCACGATCCCATATATGGGACATAGGCAAACAGTGTAGACTCTGACCAGACGCCGCATTATGCGGCGTCTGATCAGAGTCTACACTATTTGCTGATAGGAGGTTCAATATAAAACAAAATGACAATGAAAATTTTGACCAGGAATCCCTTTGATAAAAAATGGACTAATCAAATATATATACAAGGAAGAATCAACTGGGTGTAAATGAGTTAACCTTTAGCCCTACTTAATTGGGGACCTCGTGGAAGATTGACATTGTCAAATTGAGTTCTCTCGTTAAATAAAGGCTTTATTATTATTTAATAATAATACTATTATTATTACATGTATATGTTGTTTTCGGTATTGAAAACAGATGGTAGCTTAAAGCATGCTTAGAGTAAAACAGAATGCTTCTTAAGAAACATTCCGCTTTACTTTCAGCCTGCTCTAAGCTACATGCATCATCTGTTAGAATATGGGAAATATTTTCTTTGTTGCACATTCATGATTGTATAAAGTGCAGCTATTTTGTTCATTTGAGGAATAAAACTAAAGGTGTAAAAAGGCGTGTCTATCGAGTAGCGGATTAAGCACACAATAGGCGATATTGTGATAACCCCGCGTCTAATCAGGCTCAAAACTGTTTGATACTCTGGCGATATTTTCTGAAACATATATCATATCACATTTGAGAATTAAGACTGAAAAACAGTTTGACGGATTTAGCTGTCCAGATCAAATCAATGGTACATTATTAGTATGTAAATATAAAATTATATCCGTATGGCAAACACGGTCTAATTGCTTGCATGTGTAAACTATGTGAAATAATTGAAAACCACTAGTATAATAATCTTTATTCAAGTCTCATCATGGATACAACATAATACAGTTACATAATAATTACAAACAAAAGAATGTTCCATGTCATTCAGTTATGAATTATAAGAGACTATCATAGTGTTGTCAAAATGAACACATTCTAGGTACTATAAAAATATCCACATTATTTACAATAAAAATGGATATAGTCATCATTATAATATACAAAGTGCATCACAAATCAAATATCACAGTTTATACTTTGGTATATAGCAGACCTCTACGTCTGTTTAAAATAAGATGGCAGGATTTGGCAATAGTGCGTATTAAGTTTTCATTAGAAAATATAAAAACAAACTTATCTATATCATTTTTAGTGTTAAAAAGAGTGTCAACTTCATAAACCTTGGTAAAAATCTCATTTCTTATATCATTATAAGTACAACATTTCATTATAACATGAAATTCATTTTCCACACAGTTTTCACAAAATGGACAAATCCTGTGTTCTTCGGCCAACCTTTCGAATCTTCCCGTCTCTATGCGCAATGGAGCGACACCTGAGCGAAATTTACTTAAAGCTGACCTGTGTTTTGTTGGTATTATCATTTTAACATAGTTTTCAGTTCCAAAATTTTGCTTACAAAGTTTATAAGTTCTTAATTTGTTACCTCCATTGCCAGTTCTAGATTGTTCTGTGTTCACGGTGTCACTCCATTGGCCTTTAAAACGTTCTAGTGCCGCTCTTTTTATATCATTTACAAATACATGTTTACAAATACTATTTTCAATGAGTGTATACTTGTTTAAATTATAACTTTTTAAAATTCCAAATACTCTATGAAACCAATTTTTACATGTATGGGTAGCTTTACCAGCACAATATTTAAAAACACGCTTATTCGTTCTATTATCTTCCATATTGACACATCTTGCCCAAAAAGCACAAACAGAATTAAGCTGTCTTACTATAGCAGGATCCCATCCCATATCTCCAATGATTGCTGCATTTGGTGTATATCTACCAGTACCAAGATAAAACCTCATTGCACGGTTAAGGACCGCGTCAATACAAGAAAACGTTTTCGTACCCCAAATAGCAGCCCCATAACTAATAACTGGCCATACCATGGAATCAAATAGTTTGGTAAAAACGTTATATGGTAGACCCCCAGCATTCTTATATTTGACTATTAATAGCCCCAAAGCTCTACCAGCAGCCTGAGAAACAAATTTAGCCATTATATTATAGTCCATGTGTTCACTAAGGTGTAAACCAAGATATACATATTTATCACATATACTAACAATATCATTTCCGCAGCTGAATATAGAAGCAGTTCGGTTAACTGAATGTGGTCTAAAATGTACTACATTACTTTTCTTACAATTTATATTCATCTTATTGGCCTTACTCCAATCAGATAACGCATCCAATAGACGTTGTAAATCATGTTCATTTTCGGTTAGTAATACTACATCATCAGCGTACATTAAAATACAAAGTTTCTCTCCGTTTCCAACATCAACCCCAATTCCCAGACCCTTTGTCAACGTGGCAAGATCGTCAATAAAACAATTAAAAATGTTCGGAGAAACACAACAACCCTGTCTTAATCCGAGTGCAACATCGAACCAATCAGTGCACATGTTATTTACCCTAACACAGGATTTTACAGAAGCATATAAAGATTTGACTGCATTCAACATTTTCCCTTTCAACCCCATGGCATAAAGTTTGTTCCATAGTATATCACGATCAATCGAGTCATAAGCTTTCTTAAAGTCGATAAAGGCCGCATAGGTAGACTGCTTCTTTTTTATTCTGGTTTCAACAATTGATGTTAAAGTAGATAGATGGTCGATAGTACTCCTCTTAGATCTAAAACCGTTCTGCTCATCGTTTAATATGCTTTCTGACTCGATCCATCGTGATATTCTATGATTCAAAACAGTGCAGTATAATTTGTACATGACAGGAGCTAAAGTGATACCTCGGTAACAAAGTGGGTCCCGGGGGTCTGTGGTTCCAGACTTGGGTATGGGGTTAATTACTCCCTTACCCCAGTCTGTCGGTAACTTTCCAGTACTAAAACAAACATTAAAAAGTATATGTAAAAAAGATATTGCTGTATCATTTTTAAAGATTTCAGCATACATTTGATCGAAACCACAGGCTTTACCCTTGTTTGCACTGTTTACCGCACGTCTCACTTCATCTATAGCTATAGCATTATTAAAATCTCTATCCTCCTCTTGGATATGCTGAGCGGCATTATACATATTATTTAAGGTATGCTCCTGTTGATTCTGCTGTATAGTGTCTTGAGGATTATATAAATTATAGAAACATGATCTCCACTTCTCAAGCACAACACTTTTATCTCTGTCTATAGACCCATCATCTAAAACAACTTCTAGAGGTATATTATATTTTTTAGAATGTGAAATACCAACTTTACCTATCGTTTTCCAAAATTCTGTATTATTATTAGCTGCGTTGTCACTCAATTCTAACTGTAGTATATACCAATGTTTACGTTTTGATCTTTGCACTGCCCGACCAAAGGATTTTCTTTTAGCAACATAAACAGTCTTAAGCTTGCGTTTTTCCGATAACAGCCTACACGATAACCATGCCTTCTCAGCCACACACGCGCTGTTCCAAAGATCTGTTAACTGATCATTCCACCAAGGTTTCCCGACCCTTCGTTTCTTATTGTTTAAAACACTAAAATTGATAGTTTTGCAAGGGAGTTTACTCTTCATTTCGTTCTTAATTATCGAACATAACGACTGATAAGAGTCATCAATATCTTGCTGACTGCGCATACTCTCTTCAAGTTTAAAAGCACACTCATGAACATTTCTGATAAAATTGTCATCTGCCATGAAATTTGCTGGTAGATTATCTACTTTAAATTTGTCCGAAGAGATATTTGGCATATTATCTTCGGACGAATCTATTGTAGCGTTGTAAAAAGTAAGTTTCCAAGTAAGAACAGAATGGTCGGGAATACTTGAAGTACATTGGATACCAGCCATATTTATAAGATCAGAAACACGTATAACATTAAAATCAGTAAACATATTAAGACAGTCATGGCTAACTAAGCAGTAGTCTACCACAGAGCTTCCCTGAGGTCTAATACATGTAAACTCATTTTTAACAAAATTCCTTCCGTTTAAAATACAAAAATTACTATCTATTAAGAACTGTATAAACACATCACAGTAATCATTACATGTAAAATCAACCACATTTCGCAAAGGAATGCTGTCAATACCATCTATAAAATCACTCTCATTACCACATCTACTATTGAAGTCTCCAAATATAGATATAAGACCTTTTTCCTGGTAATCATATATACTTGATAAGATAGTGTCATAAAATTTACATGGATCAGTTGGTCTAGTTGTATTTTTAGGTGGCAAATAACAAACGCATGTATAAAATGAAGTTTTGTTAACAAGATCTGTTAAACAAAGCCAAAGAATGCCTTCTGTTGAATTATCCTCAATCTTAATGTCAAATGAATTAAAAAGCTCTTGTTTAACTAAAAATCCAACACCACCTGACCCCGACCAAGCATTTCTATGTAACTCTGTTCGGTTATGACCAAACCACACATAACCTTCCAATGCTAAGCTTTCGTTATGTTTTAGATGTGTTTCAGCAACCCCTACTATGTCTAAGTTTAAATAGTTTAAAGCTTCTGATCTAAGACTAGAATTGTCTGAAGACTGGTTGACACTCCATCCATTAACATTCCAGAATCCCGCTGTAACCTATTGCCCTCTGCGATTCCACTGATTCTGCCCTCGCCTATGTTCACTGCGCCCGTGCACATTGTCGTTTCGCGAATTTTGGCGAGTTGTTTCCCTTTGATCGTTATTGCGACTGATGCCCTCACTTCGCGTTTCATGTCTGACCCCGTTCTGCCTTTGGCTGTTGTAAGCCAGGTCCGTGTTGTAAGTTCTGTAGCCCTGGGGCGAATAGTCATGATCTGCCCGTCCCCCGCGCGCACCATCCCGTCTTCCGTATCTATCACCCGCATCCTCTGCCGTCACGATTCTGGACCCTCTGATCTGCAGGTTCTGTCCCCGCCTCACACCGTTCAGTAGAGTACGCATGTTGCTAGCTAGATTGCGTTCCTCCTTTGAGAGGTCATGGTTGATATACACTCTGCTGTATTGCCTGCTATCTCTCAGCGTCTTTTTTGCTGACATAATTCTTTTCTTATCTTCGCTGGTTCTGAACTTGGCGATCACCACGCCCGGTCTAGAGTCATTTCTGGAGTCTTTTCTTTCAGCAGCCAATACTTGAATATCACTTATTTTCAGCCCGTCCCTTATAACATTGTCCACCTTTTGTAAAATATTCTCATTTATTGCCTCTGGTAGGTTTCGTATTACTACCCTTAATGTTCTCTCTTCGTCTCCTGTGGTGCCATTTACACGCCGCTCACTATCTAACCGATTGTTTATTTCATTCAACTCACTGTTGAAGTCATCTCTGAGACCCTGTATTTTGTCATCCAACTCCTTTCTCAGCCTGGCTGCCTCTGTGTTGACCCTTTTGTCAATGATTTTTGTAACCTTGTCTGTGACTCTTTCTGTGATTTTCTTTTCTGACTGTTCTATTCTGCTCTCTATCATATCTATTTTCTTGTTTAAGGCACTGTGCATAGACAGCATGTCATCAGACAGTTTCCTCAGCATTACTTTGATATCAGAGTCTCCATCACAGCCACTACATCGCGTTGCTGCCTCCTGGTGATCTTCGGTTATTTGGTCACACCCAGTCCTACCCGAAGTCTCATTTAAAATTCTGTTCTTAGCTGCTCTAACTTGTCTTCTATCTTTTCCATCAACGCCTGTAGAGTTCTGAGATCTATTGGAGCTACTGGAATCACTTTCACCACTTTCTGCTGTTTCTTGGCTTCCCTGTGTATCCTGATCCAGATCTTTATCTTGCAGGATTGACCTTCTCGCCTTCATTGTTTGGCGGTCATCATTCTGGCTGTTACCCTTATGCTTTTTCGACTCCGTGTCAGCTTCTGATGCTGAAAGGCTCCTCTTCCTGCCAGTCGGTAGCGGGTCCTTATAGTTGCTGTAAGTTGTTGGGAAGACATGACAGAATTTACATAGTCTTCCGCTTCCGCATCGCGCTCTATACAGTCTACTTGATTCTGATGTTTCATGATTCCCAACAGCTGTACTATACGCGTACACCTTTCTCCACAGTGACTAGAGTGTATCGCTATTACAAGTTATTGTCCAAGGAATAACTCGTGACTACTCAAGCGTGACGATTTTTTGACCAGCAGCTCACCTGTGTGGATAATTTTCCAATAACTTTCCCCACCCACAGGTTATAGCACAGCGATAAGTTCAATGTCACAAAATCAGGTTACAAACTGTTTCTCCTGACTTTATCCTCTGAAGATACGTCTTACACCATGAACGTTGCCTGCCTGCAAGCTAATCACTTCAAACTGCTATTTGCACCAATATACGAAGCTTTTGTTTTCAGACACATAAACAACATGTAAACATTTATAACCGGAAGTATGTAGCCTGAAGATTTGGGAGCTAGTCATTTCGTAACCGAGTCATTTCGTAACCGGTAAAATAAGTCGTTTCGTAGCCGAATTTTTGGTAATTTCGTAACCGCGCAAAACCTAAAAGTCATATCGTAACCGATTTTTTGGTCATTTCGTAACCGACAAAAAAGTTGAATAAGTCATTTCGTAACCACCAAAAATTAAAAAATGAATGGCCTCAAAGAAGGCATAAGTCATTTCGTAGCCTCGGAAAATTGTTAAAGTCATTTCGTAGCCGAATATTTTTTTCTTTATTTTTTTCATAATGTTTTTGTGCAGTTTTCTGACATTATTTCAACGAAAATGTTGCAAAGTTAAAAAATATATGTTAAGAGAGTTTGGGGTCCGAAATAATTATAACCCTGATTAATAGAATTGTAATCAAGTTGTTGAATGTTTTTTAAAACAGGAATATTATTACTTGTCTTTAATTCAATTAAATGGTCCATTTGTTAACAATGAGCATGTATAATTGGTCGTTAATCGCTCAATGTATGTGAAGCGTGTCAAACATTAACTTGTATGTTGTTTTAACAGTTTACAGATAGATAGATAGATATTTTATTGATTTAAACTATACACAGTTTCTCATCAATACAAATATAAATTCACAATACATATTAACAGGTACATGTGATAGATATATGCAAACACTTAATACACTGTATTTCTTATTTTTCTAGCTATCAAATAAACATATACTAAGAAATGTTGTAGTTGAATTTTTAGAATATAAAGAATTTCAAGAATTTCGAGGATGAGTTTACAACATTACAATAACATCAAACTTTTTCTGAACTTAAATGCTTCCGATAAATATTTAGAAAGTCTATGAATAATACCCTTTGAAGAGTTCAATAACTGAAGAAATTTAAACATACTAGGTCTATTGTAAAAATATGGTTTGATATATGTTCGTCTTATTTGATTATAAGCCTGACATGCTAGTACAAAATGAAATTCATCTTCAATTTCACTTTTATCGCAAAATATACAAATACGTTCATGTCTTTCCAATCTGTCTCTAGAATATCTGCCTGTTTCAATTTTTAAAGTATGAGCTGAGATTCGAATCTTAGAAAGTAATACACGGTTATCTCTTATAGTAACAAAATCTAAATAGTCTTCAAAACCAAATGACAATTTCAACTCCTTGTATAAAATTAGCTTATTATTATTACCTATATCTGCAAACCATTTTTGAATAAAAGCATCTTGTATTCTCTGCTTAAATAGTGAAAGGAAAACCTTGTCATTTATAACATGAAAAGGCTGCTGCCATGCATACATGAATCCATATTCAGATAACAAATTCTTTACACACGTAGCCCAGTTTTTCATACCCTTCTCACAGTCATCTAGTGTACGCTGGTATACATGTCTAATGATAATGTTATCTGAAGATTGGATTTTTAACCAATACTTAACAATATTTACATATCTATTTACATATAACGGGAATCTACCTAATTCTCCATAAACTGCGTTATTACAAGAACTAAGCTTTACTCCTAAGATACTTTTACAAAACTTCAAATGAACACGTTCTAGATCTTTGGACTTTGTAAATCCCCAAATAGGCGATCCATAATTCAGAATTGAAGACACAAAAGCATCAAACAACTGTAAACATAATTTAGGCTTAATATCAAACTTCTTAATATTTAACAACAATACATTCATAGCCTTTAGTGCTTTTCCATAAACAAATTGATTGTTTAAAACAAAAGTACCAGTATAATTAAACACTACGCCCAAATAATTAAAATTATTAACTATTTCTATATTTTCATTTTTATACAACCATTTTTCATTTTCCAATAGACCGCCCCTTTTTCTAAAAACGACAATTTTTGTTTTGTTCACATTAACTTCTAAACCCCATTTATCGCAGTATTCTTCTAGATTATTCAAATTAATTTGTAAATCTTCTGGGGAATGCCCTAATACGATCATGTCATCTGCAAAAAGAAGGAGTACAAGAGTCAAGTCATAAAATGAAAGTCCGCAGTTAACTCTATCCTGCATGTACAATTCAAGATCCTCAATAAAAAGTGCGAACATTATCGGTGAATTTGTCTCCCCTTGTCTCAAGCCCACCGAGATATCGAAAAAGTCTGAAAGAGAATTACAATGTTTAACACATGATTTCACAGAGTCATACATAGCACGCATTATCCGAAGAAATTTACCACTAATACCCTGTTTATACAATTTAAGCCACAATGCATTTCTATTTATAGAGTCAAATGCCCTTTTGAAATCGATAAAAGCACAATACAATCTACCCTTACTATTAAGAGTTTGATCTATTATATTTTTCAATAAAAACATGGCATCTAATGTCGAGCGCCCTTTTCTGAATCCAAACTGCGCATCAGAAATAACGTTATAGTTATCACAAAATTGTACGACTCTTGAGTTTAAAACACTTGTAAATAATTTAAAGTTATACCTCTATAATTAGACACCACGTTTTTATCCCCCTTTTTATGTAACGGTACAATAAATCCTTCTGACCATTTGGATGGGAAATATCCCTTGTTAAAAACAAAATTAAACAGATCTGTAATGTGTCCAGCAATAATATCTGCAGTTTCAATAAAAAACTCATTTATCAAAAAATCGCTATTGGCACATGCCTTATTTCGCTTTAACTTTTTAATAGCAGAAGTCACTTCTTGTACCGTTATTGGTTGATCAAGTTCAAAATAAACAGAATTACATTCATTAAAATCATGAGTCTGGCTGAAATTCTCCGCTTCATCAATTTTTACATCGTTCAACTCATTAAACATATTTAAAAAGTAGTCGTGAAAGTCAGAGAGATCTAGATCTACACTGTTTGTAGTAGCATTTTATTCCTACGTATTCTAAATAGCCAGTTCAATTAGGCAGATCACTGCTTAAAGCAAAATAAAAGTAAATCAGCAATCATTTATTTACTTTAAACTCAACTCTTATTCATATATACTTTTGGACCTGTATTTCAACTAAGGTGCGTACAGTGGAGAAAACGTTATTCTTTCCCAATAAACGTGTTTACGCTTAAACTATTTTTTCCATTCCAAACAGTTTGGAGCCAGATAAGACGCTGGGTAATCAGGCGTCTGACCAGACTCCAAACTGTTTGCCACTCTGAAACAAATGAAACGTCAGAACTTTCAAAAAGCTGTCCGTTCTCCATTTTAGTGATTTGTGTTTGCGTTTCGTTTGCATTTTAACGGGAAAGAATAACGTTTTCTCCACTGTATCAATGTAACGTTATGTACAATTGGCTGCTCAAGATGGAATTTTCTGCACGTGATATAATGATCGATTAACGATAAATTAAACATCCAACTGTAAAGCAATCCCAAAAGGTGAGACAAAACTTCTATTGAAAAATTAAAGGTGTGGACAATATACCTCTTCGTGATATAATGATCGATTAACGATAAATTAAACATCCAACTGTAAACCAATTTGTGTCGGTGTTGGGTTTCATCTTAAAACACGCGTAACATATAATGAGCGATTAATGATCAATTATACACCTTTTATATATCTATTTATGTCGGATGTCGGTTCCAATTTTAAAGAATAGAACACTCATATGAATTTAATTGCATAGAGACACGTAATATTATTTCTATTCAAAACAATATTCAACAACTTGATTATAATTCTATTAATCAAGGTTTATAATCAATTCGGCCCCCATTACACTCTTTACATAATTTCTTAACTTTGCATGTTTGCACATCTTTGTTGAAATAAGTTCAGGAAACTGCACAAAAAATTTATAAAAAAAAACAAAGAAAAAAATATTCGGCTACGAAATGACTGTAACAATTTTCCGAGGCTACGAAATGACTTATGCCTTCTTTGGGGCCATTCAATTTTTAATTTTTGGTGGTTACGAAATGACTAATTCAACTTTTTTGTCGGCTACGAAATGACCAAAAGATCGGTTACGAAATGACTTTAGGTTTTGCGCGGTTACGAAATGACCAAAAATTCGGCTACGAAATGACTTATTTTACCGGTTACGAAATGACTCGGTTACGAAATGACTATAACTCGAAGATTTTCCTATACATGTAAATATTAACATAGTACAGTAGAATCCTCACTTCCTCCTCCATAACGACCACAAACACTATTATGTTGGGGTGCTTCTTGCAGGTGGCTGCTTATAGCAAGATAAAAGAAATCATAACTTTTATCTTGCGTTAAGCTGGCGCCTGTCTTTAATAACATCAAATAGTCCCACATCCCGTGGTCGCTGTACATTGAGAGGTCCCACCGAATTAGGTAATAAAGATTGGTCATTGTATCGGTCCTTCGCTCCAGATACATGACCCAGATATTCTGTGCGCCACGTGTCGCCGCCCTCAGCACGTCTTCTATTGTTACAAAATTAGTGGAAGAAACTGTCTTTCTTTAAGGTAAATGGCAAGCGGGCCGCTCGCATCTCGAGTTCCGAAATGCTGATGACATTCACATGATCTTTTTCGGCACGTGCTTATAGTAGAACGTTATATAAAGCAAATATTGATATGCTTCATTGTCTTCTTAGATAGTTCAGTTGGTAGAGTGATTGACTAAATGTAGCAATCCAAAGGTCCTAGTTTTGGTTCCCATTCGATTCAAGCATTTTTTTAAAAGAAATTATCCGATTTTATCGACTTGTCAGTCCATAGCGCAGTGATCAACGGGCAGGTTGTGTTTAGTGACTTTTTGTCAATGTAATAATGAATAATATCAGATGCAAGTATAGTCATGTGACAACTAAACATTGTTAGGATTTATAGCCTACATGGCAATGGCAGCTAAACACATGATAAAAGTAATGCCCCCAAAAATAGATCCTAATGGATTACTGTTGTCATGCATTAAGCAGTCAGCTGTCTTTAAAGATTTACAGGCTTCCATATTCAAAGGTCCATTATTACAGGTTTGACGTATGCTATTATTTAGAGATGACGGCATTTGAAAGTTGAACTCAAGGGGGGTAACTCGGTTTGTGTTAACATTTTGTCTGAATTTCTGGAAATCATGTATAAATAGTAAAGCCTCCTGTAGATTTTCATTAATTTTTTGTGACTAGTAGAATTAAGTAATATCTATCTAATAAGTCTATAATTTGTGTTAAGCAGGATAGCATAGTATCATTCAATTTATTATAAGTTCTAGTTGCATATCCATTAATTGTGTTACCTTGTCACAAGGTAACAAACTTAATGAATATGCGACTAGAACTTATAATTACTTCTCTTTTAAACAGTTTGGAGCCAGATCAGATGCTGGGTTACATGGAGTCTGGTTAGGATTCCAAATGTTTGCCGTTTAGATAAAAAAGATGGTCGGCACTTTCGAAATCTGTCATTTTCTCCAGTTATTATTGTACGAGATATACTGTATTTTCGTTTAATTTTGTTAAACAGTAAAAAGAAATGTAAGAGCTGTACTCACCTATAGTTATAGGTACATGTACCTCAACAACAATGAAGACACAGTCATACACTAGTAGTACTGTCACTAATCACTCATTGGTACAGTGGAGAAAACGTTATTCTTTCCTAATAAATGCGTTTACGCGAAAACTATTATTTCCTTTGCAAACAGTTTGGAGCCAGATCAGACGCCGGGTAACCCGGCGTCTGATCTGACTCCAAACTGTTTGCCACTCAGATTAACATGAATAGTCAGATTTGTCGAAACATTGTCATTTTTGCGTATAATTGCGATGCGTTTGCGTTTCGTTTGCGTTTAAACGGGAAAGAAATAACAGTTTCTCCACTGTAGTCTTTCAATCCGTATTCATATAAAACAACTGACAAGTATCGGCCCCTTTCACTACCAAGATAACAACTGCATATATATTGACACCTTACATTTTGCTAAAAATAAATAATTTTAAACATTTTGACAGAAGCAAAGTAATCGACAAACGCGTTAAACACCGTGGAACCTGATCAGACGCCGCGCGTATCTAAACTGTTTGCACATGTCAATATATGAAGATCATGGTAGTGTATGGGTTTAATCATTAAGATTTAAATCACAGTTTCCAAATGAAAGCCTTGAATTAACTTAGTCCTTTTTGTCTACTTCTGTAAGGGTGATGTTAAGGCAAAACAAAGGCCAGACACAATGATCAATAACCAGACAGGGAAAGCAATAAGCCATAATTAACTACAGTACTCCCTTCCTATACAACGACCCTCCAAACAACGAAACCCTCCTTACAACGACCATTGCCGCAGTTCCCTAAATATGACAATTATATCTAACGCTTTTACTGCTGCAATATCGTCTGCTTAGAATTGTCGTCTGCTTTTATTTCTCAAATTACATAATGGACATTTTGACAGAAAAATACTTAATTACGAATAGCAAACAGCATGAATCCAGATCAGACGCCGCGTTTTACATGGCATCTGATTTGGATTCAAGCTATTTGCAAATGTAAGCCAATTTCCCTCCCTATAACGACTCCCTCCGAACAACGTACACAATTTCTGTCTCCCATTAGGTGTCGTTGTAGAGAGGGGGCGATGTACACTCAAACTTCGATACGACGACCAATGAAATTAAGGTAATATTCGGCTTAAGGCTGGTTAATGCTTAAAGCAGGATCGAAACAAAGCAGGAATGTATCGAGGAAGACTTCGGCTTTACTATCATCCTGCTCTAACCTTTCACTGTCTTTAATACCTGTAATTAGATTAGTTTAAGTGATCATGATATCGAGGTTTCACTGTATATTGAGACTTTCTAGTATATACTGGTACAGTAAAAACCTGTATTAAATACCTTCTTCTTGTCAATTAACTGTCCGTGCCGAGTTAAACTCGAACATAGTTCGGTACCACCGTCAAGTGGCGACAATAGCCGACCGTTCTGCGTATCGTACCGATGTTGATCGACATTTTGACCCGATATATGCAAGGCGTACTACCTTAAAACGGGCAGCAGGCTGATCCAGAACGGATGATATGCTAACAAGAGTCTTTTTGCAAAAATAACATACGTTTATGCATGGCTTTGTCGTCTCACTGAGTTGTTACTGAAATCAGGTCTAACTGTATTCAAAGTTAATTATACCGACGTATATATATAGAGACGAGGTTTTGAAGACGTTTCAGCTAACACCCAGCTGTGATGTGAGACAAATTGGAAGAAAGTAGTGCTGGGCAGTCAAACTTCTGAAAAACGGTCCGGACGTAAAAAACGAATTTTGATGTCTTATATATGTGGCAACGTAATTCATGACAAATGTAAAGCAGAAAGCTAATAAAGGAGCATCCTGCTTTACATTTGCCCGGCATTAAGATGCCATGTGTCTTTTTCAAGTTCCAGGCTTCTTTATACAGTGATCGCTTAACACAAGGTAAACTGTATTTGGCAAGAAAAGGAAGATTCTGGAGACAGCAATAACTGAAGAGAAAATGTCAGTACAGTGGAGAAGACGTTATTCATTCCTGTTAAAACGCAATAGAGCCGCAATGCCATACGAGGGGTGTTTCATAATTAATGCAACTTGATCAATAACTTCAATATAATAAGTGCAATGTAAGTGATTTATCACTAGAAAGGGCAATTCATAGGTTATTTATTATATAATGTACGATTAGATCACATACAGTCGACAAAACGTTATTCTTTCCCAATAAACGCGTTTACGCTAAAACTATTATTTCCATTGCAAAAAGTTTGGAGCCAGATCAGACGCCGGGTAACCCGGCGTCTGATCAGGCTTCAAACTGTTTGCCACACGTATAAAATAAATAGTTAGAGTTGTCAAAAAGTTGTTCTTTTCTACATTTTATTGCAATTCGTTTGCGTTTAAACGGTCCTCTGTAACTCGAAAAGTCACAACAGAAGCCTAAATGACCCTTTCGCCAGGGATATGAGCCATTTTTGTTGAGGTAATTTTTGACCAAATATTGATACTATAATTATTATAGCGGCTTCATTAGAAATGTTATTATTCTCTTAAAAAAGAGGAAGACAGAAAGAAAAAACAGTTATAGATAAACTTGTACTGAAAATATAATCACAAATTTAAGTTCTGTTCAAGAGTATTTGTTAAAAGCTAAAACTCATTTTTGAATACTAATCCAGGCTTTATTTGAAGTCATTTAAGTAATGTTTTTGTTTTAAAATCACAATATAATTATACTGATCTAGAAAATATTGTCACATAATTCGAAGATGTATGTCGACATTTTTCATTAGCAAAATAAGATAATTTATTTTTAAAAAATTGAGATTTAAGACAGTTAACACTTTCATTTGTAATTGAACTTTATTTACATTATGATTCAGACATAAACTATATGTTAAAAAAAACGTTTAGAAGTAATAATTTTAATAACTTATTACGGCAATAAACAATATTTATAATAAACAAGTGCCGCTTATGTTCTAGGTCTCTTGAGCAGGTGGCATTTAGGTTAGATTTGTAATATATCGAGTCATGTTATTTTATCGTGCATTATACCATCGTGTAGGTAACGATTTACCCTTTTCAATGAAATATATCATATAAATGTAAGAAACTGGTTATTTCGAAAGTATTGATCAAGTTGCATTAATTATGAAACACCCTCGTAAAACGTATAAGATAACATTTCTAACATATCTTACGATCTATATAGTTTAATCTGCGTGACAAACAGTTTGGATCGATATCAGAAGTCGGCTTACCCAGAGTCTGATATGGCTCCAAACTGTTTGCAAACTAGTACATGGTGAAAAAGTTGTGACCCAACTGGGACTCGAACCCAGGACCTCTGGCTTACCATGCCAACGCTCTAACCACTGAGCTACCGAGTCACCCAGAAAAGCCAATCAACCATTTCACTATATTCTCTACCCGGCTACACACACCCCCTCTACACAAGAATTCGTCCCGAATTCTTATTAAAGAACACTCCACGAGTTTCTTATTATTATTTCTGTACACTCCACGAGTTACATATTATTCTACGGGTTATTTACGTTGGGCGCCAAATGTAACATGGTGAAAAAGTTGTGACCCAACTGGGACTCGAACCCAGGACCTCTGGCTTACCATGCCAACGCTCTAACCACTGAGCTACCGAGTCACCCAGAAAAGCCAATCAACCATTTCACCATATTCTCTACCCGGCTACATTTAGTGGAGACAAACTATGTCTATTCTATCGTTTTAAGCGCTTTTGAAAGCACTATTCCTGTATATAAATTTGATATAATAGTTTAAAAATATTTTATTTCAATATATACAGAGAAATGGGATTGAGCCACAAGTTCTTACAACATTAGATTCGACCCTTTCCCTATATGACATTTGATATAATAATACTATGTATACCAGTGGAGAAGATTTAGAATGTCGGAAATTGTGTATTTAACTCTGGCACATCAGACTTGAAAGGTATATTATAGAAACATAGTGATTTCCCATTTCATTCTAATCATACGGACATGTCATACGTGTTTATATAACACCCAAATAATTATGCAACATCAATATTCCTTTGACATGAAAGCAATCCTTTCGATATTAGACATTAATTCTTTACTCCATATCGTGTTTCTAGTTTTAAAGACAGCGTATAGACTTGCTACCATCTGCTAGGATATAAGAACTATTTCTAAATTTGCACATGCATTGCTGTATAAAACGGAAAACGTTTTTTTCAGTAAAGGAATTAATTAAATTCGTATAAAGTCGTATACAGTGGAGAATCTGTTATTCTTTCCCAATAAACGCGTTTACGCTAAAACTATTATTTGCAGTGCAAACAGTTTGGAGCCAGATCAGACGCCGGGTAACCCGGCGTCTGATCAGGCCCCAAACTGTTTGCCACCAAGATAAACATGAATTATCAGAATTGTCCAAAAGTTGTTCTTTTCTACGTTTTAGCGCTTTGCGTTTGCGTACGTTTGCGTTTAAACGGGAAAGAATAACAGATTCTCCACTGTAGAACTACGGATTATATAAGAGCGCTTAAACATGTGTCTGTAATGCTTGTTATTTTGAAATACTTTGCAAAAGTAAGTATAAATATTAAAATAAAAGACTATACAAATTGGAAATTTGAATTGTCCATTTGAGGTATTTTATTGATATCGTGCTTTCGCATTTCCAAACTGTTTAGACCAAGATCAGATACCCAGTAACTGTTTGACATTTGGCTCGAAAAATGCTTATAATATCTAATTGGTATATAGAACCTACGTTATGTAACTTTCTGATGTAGTCGTATTTCAATATCCACCAGGTGAAGTCTTTAAACATAACATTTCACTATAATCTTATTTACCGAAAAAGGCGAAATTATATACACTTTACGACGGATTGAATACAAAACAACGAAACCATACATCACATTACTCGGCATCGGATCAGTGTACACCATGATTTTGCAATACATTGTACAGTGGAGAATCTGTTATTCTTTCCCAATAAACGCGTTTACGCTAAAACTATTATTTGCAGTGCAAACAGTTTGGAGCCAGATCAGACGCCGGGTTACCCGGCGTCTGATCAGGCTCCAAACTGTTTGCCACCAAGATAAACAAGAATTATCAGAATTGTCCAAAAGTTGTTCTTTTCTACGTTTTAGTGCTTTGCGTTTGCGTACGTTTGCGTTTAAACGGGAAAGAATAACAGATTCTCCACTGTACCAGATTGGACACTGGAACTGAGTATTTTAAAATGACTTAATACATACATAATAGCTGGTGGCAAGTTAGGCGCTTTATTCAGTCCGAGAAGTACTTGACAGAAAGAGCGGATGAGCCCCTTTCATGTCAGTATGATTCAAGTCGAGACGTATACCCTACCAAAAGTTTAATTATACATGCATTACATGTACTACGTGAGGCTTTACAAATATTCAAAAGCTCTGTACATAATACCCCGTATTTGAATAAATACCATAGCCACGCCATTATAAATGTAGTTGGCATTGTGGGCATAATCGCAGTAGTTTGCAATTGCCCTGGAAAAGCTTTCGTGAATCCTCGGACAACATCGGAAACTTTAACTATTTAATTATGTCGGAAATAGTCGAAACGATTCGTTTCAATTTTTATGACTCCAATAACCAGCTGCAATCAAGTCAACATTACTTAGTTGCTAGGCATCGATATAACAAGGTTTTCAAATGATGATATTATATTGCAAACATGACATGTTTTGCAACTTATTTTGCTATAACAAACAAACTACAGTAGCAATTTGGGCTTGCGCTGTAACTTTTCTAGCAAAACATAGCATCAAAGTACACGCGTTTTTTATGTAAAGTGAATGTGAGTAAAAATAGATGACGTTCCATCCTTGGGCCGATTGAACAGGCATTTCCAATAGTGTTTATCAAGATGAGAGGCAAATTGTAGACATCTGATAGTGAACAAAACTCTTTGATATGCGTCATTGTTGACAAAATCAAAAAATTCAAGTTGGAAAATAATGTTGACTACAACCTTATGCAAACAGTACTATATCGATGAACAGCGAACGCGAATCAAAGCTATTTAGTAGTTACTCTCAATGCCAAGTATAATAGTTTGCTTTTAAACTCAGTTATATAGTCTCATTAAAACCTGCCACTTCAAATGGACAATCACAGTTTACGAATAAGTCTAGGCCATGTTTTACTTTAAAAGGGTTGTTTGTTATGCAATACAGTTCAACTTCGATATATCGAACTCGGTTAGGTCGAACATACCCGTACTTCAAAGTTAAAACGTGGCTAAGCCACGTTTTAACTTTGAATTACGGGTATGTTAGACTACACCGAGCATGAAAAAAATGTAATTTTCGACAAATTGAATAATTCGAATTAAGGGAATTCGAGATATCGAAGCTCGACTGTATATTGATCAGGATGATGGTCCTGCAGATCAAACAATTTTGCATATGAAACCAAGTCCCGGTAAGTAGTATAATAGAGCTGTCAAGACGTTCGGTTACCCTAACCCTAATGCTAGAGCCCAAAGCTTGAACTGTGTTTTATCGGGCGTTCTATGAGGCGACAGTGTCTTTAGCCGGACACTAGTTAAGGCATGAACACAATATACAGACTATATGAAATATATGAGAATTTTCCTTTGGCTATCTTGCCTGATGATTGAGCATGAAACTACATAAAAAACTATATAAAATGGATGAAACTAACTAAAAGTGGATGAGCTACTTTGCCTACAAAACCAAAAACTAATAAACAATATCACCGTACTCTCAGACTGTTTGAGCACGGTGCAGGCTGGACCGTTAACCGATGTATGCTCAGCGTTACTTCTGCTGAGCTACAGTATAGTGAACTGATGCTGAGCGCTATTGCTCAGCGTTGATGTAGCTGATGATACACTGTGGCACCAGCACTAGTCTCAAGTAGACTGCTCGGCGTTGTTGAACCTATGAGATCTTTTCTCGAACAAATTGCTCAGCGTTGTCCCTGCTGAACTACCAAACCTTGGTTCCACTACAGTTCTATAATATCAATGTTCCAGCTTGTCATGGAACCTCTATGATATATCGTCGATCTGTAGCAAACCTTCACTCTTTAATAATAACTGTTTTCGGTCCCAGACAAATCTCAATGATCTGAAAGCAACGTACTAACGAGCTATCATCAAAAGTAAGCTATCCCGTTAATAGCTTGTGGAGAGAGTTGTCGTGTGAACGAATTAGCAATCTCTCTGTGTTCAATATCTCTACAGGTTATATTCACCGACCGTCTAACATTGAACAGTTCTTTCAATATGCATAGATTAGTCTAAATAGTTGATTATTCCTAATAATTAAGAAAATGCAAACTTTTACTTTTACACCAGCAAGTTATAAACTTTGGTTATGTTTAAAATGTCCATTACAGAAAAATAATTACTTTAAAGCTTATTTGAGAGATAATACACAAAATTCAGCTTTTGGTATACAGTCAGCACAAAGCGTAGACAATTACATTAGGCAAAGAACAAAAACGTACGATGTGCGTTATCTTCGCACTGTCTCTATATAAATCAACTGGCAATATACACATATGATCAAGAGGCTTCATAACTATACAAAGATTATTTCTGACAATAGCCCCTTTCTCAAGAAAACACTTTAAGTTTTTCTAACTACAAAATAATCTGTACAAAAATGTGCTGAGCTTATTGTCTACTCAGATAATCAGCACACATGTTCTCAGAGCCTTTGATAGCTTCAACTCTGAACTGGTAGGTTTGCAAGAACAATGCCCATCGCATTATTCTGCCACTCTCTATCTTACACTTCTGTATGTAAGATAATGGGGTATGGTCTGTCTGTAGAACAAACTTTGTCCCATACAAGTATTTTTGGAATTTCTTTATTCCAAACACTATGGCCAAGCACTCTCTCTCAATGACAGAGTAGTTCTTCTCTCGCTGGAGAAGCTTCTTGCTGGCATATGCCAATGGGAATATGCCATCTTCAAACTGTTGCAGCAATGCTGCTCCAACCCCGCTATCTGAAGCGTCAGTTTGGAGAATAAACGGCTTTGTGAAGTCTGGCAGTCGCAAAATTGGTGACCTTGTGAGCATGTCTTTCAACGTTTTGAAAGCTTGCTCGTGCTCTGCCAGCCAGATCACGTTGTTTGGGCGACCTTTCTTAGTTAGGTCCGTCAACGGAGCCGCTACATCAGCAAATGCTGGTATGAACTTCCTGTAATATCCAGCCAAGCCTAAGAAAGCACGAACTTGCTTCTTGGTCTTTGGCTGCTCAGCATTCTTGATCTTTTCAAGTTTATCCTCCTCCATCTGCATTATACCATTCCCTACAACATGTCCCGTGAATGATATGTTTTCAAACCCAATCAAGCACTTAGACGGTTTGAGGGTTAGACCAGCATGTTTTGTTCGGCTGAAAACATCCCGCAGCATGGTCAGATGTTGGTCCCATAACTGCGTGTGACCAATGATGTCATCAACGTAGTTGTCCGCATGTTTGCAATTGCGCAACAACTTTCTCATCATTCGGTTGAAGGTGCTACCCGAGTTGACCATGCCGAACGGCATTTTCTTGAATTGGTAGCTCCCATCTGATGTCGAGAAAGCAGTTAAATGCTTCGACTTGTCATCAACCGGTATTTGCCAGTAGCCTTTACTCAGGTCTATCTTCGTGAAGTATTTGTCTTCCTTCAACTTTGACATGATGTCTTCAACATTACCCATTGGTTCTGTATCGAACTTTGTTATCATATTCAGTCTCCTGAAGTCAATACAGAATCTGTTGGAGCCGTCTTTCTTTTTGATCATCACAAAAGGCGAATTGTAGTCCGATAACGCCGGTTCAATCACCTCTGCGTCGAGCATTTTCTGTATCTCTTCTTCAATTTCCCCACGTTTAGCGTATGGAATGGGGTATTGACGAACCCGTACTGGGGTCTTTGACGTTAACTCAATCTTATGTTCAGCCAGCGTCGTGGTACCTGGCATCTCAGTGAATATGTCCTGAAACTCTTCAAGCAAGTTCATTACTTCTCGACGTTGTTCAGGCGACAAGCTATCTGAGACCTTGACATCTTTGTATGTCTCATCACTTTTCAAACAAGCTAAGTCTAGCAAGTTTTCATCGTCGACAACGCCATAGTCTTCACTGTGTTCGGCCTCTACTATCGCCATCCCAGCTACAACGTTGTCTTGTCGTTCCTCATACTTTTTCAACAAGTTGATGTGATACTTGCCTATCTTGTCACCAACTTTAACTCGAAAGTCCATCCTGTTTACCTTTTCTACCACCTCGAATGGTCCTTTCCACTGCAGCATGAGCTTGTTGTGGGAAGTTGGTAACAACAACAAAACTTTGTCTCCCTTCTCAAGGTTTCTGTTCCTGGCTGCCTTATCATAATGATGCTTGTATGTAACCTGTGCCTCAGCCATGCTGTCTCTAGCTATTTGGCATGTGTCTTCAAGTCTGTTCTGAAGATCAAGCACATATTGGTATGTGTTCATGACTTCAGGCGTTTCTCTCTCTGTCCAAAGCTCTTTCAGTATTTGTATGGGGCCTCGAACTGTGCGTCCATACAATAGCTCGAACGGCGCGAACCCAGTTGATGCCTGTGGAACTTCTCTGTATGCGAAGAGAACAGCGGACAGGTATCTGTCCCAGTCTTTCGGCCGTTCCTGACACATTTTCTTCAGCATACTTTTCAGAACCCCGTTCATCCTCTCACACAGCCCATTGCATTTTGGGTTGTATGGGGTTGTGAAGAATTGCTTTAGGGAGATGAGTCGGCAGACTTCTCCCATGAGTTCGGACGTGAACTGACTGCCCTTGTCGCTTAAAATTTCTGTTGGAAATCCAACACGTGAAAATACGTCGAGCAATGCCTCAGCTACTCGTTCCGTCTCTATCCTAGGCAATGCTACAGCCTCAGGATATCTTGTGGCATAGTCTACCACTGTCAAAATGTATCTGTTTCCCTTATCAGATACTGGTGTGATGGGACCTATCAGATCGACCGCTACTCGATGAAAAGGTGTATCTATGATCGGCATTTCACCAAGGGGCACCTTTGTGACCCGTCCTTTTGGTATGGTCTTCTGGCAAACATCACACGATCTTCAGAATCTCGTAACATCACTGGTTATTCCCGGCCAGTGGAAACTGGTAGTGATTCTGTCGATGGTCTTCTTTGCTGACAAATGTCCACCCACAATAGATTCATGAGCCAAGCTCATCACCCGCTTTCTAAATTGCGTTGGGACAACTATTTGTTTCGTCTCTGTTGAGCCCTGTCCCTTGACTTGCTCGAACACTCTATACAAAACATCTTTCTTCACTGTGTAATGGTACTTATTACTACCTTTGGTCTCGAGCTCGCTCGAACTCTCAGCATATGACCATAACTTCTTCAAAGACTCATCGTCTTTCTGTGCCTTCTGAAGCACATCAACGTCAACCTCATCTAAGGGTTGACAAGGCACGTTCAGCGCCCTTATAGGTTTCATCTCTTTAGCAGCTTGAGCCCGTGTGACAACTGCTGCAGCCACACTAGTTTGACCCTGTCCTTCGGGCTTACAACTCTGTTCAAGCCACCTTGGGTCTGGCGCATCTAAAACTCCATCTACATTGCCCAAGACTAAATCGCAGATGAGTGAGCTCAACACCATTGCTTCTATGCTTCCCTTGTAAAATGGTGTATCAACCTCTATCAAAGCTGCTGGAACTATCTTGGCCTGGCCATCGATAGTGATCATCACATATCTCTTGTCCAGCATTTGGCTATCCTCGACCAAGTCTTTCCGAACTGCGGCTAACTCACAGCCGGTATCTCTTAAAACTTTCACCTCTTTGGTCCCTACATAGCCTTTCTGTAACTTCAAATTTCTCTCGCCCTCCAACGTATCTACAGTACATCCACCAGCAATGATGGACACCGACTCTCCGTTGGCAAGCTGTAGTTCGCCGTCTTGTATACACTCCTGTATACGGCTTTTGTTCATGGAAACAGACATGCATAGAGCTGAAATCTTGTTTCCATCCGAACCTTTGTTCTTAGACCTGTCTTCGAACTTCCAACCTCTCTGAGACTGTCGACCATCTGTATGTCCCTGACTTTCATGGTCTGGGTAGCAGACTGCTGCCCCGCTAATCTTTTTCGGGTTTGTATTCTGTCTGCAGTCTCGTGCAAAATGACCTTCTTTCCTGCATAAGAAACAAACCTTCTTCTGGGCATCAGGTCTGGGCACTGTGTTCGACCTATAGTTCGGTGCTATATTAGGTCTCGGCTGTTGCCTGTTAGGTGCTGAGCCGCTTGTTCTGACAGTCCTGTTAGACACTATGGACCCTCCATGAGCCTCAATGTATTGCTCAGCTAGATGAACAACTTCTTCCCTAGAGCTCGGCATCCTTTCTTTCAAAAACAATGCAAGCTCAGGCGAACATGTTTTGATAAACTGCTCCCGGACTATCAAGTCCATCATCCCTTCAAACGTTTCGTCTATCTCGGCCATTTCAGCCCATCTACAGCAATAACGAACTATACGAGCCATAAACTGAAATACAGTTTCCCCTTGCTCAGGCTTGCTATCCCGAAACTTAGTTCGGAACCCTTCTTCTGTCAACTGATACCGTTTGAGCACTGCCTTCTTCAGCGCTTTGTAATCATCAGCTTGCTCAGGCGGCATGCTGGTGTATACTAACAGACCTTTGCCTGTCAATAATGAGCTCAGACTAACTGCCCATGTCTTCTCATGCCATCCCTGGCTCTTGGCAAAACGCTCAAAACGTTCAATATATGCGTCCATATCATCCTTGTTCTCTTCGAACTTCGGCAACTTTGGTCTCAGCGACTTGCTCGTAGACTCATGTTTCAAAGTTCCGGCCTCAGCTCGAAGTTTCATCAACTCTAGCTCCCGCTCTTGCTCTTCTCGTTTGTACGCGGCCTCTTTGTCTTTGAGCTGTATCTCAAGCTTGAGTCGCTCATCTTCGTTCTTGTGTTTTCGTTCTTCTCGCTCAACCTCCAACCTTCGGCGTTCGTCTTCCCGCTCAGCCTCTAACCTCCGACGTTCGGCTTCTCGCTCAGCCTCCAACTTTCGACGTTCGTCCTCATCTCTGCGCTTCTGCTCAGCGCTCTCTAACTCCTGTCTACGACGCTCATCTTCACGTCTCAGCATACGTTCTTCTCTATCAAGAAAATCCCGTTCTTTCTTCTCAATGTATGTCATGAGCTCCGAGCCACTCAAGCCCATCAGTTTACCAGCCTCTATCCACTTGTCATGATCCATCATGAAACTAATGTTCAAACCTTAATAGTTCAAACCGTATAAACCTCCTAAGAACTATCCCGGACGAGCCCCCAAATTGTCAAGACGTTCGGTTACCCTAACCCTAATGCTAGAGCCCAAAGCTTGAACTGTGTTTTATCGGGCGTTCTATGAGGCGACAGTGTCTTTAGCCGGACACTAGTTAAGGCATGAACACAATATACAGACTATATGAAATATATGAGAATTTTCCTTTGGCTATCTTGCCTGATGATTGAGCATGAAACTACATAAAAAACTATATAAAATGGATGAAACTAACTAAAAGTGGATGAGCTACTTTGCCTACAAAACCAAAAACTAATAAACAATATCACCGTACTCTCAGACTGTTTGAGCACGGTGCAGGCTGGACCGTTAACCGATGTATGCTCAGCGTTACTTCTGCTGAGCTACAGTATAGTGAACTGATGCTGAGCGCTATTGCTCAGCGTTGATGTAGCTGATGATACACTGTGGCACCAGCACTAGTCTCAAGTAGACTGCTCGGCGTTGTTGAACCTATGAGATCTTTTCTCGAACAAATTGCTCAGCGTTGTCCCTGCTGAACTACCAAACCTTGGTTCCACTACAGTTCTATAATATCAATGTTCCAGCTTGTCATGGAACCTCTATGATATATCGTCGATCTGTAGCAAACCTTCACTCTTTAATAATAACTGTTTTCGGTCCCAGACAAATCTCAATGATCTGAAAGCAACGTACTAACGAGCTATCATCAAAAGTAAGCTATCCCGTTAATAGCTTGTGGAGAGAGTTGTCGTGTGAACGAATTAGCAATCTCTCTGTGTTCAATATCTCTACAGGTTATATTCACCGACCGTCTAACATTGAACAGTTCTTTCAATATGCATAGATTAGTCTAAATAGTTGATTATTCCTAATAATTAGGAAAATGCAAACTTTTACTTTTACACCAGCAAGTTATAAACTTTGGTTATGTTTAAAATGTCCAGTACAGAAAAATAATTACTTTAAAGCTTATTTGAGAGATAATACACAAAATTCAGCTTTTGGTATACAGTCAGCACAAAGCGTAGACAATTACATTAGGCAAAGAACAAAAACGTACGATGTGCGTTATCTTCGCACTGTCTCTATATAAATCAACTGGCAATATACACATATGATCAAGAGGCTTCATAACTATACAAAGATTATTTCTGACAAGAGCACAGTTACAAACGTAGATGTTTGGTTCGGCAATTATTGCAATAAGCACAATATAGTAGTAAAACCTCTCTATTAGTACCACACAATTATGTTGATAAGCAGGCGTTTAAGGCAGCTGACTGCTTAAAGCAATGTGAACGTAAAACAGCAAGCTCCTTTATGTTCACTTTAGTCTATGGTTATAAAGAGTTTGAGTTTAGTCTGAAGTCGTTCTCAAGCAATTGATTGGCCAGATTAGAGCATATGCTCAAATGTGACCAATCGAATGCCTGAAAAAGATATCAGACTCAACTTAAACTCTTTATAACCTTGGACCCTTGCCTTAAGCTGTCACCTGTGTTTTGATACAACCAATTAGCCCTCTTTTAAATGGTCGTAATAGAGAGGTTTAACTAAATAGTTATTCCATTACAATTGAGAAGACTAGATTCTTCCTCGTTTAAACACAAATGCAACGCAAAGACCGTTCGATAAAATGTGGAAAATTGCAATTTGTTGAAATGTCTAATGTTTGTTTTTAGCTGAGTGGCAAACAGTTACGAGTCTAATCAGCAGTAGGGTGATCCGCTGTCAGATCCTGCTCCAAACTGTTTGCAGTGTATATAATTAGCATAAACGCGTTTTGGCGGAATGGTGACGTCTTCCCCACTGTAGTTGATCGGTTTGACAATAATGCAATAAGCACAGTATACAATGTAGCTGTTCCATTACCTTGTAAATAAAACGATTATTACATAGGAACACGCTATGTATCGCTTGTATCAGTCGACTTAAATCGATGTAGTTTTTTGTAGCTATTAAACAGGCTATGAAATGTGCATCCGTTTAGATTAAACGATGAGTAACTCTTTAATTGATTCCTTTCATCAACAGCAGACAAGAAACAAAAACATTGCAGGAAGCAACCGGATAGGATTTCAAATGCCGTGTGACGAGCCTTACTGACAAATTACAACAGTTGACCTATTTTACCCATTTGTAGCCGCTAGAGTCTACAAAACAGGACAATTGCAAACACTATAGACCCTGTTGAGACACCGCGTTAAGCAACGTCTCATCAGGGTCTACACTATTTGCTAATTCATATTAAATGTTCTGGTTTATCAACAAACACTGCAGTGTATTTAGGTCTTTACGGTATATGTGTTAATATCATCCAGCAAGCACAAAGGAAGATTTAATGACAGTATCGAAGCTAAATGGGTTCATAATCATTGTTACCAGTTTTTGTTAACCTTTTTAGTGATATGATATCGTTTTAAACAGAAAGCACCTTAAAAGTAGTATCAGTTTTTGCAAAGGTTAGTGTATTGGTATTTTGTAGGATGGTGGTAAACAATATTGGCAAATTACCAAATACCTGCAGAATGTTCCGTTTACAATATTGTATATACATCGCTCCCTCTTTACAACGACACCAAATGGGAGACAACCAATATATGCGTTGTTCGGAGGGAGTCGTTGTGGGGAGGGAAATTGGCTAACATTTGCAAACATCTTGAATCCAGATCAGACGCCGCGTCAAGCAGCGTCTGATCTGGATTCAATATGTTTGCCACTCGTCATTAAGTTTTTTTCGGTCAAAATGTCCAAAATGTAACTTTGAGAAAATTAGCACACGACAATTTTAATCAGACGACATTGCAGCTGTGAATAATTGTCCAGTTTGGGGAACAGCGGCAAGGGTCGTTGTAAGGAGGGAGTCTTTGCTGGGAGGACTGTTGTAGAGAGGGAGCACTGAAGCTTTATAAATATGTAATCTAGATTCAAACCTCGGTAATTCCAACTTGCTTAACCTATTTATGCTTGTATATTGCTCTCCTTGTGTGCACATGCTTCCTGGAAGATTTCATTGTACGTAAGGGTATACAAGGGTGATCTTAGGACACTGCAAATGTTTCCATACAACAGAACATTTCATATGCAATTTAGCAAACAGTGTAGACCTTGATGAGATGCCGCGTAACGCGGCGTCTCATCAGGGTCTACACTGTTTGTCACTGCTCCCTATAATATACACGAGGCTTACATAGGTTGATTAAGTTGAACTCATCCGTGTTTCGTCAGTTAAACTTCGATAACTCAAGCTCGTTGAAGTTGAATTACTGGTATTGAAAAGTTGAAACGTGCGGGTAAGTTGACTTAAAGGGGAACTCAAGTGATCGAGTTTCCACTGTACTACACTTTATCTTACATACGTGTGTTTCATTAAAATATATAGAATATATCAAATGGCTATTTCAAATGAATTTAAAGTGAAGCATTAAAGATGTACTAGTAATATATGATTGTTCAAATATTTCTGGTATTCTTCATAAACCCTACAAACTACAACCTGGAAACAACATTATGTTGATGAAATATGCAAACAGTAACAACTTCAGTCTTAACTCGATTTGTCCGTATATCTACAGTTCAATTTAATTATTTCGGCCTCGCTTAAGTCGAACATATCCCTAGTTCAAAGTTAAAACAGGGCTTAAGCCATGTTTTAGCTTTGAACTACGGATATGTTTGACTCAAGTAAGTTCGAGATATCGAAGTTTGATTGTATTTTTGGCTAGACGAGACGATGTGTTATTTATAGTGTAGCCTTTAGGAAAAGGGAGCTACTTATAAAAGGACAAAATATTCGTGGGCGAAATAATAAAAAAAACTAGCAGGAACTCATTTGCTTTTTATCCTGCATTAAGAACAAAGTAAGTTTATAAAACCTTTGTTTTTTCATAAAATGACCACTGTGCAATTGTTGTACTGTACATGTCTAAGATTAAACAAAATGTTGAGGAAAAAAGACAAACATAACCTGAGCAAGCATAAAGACATTGAATGTGCATGAAATTGTAGACACCTGCATGACACAAATCTAAAACCTATAACAATAGTGTAGAGACAAGACACTGCTTCGGTGGAAGACGTTATGATTCCCCGTTTAGACGAAACAAAACACAAAATAAATGTAACAAAATGGAGAAAACAGCAGCTTCGTAAAACGACTTGACGATTCACTTTAATTTGAGTGACAGCCAGTTTGGAGCCTGATCAGACGTAGGGTTATCCAGCGTCTGATCTGACCCCAAACTAATCGTAATTAAATAATTGTTTGAGCACAAACGCGTTTATTGGGAAACAATACCGTCTTCTTACTGAACGTAACACAGCAATGTAGTTGTTCAATGTCGACTAACCTTGATTGGCCACTGGTGCCTTTCGTTGTCTCTTCGCATTTCCTTTGGTGTTCTGCTAACAATAGTTTCTGTCTTTCGATCTGTAAAACAAATTCATGTATATACAAATGAGCCGTGTCGTGAGAAAACCTGACTACAGTGGAGAATGTGTTATTCTTTCCCAATAAACGCGTTTACGCTAAAACTATTATTTGCAGTGCAAACAGTTTGGAGCCAGATCAGACGCCGGGTAACCCGGCGTCTGATCAGGCTCCAAACTGTTTGCCACCAAGATAAACATGAAATATCAGAATTGACCAAAAGTTGTTCTTTTCTACGCTTTAGTGTTTTGCGTTTGCGTTTAAACGGGAAAGAATAACAGATTCTCCACTGTAATTGCATTTCATACAGTGTAGATCAAGACAAGCTTCCGTGTCAAAGAAGCGGTGGCTGAACTTGAAATACTCTTGTTGACACCCACACGTATCTAAAGCATTTCATGAAGCAGTATTATGTATGGTTTTTGGCAGTGTAGCCCAAACTCAGATACAGAGCCCGGAATGAAAATGGCGCGTAGTTTGTACAATATTGCAATGCAATTAGGCTGGTTTTTGTCATGGCACGGCTCAAATGTATTACTGTACCATACTGTGACAGTCGAAATAAAGAGCAATGGCACTGTTGTACACTGTTTTCAAAACAAAAACATTCATTGTCAAAAATATACAGTGAAAAAAGTAAACACGTTTGCATCAAACAATTATTTCTATTGCAAACAGTTTGGAGCCATATCTGACCCTAGGAGAATCTGTTGGTAGAACGTGTGGCCCGACCCGTTTTCATGGAATTTGAAATACAATATGGTTAAACTAAACCCTGGGTAGCCCAACGTCTGACCAGGCTTCAAACTATTTGCCATTCAGATTAAAAAGAATGTTCAGAATTGTCAAACAGTTGTTAGTTTCTACATCTTATTGCAATGCGTTTGCGTTCAAACGGGAAAGAATACTGGTTTCTCCACTCTACCTACGGAAAAACCAACGTTTTGATTTGGAATCAAACAATAGACTACAATGAGGAGGGCATTATTCCTTCCCGTTTCAAGGAAACGAAACGTTATGCAATACAATAAGATAATGTCAGCTGTTTCAAAATATTGACTGTTCATCTTTATCTTACTGGCCAAACGTTATAAATGTCGCCCGATGCCGGGTACTCCAAACTGTATGTGATGGAAACAATTGTGGAAGCATAGACGCGCTTTTTGGGAAATAATAAAGTCTCATTATCTCTTTCTCTCTCCCCTCTGTTGTCAATTTCAACTTAACAAAAAAATAGCATTTGTTGAATATGTTTACATGTAAGTATTTTGTTTGCATATTTGATTAACAAATGTTATGTAAAAATAGTTTTCATTTTATTTATTTTTTTGCCATTGTGTTTTTTCTATAATATAAACACTCAAGGGATGGGCGAGGGGCGACTTTAATGTGTGGCCCGCCGCCATGTCTTTGTTTTATACGGAAATAAAATATGTTAACCAAATTAGACCCAATAACGGCTTCCACACTATACAAATTATTGAATGGAACGTGATAACATATCGATGCATTGGGGGACACGATATGTTTTTCTCTTTTAATGAAACAAAAGTGTTAACACTATTCAAACATATGTGGAAACTAGCACATTTAAAACTTTTGAAAGTCTGGTTTAATACGAGCGGCAAACAGTTTGGAGTTAATCAGACGTCATTCTCCAAACGCTTTTCAATGTTCAACAATTGTTCATCAAAGTGTAACATAGACGATGATATACAATGAACACAATCTATAACGACTATAAAACGGGTTTTGTAAGCAGGCAGTTGCTTAGGATGCAAACTGTTCGCAAATGTGTGTCCTGTCAGGCTTGGCAGTAAAACGGTTAAAAACAAACAAAGTACATGAAATCAATGTCGTAAAATTTACGATACCTGTTCCTGGCAGCATTTCCGGAATTCCTCTACTTCCTGCCATAACATTTTGATCTCGTTTTTGTACATTTTTCGACATTCTTCGATTGGCATGGAATATTTCTGCTTCTTCTGAAAGTTTAGAATCAAACTTCGCACTGGAACAAACCCTTTCACGCTCAATGACGTAATAAAACGCATTTGCAAACAGTTTTGACCCTGATCAGACGCCGCGTAACGCGGCGTCTGATAAGGATCAAAACTGTTTGCCGCTTGTTTTGAAAGTTCTTTAATCAGACTGCCTGAAATTTAACTTTGAAACGGTTTTGCAGACAACAATATTACAGCAGACGACAATATGGCGAAGAAGGGGTAAAAACCGAACGATAAATTTGATCATGAAAGGGTTAAGCTGTTTTCGAGTGAACACATGTATAGAGAACGAATAATGTCTTCGCATGGGTTTCGGAAGCGAATGATATTTACAGATACTCTGTACTCATTGTTAAAACACAAACATTCTGTTTCTAATTAGTTTTCTTAAGTTGGACAAACGAGATCGGCTTTAATCTTGTTTCAAAGAGATTGTTTTCCTTCTCAAATGACAAGTTCCAGTGGTTAATTGCATGTGGTACAATTTAAACTGAAAAGAAAACCAGTTTTTGCTGAAATTGTAAAACAAAACATGATAAATTCCTAGAACTAAACCGTGCCTTTAAAACACTCATGAACTATAATATAGTACAGCGTTCCCACTCTACAACGACATCCAATGGGAGACAAAAATGTGTGTTGTTTAGAAGGATTCGTTATAGGGAGGGAAATTGACTTACATTTGCAAACAGCTTGAATCCAGATCAGACGCCGCGTTACGCGTCTGATCTGGATTCAAGCTGTTTGTCACTCGTTACATGTATTAAGATTTTTCTGTCAAAATGTCCATTATGTACATGTAACTTTGAGAAAAACAGCAGACGACAAATTTAAGCAGACGGTATTGCAGCCATGAAAAGCGTAAGACATTATTGTCTTGTTTGGGGAACAGCAGCAAGGGTCGTTGTAAGGCGGGGGTCGTTGTTGAGAGGGCTGTTGTAGGGAGGGAGCACTGTAGTTGTTAATAACATAAATACAGTAAAACCTCTCTATTACCATCACTAAAACGTAGGCTAATTTGTTGTTTAAATGACAGGTGACAGATTAAAGCAAGATGACAGTAAAACATGCGCTTTCTGTTTTACTGTCACCTTTCTTAAACAGTAATCTGTCGTAAACATCTAATAATAACACAATTTAATTGTCGTAATAGAGAGGTTTTACTGTAATTAGCTTAAATCAACGATTTGTTATGCCAAGATAGATAATTCTCGTTATAGCTTTTTCAGTAGAGAATGGAGTGTTGTCCCTTCTTTCAAAGGTACTCTAGTGAGTAATATCAAGTGATTGGTAACATTGATAAATGTCAAAATCAGAAACCGAGAAATTATGTGTGGGTTCAAAGAACTTTTACGACACATCTAAGGCCATCAACTCCAGGAGCAGATCTGAGATTATCTCCCAGGCAGTGGGGGAGCTAATGGATAGAAATATACAGTTGAGAAAACGCAGTTCTTTCTTACTAAACGCGTTTGTGATTAACCCATTCCCCCTTAAATACGCATTTTACACCTTTAAATGTATTCCTTCACTGTAGAAATTGGTTCCAATTTATAAAGTTATGTTCAAAGTTTAAACATATTTTATTTCCAAAATTTCAACATGGAAATGGGGTTGGGCCACAAGTTCCAAAAACATTATGTATATTTTAAAGTTATGAATATGTATACTAAGATATATTTGCTATATACTATCAGATGGAAGCTTAAAGCAGACTGAAAGTAAAGCAGAATGTGCCTTAAGGCACATTCTGCTTTACTTTCAACCTGCTTTAAGTGATCACCAATTTTCAAAACTAAATTCAGGCTATAGGGTTATGGGTTAAACAATTTAAGTATAGAAAGAAAACATTTCTAATGGTACATATTCAAGACTGTATAAAGTACATCTACTTTATTTTGTGGAAGAATAGATTAACAACATAAATCGTTTTTATGGGGTAATTGGTCAAATTTAACCTTTAATTATAAACTATGTTTATGTTTGCTTAGAATATTAGAATCGGTCATTTTACCATTTCTCTATATTCCCTGTCTTTGTGTCGTTTCTTGGACCTGGTCGTTGTTGGTTGGCTAGCGTCTTTAGAATTCTTGCATTTGTTACAATCGCCGTGTGACGTCATCTTCGTAGGCATGGGTAACGAAAGCTACCCATTAACTGGAACTATCTAAAAGTATAATATAAAGTACAAGCAAGCGATAGTTAATTAATGTTTTCGGTGTTCTAGTTTGGTTTTAACCCTTTCCCCCACAGAAGCGACTTTTAGCGTATTTAATTTATTCCTCCGCTGAAGAAAATAGTTCCAATTTAATCAGTCATGATTATATAGTATAGGGAAAATTTTCAATATTCTAGCACGTGGAAGCTTAAAGAAGGCTGAAAGTAAAGCAGAATGCGCCTTAGGGCGCATTCTGCTTTACTTTCAACCTGCTTTAAGTAGTCACCTTTTTTCAATACTAGAAATAGGCTATCAGGTAAAGGGTTAATATACAGCCAAACCTCAATATCTCGAACACACATATGAAGCAAATACTCGTATCTATTTGAAGTCGGCCACTCGAGCTTCTTAAATCGATATACCCGTATCTTAAAATTAACACGTGGCTTAGCATCAGCATAAACATGTACAAAAGAATTGATTATGAGTAGTAAATAAGTAATACTATACAATGAAATACAATACAAAGCAAAACATTTACAACACTGCGACATAATATAATATTGAGCATATAGCGTCGATTTCTACATGTATGAAGTGTGCGTGTGTAGATGATGCAGTTTGTCTGCACTGGTGGCATTCTAGCCCCCTCCCCCTTCCATCACACTTGGAGTATTACATGAAGCATACATAATATATGATTCCAGTCAGTAGTTAGAGACATGTATTTGCTGAAGCGTATTTGAATGCGTAGATCTATATAAATGGACACTCGCCCATATATAATTCATAATATCTTTGTACATTTCTGAATATGATACATTTATACTCTGTTTTGACATTTGACATTTCAATTTTTGAAATTAGTGTTGAAAGAGCTAACCACTGTTGGGGAAACGTAAAGCATATAAACAAATGGTGGCATCGCAAAAATAGCAGACCAAAATAAATCGTTTGAATCATTTTAAAAATCAATGACTATTTTGTGAATATTTCGTATTTTAGAACCCCTTGTGAACCATACTTACAAAGCATTGCTCTTACTTACAACGTGCATGTTGGTCTGTAGTTTTACAAAACTCGTTCATAAAGTGGTTTGGCCAATTTTTGTATGGTTTTCATTTAGAAAGTACAGTCGTTATAAAGATAATTTGATAGTACTCTACTTGCTTTCAACGCAATTATGTTAAAGGACAGTACTACTTTGAAGTAATTGCATTGTAATAACCAAAAAATTGGAAATTCTGCAATGTTTTATTAGGACAAAATTGAATGTGACATGCCCGGCCACAATGATTCTATTTATTAAATCAAACAAAAGTTATTTAACACCAGGGACCCGTTTCATAAAACTTCGTACGACAAAAACGGTACTAAGTCAAAACTTTAAAATACATTTAATTTCTGATTTCTCTATCTAATCCTGTCTTGTAACATCTCTTTAGGATCGTCTTTTCAAGACGATTCCAAAGAGATGTCACAAGACAGGATTATATTGAGAAATGAATAATAATAGAGACTTTTATAATCTGACTTACGTCGTACGAAGTTTTATGAAAATATCCTGCTGTAATATCGGGTACTTTGAAATTGCCATCTGTAAAATTTGTGATTTTGTTTTCTTGTACTTTTAGATAAAAAAACTAAAAGACGGTTGTCAACTAGCAAATATAGTGGAGAAAAACGTTTTTTCCCAAATTTACGCGTTTGCGTTAAAACAATTATTTCCTTTGCAAACAGTTTGGAGCCAGATAAGACGCCGGGTTACCCGGTGTCTGATATGGCTCCAAACTGTTTGCCACTCCGATTAAACTAGATAGTTCAAAACTTCATAGAATTGTATTTTTCTTTTTATTAGTGCGTTTGCGTTTGAACGGGAAAGAACAATCTTTTCCCGAATGTTCCAGTCAAGTCGCGATTGGCAGTATACATGATGGCCAACTCCATTACAATGCTTTCGTGGTGTTTTTGCCAGCAATTTGGATCCTGACCAGATTCCGAGTAAATGAATGGGTTAATCCTGTTTGGTGAAATAGCCATGGAACTTTGATCGAGTTTACAACGACCGTTTAACCCTTTACCCCATAAACACAACTTTTACATGTAACGCTTCGACCTATTCTTACATAAAATAAAAGTAGTCCCCAGTTAAGAAGTCCTGAGCAAGATATATCAGAAGCAGTTCCAGTATATTTCAAGATGGATGATTTTAGCAGGTTGAAAGTAAGGTATAATGTTCCATACGTAAAATTCTGCTTTACTTTCAATCTGCTTTGAGTAGATACCAGTTTTCAAATCTAGAAACCTGAAATGGGGTGATGGATCAAGGGGAAAATTTGCTAACAGAGAGGTAAGATATTTAGTGCTTTGCAGTCCATTATTCATACGGCAAGTGCATAAGCTTGTCATCTTTTCGGTCTGTCGAACGCGACGTGGATAAACTATAGATCAATATATCTCTTTTCTGTGCAACATTATATCGAAATCTTTTAGAACTAACATCTACTTCACAAGTGTTTGTAATATTTTAATTGTTGTAGTTGTGAAACCAAAGGTGTGGTAGAGAAGATATTTTTTCTTTTCCGTTTAAACAAAATAAAACGTCGAAAATTCACAGGCTATGTTTTTAAAAAAACAACAACTGACTTTTCATTTTAAGCTGCATGGCAAATTGATTGGAGCCTGATCTCCATACTGTTTGCATTTAAATAATAATCGTTATTTATTTTTTATCTGAGTGGCAAACAACTTGGAGCCTGATCAGACGCCGGATTACCCGGCGTCTGATCTGGCTCCAAACTGTTTGCAAAGGGAAAAATAGTTTGAGCGTAAACGCGTTTATTGGGAAAGAATAACGTAGTCTCCACTGTATCTATGTTAAGCCCTTGGCACGCTAGCGGCGGAATCGCAATTTTGTGTGCAAACAGTTTGAATCCAGATGAGACCAGGATCCAAACTGTTTGACACTCTAGCCTTGATTTGAAAAAGAAACTTTGAAACTTCTATTAGAACAGTAGCAGACGACAATTGTTGCAGCAAAAAGAAATACCCAGCATGCAAATACTTCGATATATATCGGTTGCTTGTCAGAACTGTGTATTTCATCATAGCTGCCTGAATATTGATGTGGTAAAATTAATGAACTATTACATGTATTTTTACGAATTGAATACTCTGACAAGTGAAGTCGATAGATCCTATCAGTTAACATTCCGGAAATATGTTACAAACGATAATCAAATGCTAAAACGGTGTATTTCAATGATGCATACATGGGTGTTTCCGTTTAGCAATGCATCGTATACAGTGGAGAAGAAAATATTCTTTCCCAATAAACGCGTTTATGTCCAATCGATGTTTTTGCATTGCAAATAGTTTGGAGCCAGATCAGACGTCGGGTAACCTCGGCGTCCGATCAGGCTCCAACCTGATTGCAACTCAGATTAAAATGAAAAGTAATACTTGCCAAAAAAAATGTAATTTTAAACATTTTATTGCAATGCATTTGCGTTATTTTTGCGTTTCTGAAAACGGGAAAGAACAACATCTCCGCTGTAGCTTTAGAGGGAAAATATTATTGTTTCACATTCAAACCAAGTGAAACGCAAACGCAATTTATAGAATTGTAGATAAATTTAAAAAAAATTACATTTCTAACTTTTTTTAAAATTCTGAATGACAAACAGCTTTGGAGCCTGATCAACAGCCGGGTTACCCAAACTGTTTGCAATGAACGTATATCCATCTATCTATCTTCCGTTTCAGTTTAATACTTTGCAGGGACTAAAACTATTGTGCGCCAATCGCCAAGACTGTTAAATAAGTAAAATAATAAGTATGAAAAAATGAAAAGGAGTGTATGAAAAAAGGTAAACACAGGACAGGCGTGTTTCAGGGAGATATGTTCAATCTGGCTTACAGCCTGAATGAACTGGAGACCAGACAGGGTGACAATGTCTGCTGGCAGGACATTTCAATGGGCCACTACATGTATCTAAGAAAGAGGGAGAATTTATGATAATCTATTTTTGTTTGAATAACTTGGAATGCCTGAGGGTGAGAGGGGTACCATTACGAATTTCCGATTTATTTTGCGTTTTATTTTTCATCCATTCAACTGTAAATATTCATGTAGCTGACATTTTGTAGGAAAAGAAGATTCCTAAGAGATGTCACAATACAGGATTAGATGGAGAAATAACAAAATAATTGAGACTTTTATAATCTGACTTACGACAACATTTGTCGTACGAAGTTTAATGAAACGGGTCCAGCATCAGACTGTGCAAATTCGACTATAGCAATGAATGGTGTAACAGCTACATGTAGTGAGTCAAACCCTTCACTGTCTTTCCTTGAGTACAATGGTTATTTGCAAACAGTTTGGGTCCTGGTCAGACGCCGCGTTACGCGGCGTCTGATCAGGGTCCTAAACGTTTGGCACTCAATTTGATATTTCTTTGGTCAAAATACCTAAATTTTGATTATGAGGAATAAAAGCAGACTAAATCATTTAAAGCTGATGACGTCATGGTAGTGAAGGGCTTGAGCACCACCTGCTTACATGTAACATAATTATGTTACTGTATCCCAGGAACAGACTTCGGCTCCTCAACTGCTCTTCAATGACGAATATATGGTAATCCTTAAGCACATAGTGGAGAAAACATTGTCACTTCCTTTAGACGCGTTTACGCTAAAAACATTATTTCCATTGCTTACAGTTTGGACCAGATCAGAGGCAGGTAACCAGGCGTCTGGCCAGGCTCCAAACTGGTTGCTATTCAGATAAATCAACCGTTGATATTTGAAAAATTGTCATTTGCTACATATCAGCGCATTACATTTCCATATTGTTTCGACCCAATGGGAAATTGGTCTTCTCAGGCGTTGCTGCCCATTGCTGCGCAGAAGTAATCCAATAAATTCCTATGGAAGCATTCTATATTTACGCTTCTCGTGCATAAAGCTGATACATTTCGTACGAATGTCCATAGATCTTTTAAAAGTTACCATAAAATTGTGATGTATGGAGAACTTATTTAAGATTAATGTCAATCGATCTTTGATGGCAACGACAAGCGATGCACAGCGTGGTTTAACTTGTTTCTGATCATGAATGGTGACCTATAATCAACGACTGAAGTCAAACTTGTGTTAATTCATAAGTTAAGTTTAGTTGAAACATATTTAATTCCATATACATAAGAAAACAGAGTCGGATCACAAGTTCTTTTAACATAAGATCCGACCCTCCCACTACAGTGTATATAAATAATGGAACAATTGCAAACAAAATATGAAACATATTTGCATAGATACACATAGTTTGTAAATAAAGAAAAGAAGATCCCTAGTATAAAGTAGTTAAGCCTTTTACAAACAGTGTACTTATAAAGAGTAAACACGTCAGATGCAAGCAATAAATAGACTACATATGCAGGAGACATTTGATCAGGGTCTGCACTGTCCTTCGTTTTACAAGTCATTGCAGAAAACTTCCTTAAATAGTCATAACATACTAGATCTAATTGGAAACTGGAGTTGGTCATCAGAAGTTTAAGGGGTCAATGAATTACAGTGGAGAATCTGTTATTCTTTCCCGTTTAAACGCAAACGTACGCAAACGCAAAACACTAAAACGTAGAAAAGTACAACTTTTGGACAATTCTGATAATTCTTGTTCATCTTGGTGGCAAACAGTTTGGAGCCTGATCAGACGCCGGGTTACCCGGCGTCTGATCTGGCTCCAAACTGTTTGCACTGCAAATAATAGTTTTAGCGTAAACGCGTTTATTGGGAAAGAATAACAGATTCTCCACTGTAACCACATTCAATCATTCGTAACTAGCACACTTGGATGCATTGGACATACAAGTAGAGAAAGAGAACCCCTGAAACTTCAAATGGACAATCCCAGTTTACAACTTAGTAAAGTCCTTTGCTTATGGTACTTTTTGCAAATTTAAAAAAACAGTGCAAATACTGATCAGCGGGATTCTTTTGGCATTGTTAGCGAAATCAAAATGTTGCTAAACACAAGCTTGAAAGTACGAGACACGAGATGGTCGTTTCAGAGACATACTATGGTAAATAATGTATGCTTTTTCCCCCGATTTTAAAGAACCTAAACGTAACTGCACAAAATATAAAACAAAAATAGAGCCGAGTCGAGTTACACCTTCTTCTTCGCGGTAAATATATCATTAGTTAGGATATCATAATATAAAACCAATCATTACAACCACTACCCATTTGTTTGGCTTGTTTAAGGCAACCCTGATTCTTTAAACTGCAAATTGTGTTTAATATAACCAATGTACAATGCAGAGTGGTTGCAATAATGAGTTAGCCTATACTTTATTTGAAGCCATTTTTTTCAAATGGGGTAAAACCAGTGTCCATTGTTATAAAACATTTGGGGTGAGTCTGATATCACACTAAAGCTTTTGATTGATCAGATTTCAGTAATCAAAAGCTAGGGAATGATCTTATGCTCATATACTTAGTATTCAACTACAACATTTGTTTCAAACTAAACTTTTACATTTTGCCATTTTGCTTGCGTTTGAACTATTTCGTTTAAACGCTAAATAAAATATTTCCCTCACTCTAATGTCGTTTCTGAAACGGAGACAGGGTACATGTAGCTCGGTTTCAAACAGAGTGGTCGTAGAAAAGAGGTTTAAATGTAATTTCCCACAGCAAACCCCAAAATTAGAATGCAAAAATCGACTTTCTATTTTCCTACTTCTTTTGTAGATGGACCCGAGTGGTCCGTAGGGGAAAACGTGTGGCCGATTTTCGCAATCCGTTTTTCGGGGCGACTATTGACAAGTAAGAGCACTTAATAAAGGCGAACTCCACTTAGTGGAAAATGTTCGCATTTTTTTTTCAATACATAAAATGGCGTCGAAAAAAGTACGATAAAGCAACGGTCCATTTTCGCATTCTAATTTTGGGTTTTGCTGTCGAAATTTATTTAGAACTGCGTTGGCGTCAGGACTGAAACAGGAATGCCAAAACCGACTTTGCAATTTCGTACCTCTTTTTTTATTGCTGAAAAAAGTTACAATGCAAAGTTGATACATTATACTAGCAGGATCCGTAGTGTCGTGCGACCCATTGCATAACATAAATATGTAGACAAAGTCGAACCGCCGTCGCTTTTTCGGTATTTAAATCATAGGTTTTATTGCCAAATAAGCCAGATACATGCATATAACAAAAAGTTGCAGATGACATCATGTCCACCAGCGTCTCTGACGCGGCGGCTGGTTTGGGCTGGTTTGGGTCTACACTGTTTACAATGCAGTTAGTCTGGAATGTTCCATAACAATGGCTCTTATGATCATTAGGGCGTTGTCTATTCCATAATTTTACATGTATATATGTTAGATTTTGAACTCTTTCAACAAGCTAGATTTATATTAGGTATTCATATTAGTACAATGTATATATGTTTAGAAGGGTCAAGTACTTACTCGAATGACCTAATGCCTGATATTTTATGTAAAAACATGCCCTAAGCGGTCATGTCATTTTGCGCCAAGTGGATTATTCTATGTATATATTGGATTAGTCCATTTTCATGTAAGGGGTGCCTAGTCTAAATCTCATTTTTGTTCAATATTGAAATATGTTTAATCTATTTTATATAATAGTACCAGTATGTATTCAAAGCACAAGGTAAACATATAGTAAATGGGACATTGTCTTTTTAATGTGTCTATAATTCATTGTTTAACCCTTTGAACCCTAGTCCCGCATATAGGCGTCCTTTTCAAACAGTGTACATATACATAGTACACTTGTCCTATGCAAACAGTGAAGTCCCTGACCAGAGGGCTCCTGCAGGAGCCCTCTGATCAGGGTCTTCACTGTTTGTCATAATGTCAAACATTGACAAAAACAACTCTTAAAAGTCAGAAATGGACTAGACTAAAATGGAAACTGGAATTGTCCATTAAAGTTTCAGGGAGGAAAGAGTTAATGTGTCTATAATTGATTGTGAACTACTTTAACAGGCTTAATCGAAAATCTGTACCTATAAATAGACTTGAATAAGTTGTTCATACTAGTTTTATTTGTACTTTAAACTCTTTTCCTGCTGGTCGCGACTTTACACAGTTTTCCAAACAGTAACGCGGGGTCTGATATGGATCCAAACTGTTTGACACTCGTCTTTAGATTTGTTTACTTAATAAAATATATAATTCTAGGTTTAAAACATTTTGCAGACGACAATTTCGAAGCAGACGATATCACCGCAGAATAAGGGTTAATACTTCTATCGCCAAATTTCAGCGTCTGATTTATCTCTTTCACTATCATTATATCGTTTGCTTTAAAAGGTTGGTGAAACTCTTATTTTAAAGTAAGCTTTAAAGCAGTTTGTCCGAATAAATATCGATACTTTGGATCTTGATCAATTGCTGCGTAATTATTATTACAATTATTATTATACCCGATTTATATGGCGCTCTTTTCACACAGGAGTTGTGCGTTCAAAGGCGCTTCACGTGAAATCATATAAATGTAACTACAAAGCGAGAAAAGACAAATAACTACATTCACAAAACATGACACATTATGGAGTTACATGGAAACATGGAAATTCTTTCAATATTATTACCAAGATTATAAAAAATGATATAATTACATGTAGTTGTAATCTGACTAGGATTCAAACTGTTAGCAAAGTAGATTTAGTCGCTGATGGTGGTTAACGGGTTTAAACGGACGTTCAGTGCATTTAAATTGAGACAGAACTGGGACCAAGGTTATGAAGAATTTGAGTTGAGTCTGAGATCTCTCTCAAGTATTTGCTTGAGCAAAAGCTAAAATCTGACCAACCGAATGCTTGAGAGAGATCACAGCTTCAACTCAAAAGTTATATAACCTTGATACCAGGTGTCTGAACATACCCTTCATTGTTTGACACTTTATTATTAAAACTTAACACTTGATCAATAACTTCAATGTAATAAGTGCAAAATGCATGTATGGTATATCGGTTTAAAGAGTCATTCTGCGCCGACACGATGGTTTAATACACGATAAGATCACATCACTCAATAAATCGGAACATTAACCTAAATGACACCTACTACAGGACACCGGAGTAAGGCACTTCTCAGACATTATTTGTTGACGTAACAACTTCTCAAATGCAGAACTAAAGGAGTTTTCTGATTTACTCTTGTGTCTGTATTAAGCTGCCACCATATCTAAAGATTGAAAAATTATTAGCAGTTATGCGGGCGCTTTAGACAAATTTTATTCTATGAAATGGAACAATTGTGCAGGCTTAAGGCGCCATGCTTTATCGAAAAATACCTCTATACATGTGTACAGCATTCAGTGTTAAAAATTGATGGTTAGGAATAAAAGAACGGCCCGAGTTCGTTATGCATGAAGTCAAAGGAGACGAATGGAATTATTCAGACTGACTGGGTAGTATTCAGGAGAAAACATGAATACGTAACATGTATCGCAAAATTCTATTAAATATTAATATTTGTATCCATATTGCTTGATCGAAAACTGTAGTATTAAATGACGCTTCACAATCGATTAACTACGAAATGATTTGGATCCATTATATATTAATGAGTACCGTGTTGGATTCTAAGGACGCCGTGACTGCCTGGATACAGCAGGGAACATGTTATTATTTCTCAGGAAACGCGTGTGTACTAGAATACATATATTGACTGCCACATAGAGTGGGCCAGATCAAACACTGTAAATGTTAGAACAAAATGACTGTCACTGCAACTGGTGATGTAACTCATTCAACCCGAGACTACTAGACCGTTTTCATATATTTGAGGTTGATTTTAGCAACATACAGTGGAGAATCTGTTATTCTTTCCCAATAAACGCGTTTACGCTAAAACTATTATTTGCAGTGCAAACAGTTTGGAGCCAGATCAGACGCCGGGTAACCCGGCGTCTGATCAGGCTCCAAACTGTTTGCCACCAAGATAAACATGAATTATCAGAATTGTCCAAACGTTGTTCTTTTCTACGTTTTAGCGCTTTGCGTTTGCGTACGTTTGCGTTTAAACGGGAAAGAATAACAGATTATCCACTGTATTGCACAATGACAAACAAAGCAGACTCTGATCAGAGGACTCCTTTGGTAACCCTCTGATCAGGGTACTCACTGTTTGTACAGGATAGCATGCTACTTATCGGTAAATTATTTGTAAATGACAAGTATATTCGTCCTTAGGACAACCCAGATCACACACCGCGTAACTAGGCGTGGAAACTGTTTGGCACTCGTATCAATACAATAGAATGATATTCAATAAAAACTTCACAACAATACGTCTGCATAAAAGTGTAGACGGCTAATTTTAGCAGATAGTTTGTCTGCAAAAGAATTTAAGCAAACGGTTAAATTGGACAATGAACGCATTTAGAAACTATGTACCGTGTATGTCTGTGCTTTTGCCCTGGGCACGTTAGAAAACATGTCTTACCAGATTGGGTTATTCGAATTCTCGATTCATATTCCCTATTAACCCCATCACTGCCATGACGTCATGAAATTTAAACAATTGTCGTCTGCATCTAATTCTAAAAAACAATCTTTAGGTAAGTTGACTTAAGAAATATTGAAATATGTGTTACGTGGCGTCTGATCAGGGGCCCGTTTCATAAAACTTCGTACGACAAATGTTGTCGTAAGTCAGATTATAAAACTCTCAATAAGTATTTATTTCTCCATCTAATCCTGTCTTGTGAAATCTTTTTGGGATCGTCTTGAAAAGACGATTCCAAAAAGATGTCACAAGACAGGATTAGATGGAGAAGTAAGAAATTAATTGTATTTTAAATATTTGACTTACGACAACATTTGTCGTAAGAAGTTTTATGAAACGGGCCCCAGGATCCAAACTGTTTGCAAATAACTACTGTATTCGGGGTAAGGCAGTGAAAGGGTCGGGGGCGTCTATATCACAGGAACTACAGTGGAGAATCTGTTATTCTTTCCCGTTTAAACGCAAACGTACGCAAACGCACGCAAACGCAAAGCACTAAAACGTATAAAAGTACAACTTTTGGACAATTCTGATAATTCTTGTTTATCTTGGTGGCAAACAGTTTGGAGCCTGATCAGACGCCGGGTTACCCGGCGTCTGATCTGGCTCCAAACTGTTTGCACTGCAAATAATAGTTTTAGCGTAAACGCGTTTATTGGGAAAGAATAACAGATTCTCCACTGTAGTCGCGTATGCTTTGTCTTTGTTTTTAAATATAGTTTCTAAAGCGACTGACAATCGTATGCGTTATTAAATTTATGTAAAATAAACGTAAAACAAAACAACAACCAACCACAAACCTTTCTGATTAGAAAAAACCTTCCTAGAACACAACAAATCTTTTATTTTCACACAGGTATAAAACATACAACATGGGGAATAGATATGAATTATGAATTCCTTTTGAATAGTTGATCTCTAGAAATGACACAAGTAAATCGTGGCGTCTCCAGAGTTCCATATAAGGGTAGTATTTCTAAAACTTTAAATTTTATTTCTGTATTAAAGCCTATGGTGTCACCACTCATTAGAATTGTCTCTTCGAGACAATTCTAATGAGTGGTAACACCATAGGATTTGGTGCTGAAATAAGCGAGAAAATGTTGGATTTGTTCAGATAACTCCCTCTTATCTGGGGCCCGTTTCATAAAACTTCGTAGGACAAAAGCGGTCGTAAGTCAAAACTTTAAAATACATTTAATTTCTGATTTCTCTATCTAATCCTGCCTTGTGGCATATCTTTGGAATTGTATTTTCAAGACAATTCCAAAAAGAAATCACAAGACAGGATTAGATGGAGTAATAAATAATAATTGAGACTTTCAACGGCACAATCTGACTTACGACAACATTTGTCGTACGAAGTTTTATGAAACGGGCTCTTGGTCTGATGCATCTCATAATCTCGGTATACAGTATAATGTTGTTTACATGTGTACTTTGGTACAGTGGAGAATCTGTTATTCGTTCCCGTTTAAACGTAAACGTACGCAAACGCAAAGCACTAAAACGTAGAAAAGTACAACTTTTGGACAATTCTGATAATTCTTGTTTATCTTGGTGGCAAACAGTTTGGAGCCTGATCAGACGCCGGGTTACCCGGCGTCTGATCTGGCTCCAAACTGCTTGCACTGCAAATAATAGTTTTAGCGTAAACGCGTTTATTGGGAAAGAATAACACATTCTCCACTGTATATGTTTCATATTTAGTGCACATTTCAAATAGAGAGAGTACAACGGACGCTGTAATCTACAACAGTAGAGAAGACGTGTTGTTTTCTTTTCAGTTTCAACAAAACTAAACACAAACGGAATACAACAGAATGTAGAAAATGAGAGTTTTTTTTCTCAAAAAGAATTCTGACGATCTATTTGTACAGTGGAGAATCTGTTATTCTTTCCCAATAAACGCATTTACGCTAAAACTATTATTTGCAGTGCAAACAGTTTGGAGCCAGATCAGACGCCGGGTAACCCGGCGTCTGATCAGGCTCCAAACTGTTTGCCACCAAGATAAACAAGAATTATCAGAATTGTCCAAAAGTTGTACTTTTCTACGTTTTAGTGCTTTGCGTTTGCGTACGTTTGCGTTTAAACGGGAAAGAATAACAGATTCTCCACTGTATGACCTGTGTCCAAACTGTTTGCAAATGTTTTTATTATAATCGTCTTCATGGTCTTCTCCACTGTATTGTTTCAGTTGTGTGGATAAATAAAAAGCTGTTTATATGTCACGCATTAACCGAACTACGGAAGCAGTCTAGTAATTCTAGTAGAAGTAGACATTGTTAATTTACCGGTTATAGTTCGGGTTTATGACCCTTTAACAATAGAGTCATATCTGGACGTGGCCTTGGCCTTATTCAGTTTCGTCCGAATAATACAAGAAATCAAGGTACCGTCCTTGTGTCCCGTGTGCCACAAGACCGACAGTTGACAGTGGAGAACAGTTATTATTGCCCAATAAATGTTTTAATGCTAAAATCATTATGTCCTTTGCAAACAGATTGGAGCCAGATCAGATGTCGGATAATCCAATCCGGCGTCTGATCATACTCCAAACTGTTTACCACTCAGGTAAAATCAAAGTTCTTGAGAGCACTGATGATGGATTCAAACTGAACTATTTAGAAGTCTCGATCACTTTCCATTCAGATCAGAACCGGACCAGATGCTGAAAAACTCTGGCATAGTTATTCAGCATCTGGTCTGGATGCAACTACTTGTAAATGCCGTATTTCTACAGTTTTAAATCTGGATTTAAACTCAAACTTTTATCACTTAAATGAGTATTTATTACATTAATAATATCATTAATGGATGTACATGTATTTGATTTTTAAAATATCAGATCAGGGTTTACAATGTGTGTACACCATGCTAATACAGGACCGAGTTTATGCGTTAGATACTAATATAGGTTAAGGAAAGGTTAGACCTAAAACGACCTACCCCTCAAAATAGGCCGAAACGATCTACTTATAAAAGGGCCGAAACGACCGGTTACCATTCGTACGCAAAAGAAAATGAAAGTAGATTCTACTAATTTTGCGATCATCATATTTACTTCAGAGTGTTACGTTTATTCACTAGAAGTTATTAGTTTCAATCGTTTTACTGTTTCTTCTAATACAGTTATCAAAATTAATCGATTTATCGTTTTTAAGCGATGTTACTGAGTGTTGCTTTAGTTTAAACAATATTTTATTCAGAAGAAAAGGATTGGACAACAGGCAAAGCCTATGTGAGTCCTCTCCAAGTGAGGGCTGCTTTCTTGAGCGGGTGAGTACTGAGTCAAGTTTTGAAACCTCGACGCTGATATAGACGGATTCAAATAAAACATTTGAAACTATTAAAATACAATATTGTCAGGAAATAGCAAGTTTGCTACATTTTGTTTCATTTCGTTTGCGTTTAGATAAGATACCCATTTAGGGTAACCTGGATGAAAATAAAATACTAGAGAAACTTACAAACAAATCTAATTGGATTTGTCAGATTAGTATACTAAAAACGGCATTTCCAAAAATATGGAAAACGCCCCTCAAATCAAGGGAATCGAAATCATCAGAAGTTAAAACAGAACTGAAACTGAATTTTAATAGACATATGAAATATGTCTAACAAAGTATGTTACAACATACTGCGAGACAATACTTTTAAAAAACCATACACTCATAATACATGTGGAACGCAACATTCAAAGAAGATATACACTGGAAAATGTCTATACACAACTAGAACAATCTTGCATCGATAATCGTGTCAAATCATTTAATAATAAATAAGTACAAAATATATTAACAATAAAAAATAAACTTGTATAAATGGAAACTTGCAAAAGATCCTATCTGTAATATTTGTAATGCGATAGAAGACTATGAACATTTTTTGCTGAATTGCAAAGCTGTTTCAAATTTATGGGAAACTCTATTGAAAGTTTTCAAATTATGAAGTTTCCAAAATAACATATACATTTATTCCTTAAAACGTTCATATAAGAATATAAAATTAACGACACTCGCTTTAATGATATGAACATGGTTCTTAACCTAATAGGGTTTTGTTTTTACAAAGGATATTATACCAGTGACAAAAGAAGAAATCCATACAATATAGAAAACTTATTTGTTAAGGAATTTAACTTCATGTATTCCTACTTGATTTCAAAACAAAGATTGTCAATATTCGTAGTCAAATTCAATAAGCATTTGACTAAAATATGAAATGGTGCACCTTATTGTATTGACCATGTATTATTTTGTATATTATTTAAGACTGTATATACTATGTGAAAATTTATAATAAAAAAAGATGAAAAACCTAACAAAAAAAAGTTTAAATGGGAAAGAATAGCGTGTTATTCGTTTTACAATAAAATTAATTTCCTGATGTGCCGTATGTCATTGATAATTGGGGTAAAACAGATCGTAACTGCATAGCATTGGTTATCGATTAGCCACATGACCTATTACGTCATTTCATTTGATCCAATTTTCAACTTTCCATACTGTTTACAACTGAATATTATCGGATCAAGTAAGTTTAATTATAAGTTCATGAACCATGATAACAATGCACATTGTAAATAGCAGCAACAACAACCGCCTTAATACGATTACCTTTTCACTTAACTTTTCCAAGCCGGAAATATATTTCGTCTATTATAAATTAGTCGACTGCATCGTTTTGTTTTAAAGTATAGAATTCTTGATATTTTGACATCAGAAATATTGACGGGGATCAATCAACTTTGATTCTTATCAGACGCCGAGTTACTCGACGTCTGATCTGGATCCAAACTATCTGGACATGACAACTGGCTGGGTAATAGTTGAAAGGTCGTAATTGACCTGACCGTTTTCTCTTACAGTGCTACAGATACACAGTAAAACCTCTCTATTGCGACCACTAAATTGTGTTAATTTCATGTATTAGGTGTTTTAGACGACAGGTGACTGCTTAAAGCAATGTGCCAGTAAAACGGAAAGCTCCTACGGGAGCTTTCTGCTTTAATAGCACCTTGCTTTAGGCTACACGTATCACCTGCATGTCCTCAATACAATCAATTAGCCCGTGTTTTATTGACCGTTATAGAGAGGTGTTACTGTAGTTTGCTTTAAAATTGTCTTCTGCAAAATTTTCAAAATAGATCGTTGTAACGTGTACATGTATACAGTGGAGAATCTGTTATTCTTCCCCGTTTAAACGCAAACGTACGCAAACGCAAAGCACTAAAACGTAGACAAGAACAACTTTTGGACAATTCTGATAATTCTTTTTTATCTTGGTGGCAAACAGTTTGGAGCCTGATCAGACGCCGGGTAACCCGGCGTCTGATCTGGCTCCAAACTGTTTGCACTGCAAATAATAGTTTTAGCGTAAACGCGTTTATTGGGAAAGCATAACGTTTTCTCCACTGTACATATACACGGCAGTCAAATTACAGATAAAGTATTAACCAATTCAACCCTAGCCACGAGTATGCTCGTCCTAAATTGTCTTAAATTGACTAGACTTAATTGGAAACTGGAAGTTTCCGCTTGAAATATCAGGGTGAATGAATAAGTAGTACCTACGTATTACAACTCGTATAAATGAGGTCATTTAAAGCTTTAAAATCCACCTTGCGTGGGTTGTTATCTCATATTATAGTGGCTTCTTTGTAAACTTTCTTCTACTCTTCAGTTGTGAGGTATTAACAACCCTTACCATGCCGTAAAATCACCTGCTGTGGAATTGCCGTCTGTCAAAAATGTTCAATTAAGATTGATACATTTATTTTGTTAAGAATATCTAACAGACGAGTGTCAAATAGGTTGGATTCCAGATCAGACGCAAGTCAAATCGCGATCGGCAGGATAAGGGTTAAAGCAGTCATACAGGGGAGAATCTGTTATTCTTTCCCGTTTAAACGCAAACGTACGCAAACGCAAAGCACTAAAACGTAGAAAAGAACAACTTTTGGACAATTCTGATAATTCTTTTTTAACTTGGTGGCAAACAGTTTGGAGCCTGATCAGACGCCGGGTAACCCGGCGTCTGATCTGGCTCCAAACTGTTTGCACTGCAAATAATAGTTTTAGCGTAAACGCGTTTATTGGGAAAGAATAACAGATTCTCCACTGTACATGTGCTGATTTAAATGGACACACCCAGTTTCTAATAAAACTTTTTCTATTATTTAGATGTGTTTTTTCTTCTTTACAATGAATTGCATAATGAAAAACAGTGCAGACGATGATTAGGTGGTTCCTTTAGGAGCCATCTAACTTGGGTATTTAGATACTGTTTGCATGGTACAATATACAATTGGACTCTTCACAGGTACACCGTTTGCAAATGGTATGTGAAATCGGGTTTAAGGGTCCGCGAAACCGTCGAATAGGGGATCTTGGTGCGTAACTAAATTAAAACAGAAATATTTTATTAGTCTTTCTAGCTTAGTATGTGTTTTGCATTAAGCAATCATCTTGGTTAAGTTTTTACTACATGTATGCCTCTTTTGAGAATTGCAACTTTAAACACGTACACTTGTATATAAAGATAATCGAACTCTTTCGCTACCATATCGTCCTCAGCTTAACTTTTGTGTGCATTGTTTTTAAATTAAGTTTTGTTTTTACATCTAGACTAAAGAAGTACGGCAATTCGGAGTATGCTCTGTCATTTTCAAAACGCGTATCTGCGAAGAGAATGGTTACACATGTCCTATGTAGACTGTCTAAAGCCTGATCATGGCTCCTATATATGAGCACTCTGATCTGGGTCTGCACTGTTTGTAATTTTGCAACATACAGTGAATATCAACCATGAACCAGGCCTAATTGGAAACTTGAATTGTAGACTGTAAGGCTCAAGGGAGAATCAGTCAATGATGATGTAAGCAGTAGAAAGTCAAAACAACTGCCAGGTCAGGCAGGCCACGGCAGATTATGGTATACAGCGTTCCTTCCCTACAACGGCCCTCCCAACAACAACTCCCTTCTTTCTACGACCCTTGCCGCAGTTCCCCAAACAAGAAAGATATATATTGAAGGAATAAATATAATGACGAGTGACAAACAGCTTGAATCCAGAGTCAGACGCCGCGTAACGCGGCGTCTGATCTGGATTCAAGCTGTTAGTAAATGTAAGCCAAGTCTTAACTGTCCCTCCCTATAACGGCTCCCTTGGAACCACACACACAATCTGTGTCTCCCATAGGGCGTCGTTGTAGAGAGGAGCACTGCACATTGTTTGAAACGGAGGTGGACATGTTCATGTTGACATTGATGAGTGTATTGCAACGTGGATCTATCGTTTGTAGCATTGCTTAAACTGGTTTACATCTATATATTGTGTTAACGTTAATTTTAGGCAATAACAAAGTATTTCGGTGATGTTGGCAGAATGATGATAATAGTAAAATGAAAGTAAGAAAAAGGCTATTGTAGGAGGCTTCTCCTCTTCACTTTCATTCTGCTATATAATCTACCATCTGCAGAAAAACGTTAAATTAGTCTTTCTTAGATTGGTCATAATATATCTTAAGATAGAACGCTCCTAACGATTATCAATCTCAACAGCAAAAACAGTTTGGACTCCGGCCAGACGTTGAGTGATGCGTCTGATCAGACTTCAAACTGTTTGCAATGGAGTAATGGTTTTTAAAAACGGTCGTAAGTCAAAACTTTAAATACATATTATGTGTAATTTCTCAATCTAATGCTGTCTTGTAACATCCCTTTGGAATCGTTCTTCATTTGGAATCGTCTTGAAGGACGATTCAAAAGAGATGTGACAAGAAAGGATTAGATGGGGGAAATAAATAATAATTGAGAATTGTAGAATCTGACTTACGACAATATTTGTCGCGTAAGACGGGCCCCAGAACCGACCGACCATAATGCAGTTGAAAAAGACGTTATTTTTTCTTAGATTGGTCATGATATACATGTATCTTATAAATATAAAGTAAAGAAATCGTTCTCTATACTTTATATATCTAACGTTTCAATGCAAACGACAGGGAACACATGATACATTTTGTACAGTGGTGATTGCGGTGTGCTTTCCTGTTTAAATAAAACGCAATGCAATAAATATTGAAAGAAGTAGCTTTTTTAAAATGCTGACGAGTTATAAGCTGGGTTGCAAACAGTTTGACGCCTGATCAGACGCCGGGTTAACCGACGTCTTCTCTGGCTTTGGACTGTTTGCAATGGAAATAACTATTTCGGCATAAACGCGTCAATTGTGGAAACAATAAAATCTTCTCTGCTTTAATAATCTACGTATATTGAACAATACCATATATAGACAAGGCAATATGACTTATACATAAATTATGTGACATGCGCTCTTTTAACCTTAGATACCTCCGTTTGTTATCAAAATATGTCAAGGCAAAAGTAATGCGAAAAAGGTCTCCGTATTGAGCTTTCTGCGTCAATTTTGTCCTACATTAAGCAGTTATAGACTGTGTTAGTTGAGTGCACATCAGTAAGTGTACATCATCGAAAACTCTTAAGCTGCTAGGATATCATCTGCTTAAATTTGTCGTCTGTTTTTATTTTCCAAGTTTCCAGTGCATGTCATTTGAAAGGTATGGCACTGTATGAGTAAACGCGAAAGACAGCAATCAGTATTTCTTAAAAACCTATTAATCTTAACTCTTTCCTCCCTGAAACTTTAAATGGACAATTCCAGTTTCGATTTTTGTCTAGTCCATTTCTGGCTTTTAAGAGTTGTTTTTGTCAATTTTGGCATTACTGACAAACAGTGAAGACCCTGATCAGAGGGCTCCTTTCGGAGCCCTCTGATCTGGGCCTTCACTGTTTGCACAGGACAAGTGTACTATTCACATGTACACAGTTTGAAAAGACGCCTATATGCGGGACTAGGGTTCAAAGGGTTAATGCGTGTAGCAAGACAGATGGTGACGTAAAGCTGAGTGAAAGTAAAGCAGAATGTGCCTTAATGTGCATTCTGTTTACTTTCAGTCTGCATTAATATCATGGGTAATCGGCTAGGACATACAGTGGAGAAAACGTTATTATTTCCCAATAAACGCGTTTACGTTAAAATTATTATTTGCAGTGCAAACAGTTTGGAGCCAGATCAGACGCCGGGTAACCCGGCGTCTGATCAGGCTCCAAACTGTTTGCCACTCAGATAAAATAAGTAGTCAGAATTGTCAACATATTGTCATTTTCTACGTTTTATTGCAGTGCGTTTGCGTTTCGTTTGCGTTTAAACGGGAAAGAATAATGTGTTCTCCACTGTAGGAATGTTTCTTATGGTGCACACTTATGAGTCACGGTGTAAAGTGACACGGCTTTCTTCGGTGGATGAATAAATTAAAGGCGTATTTAATTAATTATGAAGTAATGGGTTAAGCCCACCGAGACCTGAGTGCGACTTGACTTACATTTACAAACAGTTTGGATACTGTGCAGACGCTGCTTAACCCTTTACCCAATAGCCTGTTTCTAGTTTTGATAATAGGTGACTACTAAAAGCATGATGAAAGTAAAGCAGAATGCGCCTTAAGGCGCATTCTGCTTTACTTTCAACCTGATTTAAACTACCACTTGCTAGAATAAAGAAAACATTCCTTATAGATCTACTTCATATTCATGACTGTATAAATTGGAACTATTTTCTTCAGCGGAGGAATACATTGAATGCGTTAAGAGGCGCGTCTATTTGGTAAACCTTAACTAAGCGTCTGATCAAGATCCAAATCGTTTGAAACCCATGTGCATGTTTTTGTTCAGTATGCCTAAATTTTAGAAATAAAAGCAGGCGATAATTTTAAGTTGATCATTTTAACAGTAACTGAAAAAGTGCGCGAAATCCAGGTACTTACTTTTATGACATTAGGTAGCGATTTGATTTTATATCCCACTCCAATGTAGTATTATCTACATGCTATACCACTGTGGTTCCTAACAGGTTTTTCAATCATAGCCACTGTGCAATCCCAGTCTAGATATAATATTGATAGATTGACTTTCACTTCTACCTCGGGACTCACCCTTAACTCGGCCACGCGCTGGTTAACACAACACGCATGCGCAACCAGCTTTTCGATCTAGATCAGGTGCCAAGAAAAGTCGACATCAAATCGTGATCAATAATGATTGGCAATTGTACAAATGATTTTCCGAGCTAAAGAGACAAAAATGATCATAGGAAAAATTCCGTAGACTACAATAGTGAAGCAGACTATCTATTATCAGCAGGATAACGCTTCACGTACAGTGGAGAAAAACGTTATTCTTTCCCGTTTAAACGCAAACGAAACGCAAACGCATCGCAATTAAACGCAAAAAAAACAATGTTTCGACAATTCTGATTATTCATGTTAATCTGAGTGGCAAACAGTTTGGAGCCTGATCAGACGCCGGGTTACCCGGCGTCTGATCTGGCTCCAAACTGTTTGCAAGGGAAATAATAGTTTTCGAGTAAACGCGTTTATTGGGAAAGAATAACGTTTTCTCCACTGTAGTACTATAAATAGATATGGAATGATCGTCCTATATAGTAAGCGGGTATCGGATCCATAGACTGTTTACCACAGAGTTCGGAATAAATCCGCAATCAATACAAATATTATATGAACATTTTTTATCCTTTGGGTAATCAAAGATCGCAGAAACTTAATCCATTCCATGTTACTAGACTCGCATTTTAAATGGTTTGGATCCTGATTAGACGCCGAGAAACTCGGCGTCTGATCAGAAGCCAAACTATTTGAAATTAAAATAGATGTTTTTCTTCAAGATATTTAGATATGAAAATAAATTTGGAAAAAAATGTAACAGACGACAATGTTAATGCAGACGATACATGTAGTTCAGTCATGGTAAGCGATGCTATGACAATGGAATAATTAAAACACTGTCAACAAAAGTGTCATTGATTATTGGATTACCCTCAGCGAGCTATATTATATTTTGTGATATATATTGCAAACGGTATGGATCTAGATGAGACGCCGAATTAGACGGTCTTTCGCCTGTTTTTAAAACAGTGTAGTACTGTGATGGTATTTTCTTAACGAAATGGCAGATACATATATACTTTGACAATTACTGGAGATGGTAAGTTCCGAACAGAAACCGGGCGTCATGGAGTGCTTATGTCAATATCGTAGCCAAACATGTTTGTTGTATTTACATTATAATGTGTAATGAACATAGAACGATTAACTGCGTCCATCACCAGAGTGGTGAAATTAAATAGTTTGTTTATCGAAATATTGCACCTGGAATTTAAACGATTAGTGCATGAATGAACAGGGGGTTGTCTTTCTGATTTATTGAATTCCTATGGACAGAGTCACTATTTAACTCATTATCCCCTGAAACTTCCATTGGACTATTCCAGTTTACAATAAAGGCTGGTCCATTTTAGACTATTTAGGTTGATTTTTAATAATATATTGCAATATGACAAACGTTAAGTCCCTGATTAGAGGGCTCATGCAGGAGCCCTATAATCAGTGACTTCACTAATTGCATTAGACAAATTTACTCTTTACAGGTACACTTTTGGTACACTTGAGAATCTGTTATTCTTTCCCAATAAACGCGTTTACGCTAAAACTATTATTTGCAGTGCAAATAGTTTTGAGCCAGATCAGACGTCGGGTAACCCGGCGTCTGATCAGGCTCCAAACTGTTTGCCACCAAGATAAACAAGAATTATCAGAATTGTCCAAAAGTTGTACTTTTCTACGTTTTAGTGTTTTGCGTTTGCGTACGTTTGCGTTTAAACGGGAAAGAATAACAGATTCTCCACTGTAAAGGACGCATATATGCGTCACTAGGGCTCAATGAGTTAAACCACTTCACTACCTTACCCCGGTTACAATTTATATTTGCAATAGTTTGGAGTCTGATCAAATGCTGCGTAACGCGGCGTCTGATCAGAATCCAAACTGTTTGACACTCGTGCCAATACGCCTTTATTCAAAATACCTAAATGTGTAGTTTGACAAAGAAAAGCAGACAATTGTTTAAAGCAGATTATTATTATTATTATTATACCAGATTTATTTACCGCTCTTTTCACACAGGGTTGTGCGTTCAAAAGGGCTTCACATGAAATTACATAAATGTACCTACAAAGCGAGAAAAAAGACAAATAACTACAATTAGATCTAAAATAAACATGAATAAACATACAAAAGATACTAAGACAGCCACCAAAACGGCGAACACAATACCTCCATCAATCAGCAATAAACCGACCGGCTGGATTGCCGACCGATAGAAATAATAATATATAGCCCAATGCAGGCCTCCCAATGCAATAGAACAAATAATTAAAAGATGACGTCATGGCAGTGAAGGGGTTAAAATGATTACTTCCTAACACCTTGAAACCTTACACCCATCAAGTGTTCATACATGTAGTAGACGAGTTTACTGTAACCATGGTTATTTCATCAATTGCTTCTTACATATTACATAATATACAGAAGTTTGACAGAATGAGTAGTACATGTATATAGAAATGTGGCTGTCTTTTTCAAACATCAACCAGCTCCGTACAATTAATAACAATATATATTTTTGGTTCAGGTGGGGATGTTGTCTTGAAGTGAAATGTTCAAAAAGACATTTATCTGATACATGTACAATGCCATAACACATTCCAAATAGAACGAAAAAAACCACTCACTATTTAAGTACTAGTTTGACCATTTGAAACTAAACCAATGATACGATGTAATATGTGAAACAGTCTGTACTATTGATCATTTTTTAAAGGGACTCGCAACCGGATGGTGTTCTTGTCAAAATAAAATAAAATACTCAAATAAAAGCAAATTTGTGGCATTATTTGGCTTTTGACATTAAAAAAATATGATCAGTCCAAAAAACGTCTCAAGAATCGTCACCGAATCTTAGTTTTTTAGATATTTTCCATCGTTTTTCCATAGCGTTAGCTAACGGTATAGTTGTTGTTGTTGCTTCTCTACACGGGGTCAGACATAAACACGAGCCGAATTACGAAGTTGTATGCACTTCCGATCGCTACACATTGAAATACGTTAAATCGATCCGAAATAAACGGATAGTTCCGTGGTCCATTGGTCTAAGCGGTTTCCCCTATTTTGCCTTCTGTCCGCCAATGCCGGGCCCCGGGTTCGAATCCCACCAGAGACCAATATTTTTTTTATTGAAATACATTTTTTTTAAACAGAATTTCTTATCCTAAACTAATTCTTTACCCTTTATATAAGCGTTTGACACATATTTACAAATTACTATTTTTAATGCACCATCTGGTTGCGAGTCGCTTTAATACATGTATTTTGTTTTAAACAAAATATTACAACATGATCAATAGTACAGACCTTGATAAGAGGAATCTTTTATGAGCCCTCTGATCTGGTTTCACAATTTGCATTCGACATACCTGAGGACAGAACGGACGCCGCGTGACGCGGCGTCTTATCTGGATTCAAACGGTGACAGTTTCTGCAAATGTAATTCAATTTCCCTCCCTATAACAACTATCTTCGAACAACACACAATACGTATGTGCCTCCCATTGGATGTTGTTGTAGAGAAGGAGCACTGTAATAATATTACATAAAACAGGTCATGGCATTCATACTGTTTCACTTATTACACTGTATTCATTGGGCGACCTAGTTTCCGTAGAAGTTAATTCATTTTCAGTGTTTTCCCCAGCTACCAGCAGAGAGCACATGTATAGGAGTCGCGCAACTTCCTCCAAACATTACAACACTTCAAATGATATGTATTATTATTAATAGTATTTATTATACCAGATTTATATAGCGCTCTTTTCACGCAGGAATTGTGCGTTCAAAAGCGCTTCACATGCAATTATATAAATGTACCTACAAAAAGAAAATATCAATAACGTTTGGTGCGGGGCATGATTGTGCAGGGGGCTCCGATAGGAGCCTTGTCCTGCACAGAGCTGCCGTATGTCGAAAATACTACAAATATATCGTCAAGTTTAGTGGCAACTGGCACGGGTTTCGCTGCATGCGTTATTGTTTTGAAATTTACTTTTGTAATTCCTCTACATACATGTAATTACACCAAGCCTGTGGTAAGTGATCTATTACTGATATAGCATTTTGCTAAACTTAATGACGCGACATTATATGATGGTGTGATATGCAGCTTCTACGTTTGAAGATTACATGTGTTTTATGCCCCTGCACGATAGTCCCGACCATATGGTAATTAATTTTGGTTTGTATGTATGCCTGTCTGTCTGTGTCTGTCTACAATTTAACCCTTGGTCATAAAGTTGAAACTTCTTGTGATAGAAAATGGATACATTTCCCGTTTAAAAGCAACGCACTAAAATGCAGAAAATGACACTTTTTTCACAATTCTGAATGTTGATTTTAACCTGCATGGCAAACAGTTTGGAGCCTGATCAGACGCCGGGTTACCCGGCGAATGTACTTGCTCCAAACTGTTTGCATTGGAAATAATACATTTAGCAGCGTAAACGCGTTTAATGGGAAAGAATAACGTTTTCTCCACTGTATGTTCTGTTATGGTTTTTCCTAGTCTGCGTTGACGACGATGTGAGAAACATGTAGGCATCGATGTCGACCAAATTAGTTTTATCTCTTAAAACCTTGTCACTTGTTGTCTTGTTCTTCTGGATGAAAGACTTTCCCTTTTTAGATGGTTTTAACATGTCTGTAACAATACTGGTGTTACGAGAGCGATTGCAGCACGGCGCTGGGCAATCTCTATCTTTCTAACTGCTGATGATGTATGTGGGCTTCAGAAGTTAGAGCAGTACATGCATAGGATTTAACCCATTACCCCATAGCCTGTTTCTAGTTTTGAAGATATGTGACCACTTAAAGCAGGTTTAAAGTAAAGCAGAATGCGCATTAAGGCGCATTCTGTTTTACTTTCAACCTGCTTTAAGCTATTATCTGCTAGAATATAGAAAATATTTCTTATGATTTTTATTTGTGACAGTATAAATTGGAACTATTTTCTTCAGTAGAGGAATAAATTAAAGGCGTAAAAAGGCATATTTATGGGTTAATGGGTTAAAAAGCCTTACATATTTATATAAGGTTTATACACTTTAAAAAAGTTGCTATGGGTAAATTCTTACAAATAGATCGCCGTACGCATGCACGGACACCTACGTCGCACCAGTTTTAACAAAGATGATTAACTCATCATGCCCTGAAACTTCAAATGGAAGATTCCAGTTTTCAATAAAGGCTGGTCCATTTTAGACTATTTAGTGTTGTTTTTGGTAATAAATTGCAAAATGACAAACAGTGAAGTCTCTGATCAGAGGGCTCCTGCAGGAGCCCTCTGATCAGGGACTTCACTGTTGCATCTTCACAGATACACTTTTGGTAAAGGACGCACATATGCGTCACTAGGGCTCAATGAGTTAAGCATACAGTTTATCTCATAGCTTGGTTTCAGCATGTCTGTTTAACCAATTAAACCTTAGTGACATGTATATGCATTCTTTATAAACTCATACGCAATACATGTACCTCTGATAGGGATCTTCACTATTGCCAGTTTGCAATATATTGTAAAAAGCATTCATAAACAGTCAAAATTGGACATTACTTAATTGGAAACTGGCATTGCTCATTTTAAGTTTTAGAATCAATCAGTGAGATTTCTATTTAACTTTCAGAATGTTTTAAACAAATATCTGCCATTGTTGTGAGGAAAACACCCTGAAGTACTGTCAAACCTCGATATCTCGAAGTCGGTTTTGTCGAACATACCCGCATTTCAAAGTTAAAACGTGGCTCAGCCACGTTTAACTTTGAAATATGGGTGTGTTCGACTTAACCGAGCATGAAATAATGCAGTTCATATGTCGAACTATCGGATAGTTTGAGTTAAAAGAGTTCGAGATATTGAATTTCGACTGCAGTTACTTCTGAGATTCAAACAAGGTGGTACTGGGGTGAACAAAAGAAACAGAAGCAAGCACGGTTTTATTTCTATGTATTTTCTCAGCATATCTCACTAAATTAGATCTAGTTTCTCTAACATATGACTAGTGGACATTTAAAAACAAATAGCAGAAACATAATCATATTTCAAAGCATAAACATAGCTCCGCAATGTTTTAAATCTAAAATATGGATCGGTTTGACTCATACTGTGATACAAGAAAGGTTGACCCCTTCTGTATAGTCAGTTCTTTAGCAATTTCCTTCCTAATACAGTGGAGAAGACATTATTCTTTCTCATTTAGTCACAAACAGAATGCAAACATAGTGCAAGAAAATGAACATTTTTTGAAAATGTTGACTACGTAGTTTTAATTTGTATTGCAAAAAGCTTGGAGCCTGATAAGATGCTAGGATATCTGGCATCTTATCAGGGTCCAAACTGTTTGTAATGGAAATAACTATTTTAGCACAGACACATTTTGGAAAGAATAATGTCTTTCCCAGTGTATCATCACAGACTATTTTTATTGCAAAGCCTTGTGTAAATAATGGTTAATACCTATTAACATTACTGTCATGTTATATTTGAACACAGTGGGATAAATGTTATTTTCTTCCCAATTAAACATGCATTGCTCAAACAAATGATTCCATTTCACTGATTGCAAACAGTTTGGGGCAAGTACAGATGAGTTGTAAAACACCATTCATTCCAGATCAATGCTGCATATCTCTGCATCTTTACAAGTTCGAAACTGTTAGCAGATCAGATTAAAATTAATGAAATAGTTTGTAACATACCCTGCCAATTCTATTCATTTTATTGTCATTGCATTTGTGTTTCAACATTTTCTGTACTGTAATATTATCTGTGAGTACAAGACTATACAGTTAAAGCTTTGTTAAGCGACCACTTAAAACATGGTGTATTGATAGGCTTATGTAGAGATATCAGCGACGTGGAGAGGGGGGACATGCTGCATGGGCAACATCTTGTTCGCCATATCAATCTGCCCAGGCTTGATTCCTACCTATTGCAGAGAAGTAGAATCAAATCCATAGTCAACGCTGACTGAAGGAGGCCAACAAAAAATGTAGAGATACAGGTGTTGTGGCTTATTGCAAGGTAATAGTAATGCAGAAAGTTCTGCATTACTTTCCCCCTGCATTAAGCAGTAACTTGTCTTTAATGATTCCCATCCCTTATAACACAGGTTTCATTGTATATAAGGTATAAATCAGTTCATGTTATATTTCTTTGTGGTTATCATACAAGCACTAGGCTATCTGTAGTGACATAATCATTTGGCACAACTGCTGGTTTATTTCGCAAACTGTATTTTCCACGCAGCTATAATGGATATCAGGAAGCCCAAGTAAATACAAAATGCACCAACATCAACTTTGACAAAGTGCATCAATCTTTTCCCTGGAAATAATATGGATAAAGCAGCCACCAGTCTACATGACTGTCTATATATCTTTCTTTTGAATGGTCACTTAATCCATTACTCCATAGATACACATTTTATGCATTTAACTTATTCCTCCACTGAAGAAAATAGTGCCACATTATACAGTCATGAATATGCTCCATAACAAATAGATTCAATATCAAAGCAGATAGTAGCTTAGCAGACTGTAAGTAAAGCAGAATGTGTCTGAAGGCACATTCTGTTTTACTTTCAACCTGCTTTAAGTGGTCACCTGTCTTAAAAAATAGAAATAGGCTATGGGTAAAAGGTTAATATGTTTGCATAAACAGAGATCTATGAGCTAGAGCACTACACATTTTGTACTCTCTTAAACCTTTCCTTCATAGCTCTTCCAGTGTTAAACTCATTCACCCCTGAAATTTTTAATGGGCAATTCCAATTTCAAAATAAGTTTAGTCCAGTTTTGACTCTTTAGGGTTGATTTTAACAATATATTTCAAACTGACAAACAATGTAGACCCTGATCAGAGGGCTCCTTAATGAGCCCTCTGATCAGGGTCTACACTGTTTGCATAGGACAAGAGTAATTCTCAGTTCTCACAGGTACACTGTTTGTAAAGGACAAGTATACTCGTCGCTAGGGTTGAATGTGTTAAGACAGGTGATTGCTCTGAACAGAATGAAGGAGTTTTCTACTTTACTTTCAGTCTGTCGTAAGCAGCTACCAGTCAGGGTGTAGGAAATGTTTCTTATGGTTAAGGCCTGAAAATATTACTATGAAGGAAAGGGTATAAATAATTATCACTATTTTAGCACTAATTGATATTCTCACTGGGTAGTAATGAGTTTAACTATAGTGTCAATTATTTTACTGCCTCTAGGGCATGTGCACAGGTCCATGTTGGGGTTTTCTATTTTGTCTGACAACAGCTGATCTAACTCAAGGCGCAGTTCTCTAACCAGCTCTGCAATCTGGAATAGAAAGAATAACGTAAATATACAACGACACAATTTATTAAGCATAATAATATAACATGTAATAACATGCTTGAATTATGATTTATAACATGTAATAAAATAGCTTCCAGGGATTTTTTCACTAACAGTGATAGGGAATAGGGGTATTATGCTATAACAGTTACATCAATTGCAAACAATCTGGAGCAAGAACAGACACTAGTAGAACAGTATTTCATCATGTTCCGAACTATTTGTCACTCGGGTTGACTCATTTCCTCATAAATACGCATTTTCACGCCTCTAATTTATTTCTTCACTGAAGAAATTAATCAAATTTATATAACCATGAATATATATCACAATAAATATTTTCTATATTCTAGTAGATGGTAACTTAAAGCAGGCTTTACTTTCAGCCTGCTTTAAGTGATCACATATCTTCAAATGGGCTATGGGGTAATGGGTTAAACAACATCCTTAACTTACATTTTCTACATAATACAGCATTAAGTTTGCCTCTCTTTACTGTCTACTAACCTGGTGTGACTGAGCCATAAACCTGATCCAGCCATCATCTACAGACAGCACAAAGTTGCCTCGAGACAAGTCAATTCCAATCTGTCCACCACCAAACAGCAACAATGGGTACACTGATACCATAGTGCAATCACGGATAAAAATCTGCAATACATACAACACATCAAACAATAAATAAAACAGACTGCTATCAAACAAGCCAGACAAATGGTTAAACACACCATTTATAAACTTATTTACAAATGTTTTGATTTACAATGGATGGAATCTTGGTCATTTAATAAAACTAACATTTTTAAGATTATCATTCAAAACTAACTTTATAGTTTACATACAAGCACCTGACATCCAGTTAGAATACAAAATCAAGTCAAACTGTTAGTAAAACATGTATATGCCTTTGCTTAATGCAAAGTCTAACCAAGATGCCAGAAGCTTTCTGATTTACTTCCATCTTCTTTAACCCTTTGAATACTGCATGATATTGAAGATAACAGTTTGGAGCCTGATCAAGCTTTGATATATATAAGATCTGGTCAGGATCAAAACAGTTTGTCACTCATATAGAATTTCTACTGATATACTAAAGAAGTTGAATTAAGCATTTCAACAGAAGTCATTTGGCGCAGATGTTTTTGTTGCTTTATATGGAAGAAAGGGTTAAGCAGTCAAAAACAACTTTGAAGTGAAAGGGTAATCCGATGCTAGACCAACTTGAATAAGATAATAAAGCTTACCCTGGTTGTTTTCACCTTCTCGTGGTACACTAAGTATGGGCTTTCATAATATCTCACTTGAAAGTTCACTGAAGCTGGATGTATCTTTATCTGGATAACAGAAGAATGTAGATGTACATGAGTATAATATGCTTAACTCTATTCCTGCTTAGCATGACTTGGCTTCAATTTGCAAACAATCTGGATTTTTTCATCCTTTACAAAAATTCAAATCATGTCACTTTGTGAAAACTTTGGGTCGTCTATTCAAAAGTAAATCTTGATGCCTGTCAAAACATTTTATATATAGAAAATGTCATCTCTCAAGTACTTGTGTTTTTTTCAACAACCAAGTTAAACTAAAATGAACTCTATAACATCAATGTAGCTACATTGATGTTTTATAGTTCATTTTAGTTTAACTTGGTTGTTGAAAAAACCACAAGTAGCTACTTGAGAGATGACATTTTCTTGCATGGAAATCAGACACAACCTCAAAAAATATTTTTGATTACTTAGGAAATACCGATGGAAAGAGTGATTGTCAATGCTATATGTACCCTAAACTCACTCATTTCTGAAATTCAAAATGGACAAAAATAATATAGAAAACAAACAATACATATATAAATTGGAAGCTTTCTGCAGTACTTCAATCCTGCATTATATAACAACCTGTACTAACAACTGTCCATTGGTCTTAATTTTGCGTAATTTTTGGACTTTTGATAAATATAAACTTACATATCCATCAGGTTTGGTTTTGAACCTTATATCCTCAGCTTTAGGATCTACTGCCACCGCCCCTGAAAGAAATACAGTTAAACTTTTCTATTATGACCACTATTTAAGGTTAAAAATATGATGTTTAACCCTTTCCCCCATAGAAGCGCCTTTGTTACATTGAAAAATCAAGTTGCTTGAGACATGACAAAGTTTTTCTAAAAACAGTAACATGATCTTGACTTTACACAGAAATGATATGTGTAAACTCTTTTCAAGGTATGACAATAATACATATTGGTATGAAGTCAAAACGAAATCCTATTCAGATATTAACCCATTACCCCATAAGTATGCCTTTATTTTTTTTCCTCAACTGAAAAAAATAGTTCCACTTGAACCAGTCAATAATATGCGCCAAAATAAATATTTTCTATACCCTAGCAGATGGTAGCATAAAGCAGGCTGAAAGTAAAGCAGGATGCACCTTAAAGTGTATTCTGCTTTACTTTCAACCTGTTTTAAGTGATCACCTGTCTTCAAAGCTAGAAACAGGTTATGTGGTAATGGGTTAAATTGCTAAGGAGAATCTAAGGTTGTAACATGCATACTTTGGAACTGACTGTATCTAATATCCTCTCGATCTTTATAGAAAGAAAACAGCATTTCCATGAGATTTGAGGTTAACCATAACTACATGTAGATAACTAAGTGTATGGGACTTAACCTGTTCCACTCTGTGCATATTGTTTCTCTGGGGTCAGCACCTGTACAATGTTGGGATAGAGTGCACCCACTAGAATAGCTGCAACTAACTTTTTGTTCTTGGCATTAAGGTTGGCCTGAAATAACATTGAAGATAACATTATATGAACTAGCATTTGTTGCTATTTATAGCTATGTCAATAACACACTGTATTTTTATCAATCACAAGTTGCTTTTGTAACATCTTCTTACCCTTATAAACACCATATATTTTTCTGACCAACAGAAACGACTGTATCTTCTGCCTCTCTACTTACCGAAGATTGTTTTAAACATTGGGATATATTCTGCTGTAATACTCTTCTTCTCATTAATTAAACTTATATACAGCAAGTGATATATTTTTATTTAAAGGTTTGTAGAGTATCATTAAATAATTTTTTTATACAGCTACAGTGGGGAAGACCAGACCATTTGCAATTAAATGTGTTTGTGCTAAAATAATTTGTTCCTTGCCAACAAATTGAAGACAGATCAGACACAAGTAATTCAGTTAAGAATTGTTTTGAAGTTCAACAAATGTTCCTGAGATAAGCCACATTGTATTTCAAAGTTGATATTACCTTGGACAATCACAAATGAGACATACTCCAATGCAAGAGGGAATTTGACCAAATAACTAGGATTACTAATAGTGTACCGACCTGAGTTCCTGTGACGGCCAACACCCCGTCTCCACTGTCCCGACTGGCTCTCTCCACCTGTTTCACAGATATACCCTCCTGGACAAAGCCAATGTCAGACAGCAGCTCAACAAACTGCTGCTTCATGTTAGCCAACATCTGAAACAATGCATGATGCTTAACATATAACTCCATAGGTCCTTTAACACCTCTAATAATTATGTTCTTCCACTGAAGAAAATTGTCCCAATCTACATAGTCATGAATATGCAACCTAAGTATAGATGGTAGATTAAAGCAGGCTGAAAGTAAAGCATAATTCGCCTTAAGGGGAATTCTGCTTTACTTTTCAAGCATCTTTAAGTGTTTACCTGTCTTCAATACTAGAAACAAGCTTTGCAGTATAGTATTATTTCCATTATGACCATTAACAACAATTTAAGACCATATTAGTTTTCTGGTTTACTTTCAGCCTGCTTAAAGCATCCACCTGTCACAATACAGGAAAAGTTTACAATGGCTTTTAAACAGAACATCGTAGAACCATGAAAAGGCTTCTTTTTAAGGAGTAAGTAAATTTCTAAGTTGGAAGAGATGGAGGCTTAAACGCCAGCTGAAATTCAACAAATTATCTCCCTTAGTGAGAATTCTGTTTCATTTTATCACCTGCCAGAATGTAGGAAAGGTTTCCTATGAGTCTTTATCAGAAAGCATTGAACCGCACTGAAGAGTAAATGCATCCATACAATTAGTGTACCTGTGTAGAGTATATTTGCTCTTAGATAATCAAACAATGCAGATCCAGATTACAGGACTCTTTGTCATTTTACAAACATATTGTCAAATGAAATCAAAACTAAATAGTCAATAATGGACTAGGCTTAATTGGGATCTGGAACTGTTTGTTTAAGTTTCAGGGGTGAATGAGTTATTACAGGTAATGACTTACCTGTAGTGTTTTCGATGAGAGGAAGTTGTCTTGACAAAACCTGAACGCTGTATGAGAACTGGTTCTCCTAGCTTCTAACCAGGCCTGAAATATACATAACAAGTCTGCAATACTAGTGCTGTTACAGTGTTTGACATTGTCACATTCAACCCTAGTGACGAGTATAGTATTACAGTAGAACTTCGATGTGTCGAGTTTGATGGGACCATCAGAAAAAACTCGACACATCGAAGCCTCGACTCATGTTTTACCTTATGCTCCCTCGATTTTTTTTTCAAAAATACTCGATCTCCATATAGCCGACATGTCCGTATGTTACTTGTTGATATCTTGTTGATATCGATGATTTCAAATTAAAAACATTAAAATGCAATTATGTAACACTCGTATCGCATCCAAACTGGTTGCATATTTACTCATTTTACAAAAACTTCAACTTCAAACGAATCGTCAGGCGAAAATACGTTTGCCGTAACTCGATTTTCAGAAAATAACAACACAGCGGTATGAACGGAAGTCGCTTTTTATCTGCGCACCGGTTCTTTTACCCAGTCCAGCATATACATTTTCTCGAAACGCTGGAACCAAATTCAGGGGAAACCCTTTTCTTAAAATAGTAACAATATCTCCTTAGAGGGATAATTGCATAACTATTGATGCTACACATTTCGGGATGGGTTCCGCGTGAGTTGTTCTTTGTCTTTTACACACACATTTCTCTTCCGGCATAAAAAACATCGACCGATCTACGAATATGCGGTTTATATTTGACTTTACACGAAACTGAATAAGGGCGCTACGATAACGTCCGTGAGGAATAAAATATGGAAAAGAGTAGATGAATCAAGAAATACACAGGGCCGATGACACCATGAGAAGGTGTTGGCCTGTTTGTCCTGGATAATTGGGCAGTCAGGTAATTTTCATTCACGACAATCAATCGAGTAAAGATGATCACGGAGGTGTGAAAAACTCGACACGCAAAACTCCGGTCCATCGTACAGTCGAACATCGACTCATTAGTAGTGAATTTTGAGTGAAACAGTACGTATGGACCGAGAAAAAAAGTCGATATAGCGAAAAACTCGACTTATAAAAACTCGAGTCAAACGCAGATTTTAAATAAGGTTATATAGGGAGAAAAGTTGGGACTTTAAAAAAAGATCGACACATCGAGAAACTCGACTCTTCGAAGTTCGACACATCGAAGTTCTACTGTACTTGTCAATTACAAACAGTTTACCTGTGAAGACTACACACACCTATGCTGACAGTGTATACCCTGATCAGACGGCTCCTTTAGACTTAAGACATCAGACCTTTACACTGTTTGTCATTTTGCAATACATTGCAACAACAACCCTAAATAGACTAAAATGGACTAGGCTTACTTGAAATTGGTATTGTCTATTTAAAATTAATGGGGTGAAGATTTAACAGAACTTTACATTATGCTTGTCAAGTTCCACAATTAAATAAACAACAACAACCACCAACACTTTCTGTGTGTTAAATGGTATTTCTTCCAATGCAATACCAGAAATGGGTGTCAAAGCCACCTGATGCTCGCCTGTTTAAAGTTTAAGTCTAAAAACATCTTGTATCCAAAGCAAATCAATTTTCAGTTTAGAAAGATTATTAAATGAATGGTATGTCTAAGTCTAGTTATATTAAAATTTAAAACAACCCGTCCAAACTTTAACCTGGTCATTTTTTTGTAGTTAAAACAACTCGGTCCAAAACATGTCAAAAATTGACAAAATTTAAATCATTTTTAACTTTCAACTTCATAACATTAATGTTTGACCCAAAATGAACCTCCATACAAACATCAGAGCCCTAGCACAAGTATTAAGCTTTAAACAACCCGTCCAAAAAACATTAACCTGGTGATTTTTAAGCTTTAAACAACCTGTCCAAAAAACTTTAACCTGGTGATTTGTAGTCGAAAAACCTGGTGATTTGTAGTCGAAAAACCTAAGTCCAAAACATGTCGAAAATTGACATAAATCAAAATTAGTTTTAAATTCCAACTGCATAACATCAATGTTTGACCCCAAATGAACCTCAATACAAACTTTCAGCACCGTAGTACAAGTATTAAACTTTAAAACAACCCGTCCAAAAAACTTTAACCTGGAATTTGTAGCAAAAAAACTTAAGTCCTTTTAACATGTCAAATAGTGACAAAAATCAAAATCATTTTTGATTTATTTCAACTTCATAACATCAATGTTTGACCCCCTAATGAACTTTCATACAAAGTTTTAGCACCCTAGCACAAATATTAAACTTAAAAGCAACCCGTCCAAAAAACTTTAACCTAACCTGGTGATTTGTAGTCGAAAAACCTATGTCCAAAACATGTCGAAAATTGAAATAAATTAAAATTATTTTTAAATTCCAACTTCATAACATCAACCTCCATACAAAATTTGAGCACCCTAGCACAAACATTATGCTTTAAAACAACCTGTCCAAAAAACTTTAACCTTGGCCATGCTCACGCTCACTCACGCTGGGGGTATGACATTAGCTCTGCTGTTCTACGAACAGGCGAGCAAAAAATGTCGAAAAAGAAGGCTTTTTGAAAATTCTGATGATGTATTTTTATCTGAATGGCAAATAGTTTGCAGCCTAATCAGACGGCAGGTTACCCTGTGTCTGATCAGGCTCTAAACTGTTTGCAACAGAAATAATTGTTTTGGCACAAAAATGTTTATTGGAAAAGAATAATTTCTTCCCTGTTCCAAATGTGGAATGGAGTGGCAAACATTTTAGATCAACTGCTGCATTACCAAACTGTTTGCAATAGAAATAATGTTTTTAGCATAAACATGATTATTTAGAAAGAATAGCGTCTTCTTTACCATAAAAGTTCATATGTGGTTCAGTGCATACTAAAAATATTTTTGGTTGAAATGCAAACTCATACTTACATTATATGCATTGAGCATTGTTATATGATCTGAATTACCAGCAGCAAACTCCAGTCTTTTCTGGGTGGCCTCTTGCTTTTTACCAAATGGTGTGACCTGAAAACAGTGGGAAACATGGTATGATTGGCAGCAGCTATACACTTCATGCCAAATATCTATGTTCTGGACTTTTTATTTCAGAACAACTATAAATATAATACAGAAAATAATTCTTACAGTACATATTCATGACTGTACTTATAATATTCATTATTGGAATAAGTGAAGACCTGTGTCATAAATCGTTCCATTCGGGAAAATATGAGATTATGTGACACCTGTCTTTTACAATCAACATGTATCTTCATTCAGTTGTCACTTAACACAGTTGTTACAGTAATTGCTTAATTGGTACTGAAAACAATCAATTAAAACTCACAAAAGGCGACTTGAAGCTGAGACAGGCAGCGATAGTGAGGGCAGGATCCAGGCAGCGGAATATAGCACCAAATAGCATCAGCTTACCAATCCTGAAAACAATGAAGAAAGCTCAGTCTCAAATAATAAAGCCAATCTGTTATGTATAAATCAATAGGTATTTAAGGCAGGTGGCTGCTTAAAGCAAGGTGAAAGTAAAACAGAAAGCTCCTTTGAGAGCTTTCTGTTTCATTTTCACCTTGCTTTAAGCTGTCACCTGACTTTTATACAATGAAATAGCTTCTTTGTAGGGGTCATAATAGTGAGGTTTTACTGTATATCCTTTTATTCTGATTATGAATTACAATTGATTATTTAACTTGCTGCCACTGAATTTTCATATACTAAACTCAACCCTTTATGAACACCTATTATCTGAAAAATCATATTGACTAGTAAAATAAGGAATTTCAGACTCATGTTAGACATCAGATCAGACGGTGTCTGATCTGGGTCTCCATTGTTTCAAAAGTACCAATACATACTATCACAGTGGAGAAGATATTATTCTTTCCAGTTTAAGCACAAATGAAATGCAAAAAGCATTGCACTTAAATGTAGAAAATTAGATTTTTGACAATTCTGACTATCTTTTTTAATTTCAGTGCAAACAGTTTGGAGCCTAATCAGACGCCGGCGTCTGATCTGGCTCCAAACTATTTGCATTGAAAATAATAGTTTTAGCCTCAACACTAGCAGGGGATGGATTTGATAATATTTTTTTTTGATAGACAGTCAACATTAATTTTGCAAAAATATATTTTATTATAAATCCTCACTGCACAGTATGAAGTCTACATAACATGTAGTTTCAATGATATGGCCAAGGTTAAAGTTGTGGACAGACAGACAGACTTAAAACATTATCCGCCGACTACGTTGTGCAGGGGCATAAAATTCTGTTGACGAAAGCATCCTTACCTCACATCCACTGGCAGTGTCCCAAGATGATAGCCTAAGGGAGTCAACTCCTGTATAAAGTACAGAGATAACACAGAATACTATTAAAACAACTACAGTCGAGCTTCAATATCTCGAACTCGCTTAACTCGAACTATCCGATAGTTCAACACATGAACTGCATTATTTCATGCTTGGTTAGATCGAACATACCCATATTTCAAAGTTAAAACATGGCTAAACCACGTTTTAACTTTGAAATACGGGTATGTTCGATTTAACCGAGTTCGAAATATTGAAGTTCGACTGTAGTTGATTCCATCAGTAAAGTTCTGGGGTAAAACCTAGTTTTTAGGTTAACTCTCTCTTTCTTGCCAAGATAACAAATGCAAACAAAGATGGCTGCTTAAATATCACAGGAACCCTTTCCAACAACCTAATAAGCAGCTAAAGTTATGATTTGTTTCTTGACAAATACCAATGGCGGAAAAACTGAAATAGAGTTACTGTTACTTATTTGTGATTTAATATTCCTTCCATAATATCTTGAATAAAAAATTCAGAGTGAGGTTTTTGGAGGATTTAGATAAATAGGTTGAATGCAACATAAGTTAAAAATTACAGTCAATCTTATATTAAGTGACCATTCAATGGGAGACCTATTCACTTCACCATAACCTGACCGGTGGTAGGGGAATCTTAGTTGATTTCATGACAATCCCTCTCCATTTAGTCCTGTCTTCAACAGAAGAACCACTGGAAGTCTTAAATACATATAATTGCTTAATACAGGATGAAAACAATGCATAAAACTCCTATGCATTGATTTATCCTGCATTAACTCTTTCCTCCCTGAAACTTTAAATGGGCAATTCCAGTTTCCACTTTAGTCTAGTCCATTTCTGACTTTTAAGGGTTGTTTTTGTCAATGTTTGGTATTATGACAAACAGTGAAAACCCTGATCAGAGGGCTCCTCTGATCTGGGTCTTCGCTGTTTGCATAGGACAAGTGTACTATTACTATGTATATTGTTTGAAAAGGATGCCTATAGGCGGGACTAGGGCTCAAATGGTTAAGCAGTTATCTGTCTCAGCAATACATTTATGAGTGGTTGCTTCATGCCAGATTAACAGATAAATCTTTCTGAATATTTTCTTACCCCATCTTCGCCTAGAGCTCCTAGTACCTCCAGTCTCTTCACAGCTGAGCTAATGGCCTCTGTATCTGGGGGTTCTGGCAATTTGTGAAGAACTTCCTAAATAAAATTGAATTAGCTGTCGAGTTTTTTATTAACATAATAATTATGGAACTATGGAATATTCCAATTATTGTTCAGAATTTCAGCCCTTTACTTCAAAGCAATGAATATTCAACTACTGTATATGGAGAACAAGGTAGATTTGTAAAAGAAACTATGGCAGAAGGAAAGCGATTTACTACTCCGACATATTTCATTCACAATGTTTCAAATAGACCATTGCTTAAATCAGGTTGAAAATAAAGCAGAAAGCTCCTGTAGAAGATTTCTGCTGCATAATCGTCTCATTTCAGCATCCATCTGTCAGGATGCAGAAAAGGTTTTCAAGTGTCTCTTTGATAAAAGCAAGAAAAGGCATTTCAAAGAGGAACAAGTGAAGGCATTAAATGGCATTTATATGGGGGAAATGATCAATGTACCTGATGCTGAAATTTTGTCACACTTTTCTGCAACTTAGATATCTGAAATCAATTTCCATGAATTGCATATACTAACTTAAAAGACATACATGGCATCACACACTTCCAATAATTAAGCTTTATGCTTTAATTTCTGTATGCATTAATCTGTCTTAATAACTCTGAAACAGTATATTTTAAGTGGCCACATATAAAACACAAGTCAGACTATACATACATCCACTTGAACTGTTTTGAAGATGTCTAACATACGAATCCTCAGCACTATCTGCTCCAGTGGTGCTCGTTGTATCTCTATAAATAATAAAAATAAAACTTCATGTTGAGTTTTGTACAGTGAATATGTTATTGTTTCACATTTAACCCATTATCCCATAAAAACACCTTTTATTAATTCCTCCACAGAAGAATATAGTTCCAATTTATACAGTCATGAATATGTATCATAAGAAATAGTTTCTATATCTTAGCAAATTGCAGCTTAAAGCAGGCTGAAAGTAAAGCAGAATACGCCTTAAGGCGCATTCTGCTTTACTTTCAACCTGCTTTAAGTGATCACCTATCTTCAATAATAGAAACAGGCTATGGGGTACTGGGTTTAAACAAAATACAAGGCAACAAAAGGTAGAAAATTTCAGGTTATGAAGATGTAGACTGTTCATCTGAAGTTACCTGGTATCTGATCAGGCTCCAAATATTGTTTGCAATGGAAATGATTGTTTTAGCACTGATGTGCTAAGTCTTTATTTCTGCATTAAACCATGTGGTGTCACTACTCATTAGAATCGACTCTCCGAGACGATTCAGGTGGGTGGTTACATCAAGGGATTTGGTGCTGAAATGTGTATGAATGTTGGATTTGTTCAGTTTACTTCCTCTTATCTGGAGCCCTGGTATAAAACTATGTGTAGCCGTTTTCCCTTATATTGTTTACTTTTGTTGTTCAATGTTACTTTGAGTTATAATTATAATGCTAATGTTTCTCACTATCTGTGGGACTTATGCATATGTAAATAAAAGTTGAAAGTTGAAAAAAGCTTATTGGGAAAGAATAACATTTTCTTCACTGTACCTTATTCTTGCTTTGCCTACTTTATCATAACAAAACAAAGATTGTTGACTTGGCAAGTATCTATCATAGAAAAACAATCCATAACCCTTTCCCCAATAGAAGCGCCTTTTAGCGCGTTCAGTTTATTCCTCCGCTAAAGAAAATAGTTCCAATTTATGCAGTTATGAATATGTATCATAAGGAATATTTTCTTTATTCTAGAAGGTGGTAGTTTGAAGCAGGCTGAAAGTAAAGCAGAATGCGCCTTTTGGCGCATTCTGCTTTACTTTCAACCTGCTTTAAATAGTCACCTATTTTCAAAACTAGAAAAGGAGGCTATTGGGTAAAGGGTTAAACATAGAAATATATTTTGTGCTGATGAAAATGTTTACCTGGTATAGGCTGCTCTAAGAGATGATGTTTATACCGATGGTTGGTAAACAGATGGAAGCAGACTCCTCTCTGTACACGACCAGCGCGACCCTTCCTCTGTAAGGCATTAGCCCTTGACACCCAAACAGTATCCAAACTCTCCATACCTTTGGTTGGATCATACCTAGTAAATGATAAGATTTGATCTATTCATAAATGTTGTCTCTCCATACTTTTGGTTGGATTATACCAAGTCAATGATACTATTTAATCCATCAAAACCAGTTGGCTCTCTATGCCTTTTGATAAAACAGAACTAGGTTCTGACATTAGACATCAATCTGATGTCTAACTTCACAGATACACAGACAAATGGCCTGAGAGAGACACATGGACTGAACAATTCAAAGTTGTACCCATACACTTCAATAAATAATAGTGTTTCTATCAAATTATCAAACTAACCTTTTTTCTTTCATTTTTCCAGCATCTATTACAAACGCCACATCATCTATAGTTATAGAAGTCTCTGCAATGTTTGTTGCTATCACTATCTTAGTGACTTCTGGTGGGGGTTTCCTGTAATAGAAACAAACATCACTTTACTCCAACTCACGATTAAGTCTGGTCAGTTTTGGACTATTAAGGGCTTTAACCCCTTCCCCCAAAGAAGCGACTTTTAGCGTATTTAATTTATTCCTCCGCTGAAGAAAATAGTTCCATTTTATACCCTCATGAACAATTTCAAGAACAACTATTTTATATAGCCTAGCAGATGGTAGTTTAAAGCAGGCTGAAAGTTAAGCAGAATATGCCTTAAGGCACATTCTGCTTGACTTTCAACCTGCTTTAAGTGATCAACTGTATTTAATGTTATAAACGGGTTATTGGGTAAAGAGTAAAATGCTCAACTGTCTCTATTACGACCACAGAAATGTAGGCTGATTGGGGATATTTAAGACAGGTGGCAGTTAAAACAAGATGAAAGTAAAGTAGATAGCCCCTACAGAGCTTTACTTTCATCTTTCATCAAGCAGACACCTACCTAAAACACACGACATTTGATGTTATGTATTAGTCATAATAGAGAGGTTTTATTGAAATTTTAATTTGACCTAACACTTCTAACCACTAAGTAGCACTGCTGCAGAGTATCTTATACTTACGCAAATACAGCATGCTGATCTTCTGATGAAAGCGTAGAATGAAGAGGAATAACCTTGAACCTAGAAACGAAATAAAACAGACATTGAATGTTTTGAACAATTGTGCATGCATGCTGTATTTCTGCCTTGGAATCAATCACTTAACCCTTTACTACACAGATATGACTTTTTACGTATTTAATTGATTCCTCTACTGAAAAAAATAGTTTTATTTATACAGAACTTTATAACATAAGAAATATTTCTTATATCCTAGCAGATGGCAGCTTACAGCATGCAAAAAGTAAGGCAGAATGCTAAATACTTTCAACCTTCTTTAAGTGGTCACCTGTCTTCAAAAAGAAGACACAGACTATAAGATAAAGCATTAAAGTATGAGATGAACAAAGCATCGCAATCCATGTAGACCAAAATAATAGAGGTCAAAAAAAGATTTTGGATCCTGATGGCTTGCCATGTAACTCAGCATCTCATCAGGATCCAAACTTTTTGAAAAAGCAATCATTGATTTGCAGCATTTGATCTTGATCCAAGCTGGTTGACATTTGTCTTTAGGTTTCTTCAATTCAATACCATTAATTTGAAATCAACAAAGATTGCAAATGATAATTGCAAAGCAGGCGATACTTTTGCATCTAGTGTTAATTAAATTCTTACCTATGACTGTTTCTCATTCCAAATACATGGCTTGTCTTTAACATGTCAAACAGTGTCTGTATCTCAGAATACCCCGGCATAAACACCAGTATAGCACCACTTGGGGGGAACTGTCAATGAGAATGCAATACAATAGACAGTATGTACTCACAGTATGACATCCATAAACAACACTTTTGCAAACATCTGTAACAAAGCAAACTCCACCCTTGGCTTCCTGCGGAGGAATCTAAAGATAAGCTCTAGCTCCACCAAATAGAGGGCATACAAGACCCTTGTCAGACCAACACTGGAATATGCCTGCTCTTCTTGGGAACCTCATACCAAGTCTGATATAGACAGGATTGAGATGGTCCAAAGAAGAGCCAGATTTGTAACAAATAAGTTTCGAAACACCTCCAGTGTTGGCAACATGTAAAACAACCTGAACTGGCAGTCACTTCAAACCAGGAGACGTAACGCATGGCTTACACATTTCATAATATAGTCCATAATGAAATTAACATTAAAAAAGATCCTCTTATCCCCTCCATACGCCACACAAGACATGCCAATCCAAACACCTTCTGAACACTCCCTTTTAGAACCCAGACTCGAAAATACTCGTTCTTTCCTAGAACTATAGTAGACTGGAATTCTTTGCCACCTGATATCTCGTCAATCCAATCAACAGCTGATTTTAAATCATCCATCAGTTTATTAAACTAACGGCATTGTCACCCGTTTTGCGTAATTGCACACAACTCTGACATTATCTTCAACTTGATGAAGGTGGTCAGTAATGTTTAGATGTAGATGTAGAACCTCTTCTCCTGCTATTAGAATATTTGACCTTTTTGAAAACATGGGATCTGTCAGACTGGAGTCTGCACTCTTTCATTGTGGAATTTCTTTTTATTAGCAAACGTAATAGTTCAGATGTTAGATGTTAAAAGCTGGCAGCGTTTTATATATGAATATTCAGCACAAGAAAGGGTAACAAGATATTCATTTTGTGATGAACTTTTCTTTTCATAACCAGCTCCAGATATGTGTTGCAATACTGGGGCCCGTTTCATAAAACTTTGTCCGACAAAAACGGTCGTAAGTCAAAATCTTAACATACATTTTATTTCTGATTTCTCTATCTAATCCTGTTTTTGTGATGTCGTTTTGGAATCGTCTTTTCAAGACGATTCCAAAGAGATGTCACAAAACAGGATAAGATTGAGAAATAAATAATAATTGAGACTTTTAAAGTTTTATAATCTGACTTATGAAAACATTTGTCTTACCAAGTTTTATGAAACGGGCCCCTGATACCCATGCAGTATAACAGAATTATTCATTTTCTGGTCTTAACTTTCCTCAAACTGAGTGGATATTTCTAACACTGATTTCTTATCAAGTGAACACAAACAAATTATATTGCATATTGTCCTCTGTTTGTCTGTGAGCTATTTATATCGTGGCTTAACCCATTTACCTATAAATACACCTTTTTACACATTAAATTTATTCTTCTATGTAAGAAAATAGTGCCATTTATTTATTAATGAATATGTACCATAAGAAATATTTTCGATATCCAAGCAGGTGCTAGCTTAAAGCAGGCTGAAAGTAAAGCAGAATGCACCTTAAGGCGCATTCTGCTTTACTTTCAACCTACTTTAAGTAGTCACATATATCCATTGCTAGAAACAGGCTATGGGGTATTGGGTTAACTTGTTAAATGGTTCAACATTTTATCTCCTTCCTTGATATACGAGGCAAAATTAAGATATCAGTAGATCTGTCATTTCTACAGAAATTTAAAATATAATGGGTTTGATGTAAATTCAGCCATATATTTTATATACCTGAAGGTCTTCTTGATCGCCTGCCACGAGCCAATGCATTAGATCAAGCACCAGGTCAAAGTTGATCTTCGTGTGGTCCATCATGGCCATATTCTTCACTGTTGACTTTCTGTAATCTTAAAATGCAAAAGACAAATCATACACAAACATGGTTAACCCATTACCCAATAGCCTGTTTCTAATTTTGAAAACAGGGGACAACTTAAAGCAGATAGAAACATAAAAAGGCGTATTTATGGGGCAACGGTTAAAGACATATCATCCTGAGTTTTGGAGACACCCATTCAGAGTTAATGTAAGCCTGTAACTTATCAAATAACAGATAATTCCATTTGTAAATTCAGCATTATAAGGTAAAAATGAACATTAAACAGAAGATATACCAGCTGCCTAAAGCTACAATGCTAAGACAAAGGAAAACTTCAGTCTTCTTTGGTGCATATTCATGACTGTATAAAGTAAATTATTTTTTATTAATGGAGGAATAAATTAAAGGCATAAAAGGTGTACTTAATGGGTTAAGAAAAGGTATTATAAATTACCTGGATATCTGAGAAACATCTGTTTCATAGAGAGATTCTGGTCCTGGACCCTGTTGCTGGCTAGTTTGTATCCTCCTCCCGTCTCATCCCCATCCCCTTCTTCATACTCCATTCCCTCCATCTGAACACCGCGTAGAACACTCCTCATATACTTCTCTGGTCTGGCGTATGGCGACGACTGCTCCATAACAAACCTGATATGAGTTGTACACAATAAGCAGGGCTCCAGATAAGGGGGGTATTTCAAAAGCTAAAATCTTTATTTCTGCATAAAACCCTATGGTGTCACTACTCATTAGAATCGTCTCAAAGAGAAGATTCTAATGAGTAGTAACACCATATGATTTGGTGTTGAAATGAGTGAGAAACTGTTGGATTTGTTCAATTTACTCCCTCTTATCTGGAGCCAGAAGTAAGCAGAGTTCTACATTTAAATAATGTTCAGCTTTTCCAGTCAAACAAGCAGTTCAAATTAACTTGTAGCAATACAATTGACACTTGCTCTGATATGTTATACAACCAAATATATCTTAACTCTTTCTTCACTGACAATTCTAATAGACAATTCTAGTTTCTAATTGTGTCAAGTGCATTTCTGGTATTTAGAATTGTTTATAACAATGTATTGCAAAGTGACAAACAGTGCAGACCTGATTAGAGGGCTCCTGAAATCAGTCAAATTTACAGGTGCCAGTTCCTATTTAGAAAGACTAAATAAGTTACAAATAATTACCCTGTAAACTCAACAGCATCTTCCAAAAAGTACTGGTCTACTGGAAATGTCCTTCCTAAAACATGACAAAAACAGATAATGTAAAATAACACACAGTAAAACCTCTCTATTATTTCATACAATCAATTAGCATTATTTTAAGTGATCGTATTAGAGAGATGTGAGAGAAATGATTATAAAGTTAAGCTCAAACACATCCTAGGGATCATCCGATTTCTTTCGTAATATCCAAATGTTGTTACATCAGGTCCATTTTACTATATGTTAACCCTTTGAACCCTAGTCCCGCTTATAGGCGTCTTTTTCAAACAGTGTACATGTGAATAGTACACTTGTCCTTTGCAAACAGTGAAGACCCAGATCAGAGGGCTCCGAAAGGAGCCCTCTGATCAGGGTCTTCACTGTTTGTCATAATGCCAAACATTGACAAAAACGACCCTTAAAAGTCAGAAATGGACTAGACTAAAATGGAAACTGGAATTTTCCATTTAAAGTTTCAGGGAGGAAAGAGTTAATTAGAGATGGTGAATAGATTTTGTTCTGTTATATCCAATATTATGTAATATCCAATTTCGTTTTAACCCTTTACTCCATAGCCCTTCTCTAGTATTGAAGATAGGTGACCACTCAAAGCCGGCTGAAAGTAAAGCAGAATGTGCCTTATGGCACATTCTGCTATACTTTCAGCCTGCTTTAAGCAACAATCTACTAGGTATAGCAAATATTAATTACAGTGCATATTCATGACTGTTTTCTTCAATGGAGAAAATTAAATGCATAAAAGTGTATATCAAGGAGTAAAGTATTAAGTGAGCAATGGAGTCAAAGGTTAAAATTGTTCAAGAAGCTATCATTTTCTATATTTGATGTGATTGTGTTAGCGTTTACAATATCGTCTTTCCCACTATATCACCTGGTATATCGACAACGGCACATCCTCCGAAGTAGTCAGAAAACATCTGAGCATTCAGTGTGGCACTCATCAGTATTAACTTGAGATCTGGTCGCTGTGGCAACATATCACGTAGGTACATCAGCAGAAAATCACTGAAAAACAAAATCACCAATAAGTAAATTTCAGATACAGTAAAATCTCTGAAGACGAGATCTTCCAAACTGAGCTCAATATTAAGGTTTGGACAGGTATCTGGGTTGGGAAGAATCAGCGGCTATTCAATCATATTTGAATTTTTCAAGATAAACAGTAGCTTTATGCACATCAGCAGCAAGATGATGTAGGTGCGTTCTGCATTATTGATGTCCTATATTACCCCTCCTCCTACCTTGTTTCAGTACTGAAGACAGCAGTTGCTTAAAGCAGGTTGAAAGTAAAGCAGAATGCACTTAAGGTGCATTCTGCTTTACTTCCAGTCTGCTTTAAACTAGAATCTTCTAGGATAAGGAAAATATTTCTTATGTAGCAGATTTATAAGTGTATATTTAGTGTAACTATTTTCTTCATTGGAGGAATAAATTAAAAGCATAAAAAGTCACATCTATGGAGTAAAGAGTTAACTGATTTAAACACGTATTTCACTAACCTTTCTTCTGATCTTTCATGAACCTCATCTATTATAAGATGTGTAACTCCATCCAGAGTTCCTTCCCCTTCTAACCGTCTCAACACAATACCAGTGGTACAGAATAAAAGTCGAGTCATGGTAGACTATCAAATAGAAAATTATACTCAGATTTGTGTTAGGCTACCACCTTTAAGACAAATGCTAGATTAGTGAGTGGGTGAGTTAGTTTTATAGTTCAATCAACAGTTTATAAATTATATAGTGACAATGTCTACTCAACCAATTATCCCATAGCCTGTTTCTAGTATTGACGATAGGTGACCCCTTCAAACAGATTGGAAGTAAAGCAGAATGCACCTTAAGACACATTCTGCTTTACTTTCAACCTGCTTTCAGCTGCAATGTGCTAGGATATAGAAAATATTTATCATGGTGCATATTCATGATTGTATAAATTGGAATTATTTTCTTCTGCAGTGGAATAAATTAAGCGCGTAAAAAGGAGTATTTATTGGGTAATGGGTTAAGACAGAATATAGTGCTGCCACAATGTGATTACATGTCATGGCATGATACCACATCCAATCATGAATATACCAACTGACATCTAACCGACAAATAGTATTTTATAGTACATGTAGTACGATGACAATTTAATGCTCAACCTTACTAAGGGACTACACTCAGTGCAAAAAGAAACGCAAATCGTGCTCATGCGCAGATTAAGAGTATTTTATTGAAGAAATTAGAACATTAAGACCATTTGTCAAGATTAATTTAATTCTGTAACAAGTTCAGAAAAAAAATACTCAAAAACAGTGTGCTGCTTTTTAACCCTTTCACTCTAAACGACGCCAAAAAGCGCGTTTGCAAACAGTTTGAATGCGCGTCTGATAAGGATTCAAACTGTTTGTCGATATGTTTCAAGTCAAACTACATTGAGTCTTACTTTGAAACAATCTTACAAACAACAAAATTGAAGCAGACGACAATGAAAGGGTGAAGGGGTAAAAAGTCTCACAATTAATTTGGCAGCCAAGAGAACTACAGCCTGTTTAAAACAACGCACCGATTTGGGCAGGTTGTGTTTTTCAACACTGATAACCCCAGACAGAACTACTGACTTTAATGAAAAGATTAATTCACAAACACTTTCCTTCTACATATTAATATTGTAATGAAAATTGTGAGTTTCTTTTTGCACTGACTGTACTACTGTACATGTACTTCCAAGTTTTAGCAGCTGTGAATGGAACCGCAACCTTCTTAACCCAAAACCAATGCTCTACCTGCTGAACTAGAGAATGTATTAAAGCAGACTCAGAGTAGAGCAGAAAACTCTAGTAGGACCAATTTGCTTTATTCTAGCCTGCTTTTAAAACTACCATAGATCTGTTAGGCTACAGGAAAATTATCCATGGTTTATTATCAGTATACAGTGGAAGCATGAACACACATTTTTTATGAGGAATGAGTCAAGACACAAAAAGGATTTACTACAAGACAAAGGGTTAACCCTTTCAACCCTAAATATCTCTTGTGGGTATTTATAATCCTTTTGGACTCCTGTAGTACAAGAATTTTGAACTAGTCTACTTGTACATTTTTGGTATGACAACAAAAACCAATAAAAATATCAAACAGTGCAGACCCTGATTAGAGGGCTCCTATAGGAGCCCTCTGATCAGGGTCTACACTGTTTACATATGTAATCAGTAATCTCTACAGAGGGCTGTAGGGTTGAAAGGGTTAACAAAGAAACTGTACATTCCATGATATACTGACCTGCATTTTCTCCAACCGTATCTGATAGCCGACAATTTTACCCAGATTATCTGCCCTTTCCTCTGCCACTCTCTCTGCTACAGATATAGCTGATATTCTACGTGGCTGGGTACACAGCATGTTACAGAGGTGAAGGTCATCAGAGTGGAGGTACATGTCCAGGATAAACTGTGGAACCTGAGTCGTCTTACCACATCTACATAGGAAGAAAACATATAAACCAATGACTCTATAAATATGCCTATTCATTCACTAGTCAAAAATGGATTCTAACATGACACATGTTTTTGTTACTATGGAGACAGAAGAAACTAGTTGTGATAATAATTGTGTATCTTATATGTTTAATAACACTTTTCCCTTTTCCTCCCATGGTAAAATTATCATGAATCCATTCGTTAACATCTTTTGAATTTTCTAACATTATTATTATAGCCTGTATAGACTATATACATTTTTAATCAATCATATTACCAGTCATTTTATATTTCTTTGTGTAATGTGTGTTCTGTGTTAGATGGTGGATCTGTATATACAGTGGAGAATACGTTTTCTTTCTTAGAAATTCCTCGCTTAATGGTCCCGCTAGTTCGAAATTGTGTGTTTTCACACCTTCGCACTTCGACCAGACATCAACCGTGTCGTCTTTTGTTTGTGTCTGTACAGGTGTACAGTTGTGTGAAAATTGCTAATTTGTGAAAGTCGCCCGAGGTTAATCGTAAAATTCAATGAATTCTCTTAGAACGGCTATGTGTCGTTTTGCTTGACGAAGCTAACATGCTGCCAAACTGGCGTTGAAACTGCTTTACCCTTCTTCTTGTCAACAATTTTCACTTCGTCTGCCATTTTCACTAGTTTCAGTTTACACTAAGATCGAATGGAATGCCGGCGTCTCGTTTTCGAGAACCAGGATTCAAATTAATTGATTTTTTTACAGTCTTATTACTAAGCTAAAATGATTTAATGTAAGGGGATAAGACGTATATAAGTTACGAACTAAATTTTGTTAGTTAAAAAAAAAAAGTGCCGGTCCTGCCGTTTCGAACGATCGAGTCCATACTGTATATACCATAAGAAATATTTTCTATATCCTAGTAGATAGTAACTTAAAGGAGGCTGAAAGTAAAGCAGAATGCGCCTTAAGATCGAATGGAATGCCGGCGTCTCGTTTTCGAGAACCAGGATTCAAATTAATTGATTTTTTTACAGTCTTATTACTAATCTAAAATGATTTAATGTAAGGGGATAAGACGTATATAAGTTACGAACTAAATTAATTAAATGGTAAATGATTCTAAGTCATTATTTCTCATTTCCGAATTTTCCACCCGGTATCGGCCTTTACCTTCCTAAAACATGCGATCATATCGTCTGGACGCTTTACGGTAAACTAATAAGACAGAAATACAAGCGTTTGTCGATTGATTTTAATAACAAATAATAAGTCAAATCAGCTGATTCCGACAAAAGTGTTTTCCACTAGAAGTAAAGTATCACTATCGTAACTATCTATAGTTGTAGTAACTATCGGCACTAGTATCGACTTTCAAAAAGGATAACGACTTATTGCTATCGGGGCCGGTACTATTCAATAGTTCAATAGGTCGACCTATCGTTACACCTCTAATGCTACTAATACTTGCTATATAGTTTAAATGACTGATGTCCAATGTTACACTTCCAAAACTCAGACCTCATATGACTGGTCTCATTACCTCGAAATTTTGTTAGTTAAAAAAAAAAAGTGCCGGTCCGGCCGTTTCGAACGATCGAGTCCAGACTGTATATAACATAAGAAATATTTTCTATATCCTAGTAGATAGTAACTTAAAGGAGGCTGAAAGTAAAGCAGAATGCGCCTTAAGGCGCATTCTGCTTTACTTTCAACCTGCTTTAAGTGGTCACCTGTCTTCAAAACTAGAAACAGGCCATAGGGTAATGGTTTAATTAATCCATTAAGCCATACTGACTCATATTAACTCATTGCGCAATATTCTCATACTGAATCATTTTGACACACTTTAATCCACTAGCTTGTATTGAGATAAGCATTGATAATTGTTTATTGCTTATGAGTTAATCGGTTAAGGGGTGATTAAGTTATGGAGTTTACAACTTACCCTGTCATACCACTGATGACAATGACCTGGTTAGCCTCTACTACCTGTAGAATCTCATCTTGTTGGTCCCAGGCTGGTAGTCTCTGTCTGCACTCCTGCATGTTTCTATATTTGGGTGAGGTCTGTATGATACAAAGGCAGAAAGTAAGTGTTGCTTTAATTACATGTAGTGATAATAATGATATCATCAATCATTAAAATATTCAAAGTCCAAATTGGGTCAAGGTCAAGGTAAATATCAAGGTTGGGTGATATTGTTGGATAGGGAATGGTCCAAGGCAAAAGCTGTATAAGTACATTTGTATCAAAGAATTTGAGTAAGCAGTGTTGGTGCTCGACAAAACGGTAAAATCTACTTAACCTTGTTACGGAAGGGCGCACAGACCGACGGACAGATGGACAGGATGATCACTATATGCATCCGCATTATACAAAGGTAGATGCCGGGGGCATAAAAACATTTTCTATATCTTAGTGGATGGTAGTTAAAAGCAGGCTGAAAATAAAGCAGAATGTGTTATAAAGTGCATTCTGCTTCCCTTTCAACCTGCTTTAACCCTTTGAACCCTAGTCCCGCATATAGGCGTGTTTTTCAAACAATGTGCATGTGAATAGTACACATGTCCTATGCAAACAGCGAAGACCCAGATCAGAGGGCTCCGAAAGGAGCCCTCTGATCAGGGTCTTCACTGTTTGTCATAATGCCAAACATTCACAAAAACAACCCTTAAAAGTTAGAAATGGACTAGACTAAAATGGAAACTGGAATTGTCCATTTAAAGTTTCAGGGAGGAAAGAGTTAAGTTTTTACCTGTATTTAAAATTACAAGCAGGATTAACCCAATATTATACCCCATTAATACACCTTTAATTTATTCCTCAACTCAAGTAAATAGTTCAACTTTATAGTCATGATTCATGAATATGTACAATAAGAAATATTTTTTCTATTTCAACAGAGTGTAACTTAAAGCAGGATGACAGTAAAGCAGCATTCTGCTTAACTTTCAACCTGCTTTAAAAGGTCACTCATCTTAAATACTAGAAACAGGCTATGGCGACAAATGTTCAAGAAACAAATTAAACAAGTTATATCAATCCATTATTTAAATATTTAATTTACCTTTTTTCTTTTGAAGTCATCAATCAGTCTCCTGTTAGTTTTGAGTATTTCTGCAGGATTCAGTCTTCTGACCACTTCTTTACTGGCAGATTTTTCAGCCTCCACCCTTTCATATTCTTTCTTCTTAAATTCTGCTGCTTGTCGTTCGTCTTCTTTCTTTTTAAATTCCGCTGCGTTCTCAGTCATTTTAATCATTGTATCAACAGCTCTTGCTATTTTCTCATCCTCCACTTTCTGTTTTGAAATTTTATCATGTTCTTTAGTATTTTCATTGTAAGTATATCTCGTATTATCATACTGCTTGTCTTGCATATTCCTTATCCAAGTTTTATTATTAGGTGAGGCACTAAATTCATATGGGGGCTCTTTAAGTACATCCTCAATAAGTGTTTCATCTTCCAGCATACTGACCACAGTGAAAACGGATGGTTCCAAATGTTCTGCCATCTTCTTTGCTTCATTTACAAGATGTTTTGATATGTTTAAGCATACATATTTTTCTAACAATACTGACGTAGTGGAGAAGGCTATGAATGGTGCTTCCTCTGGGTATTTATTGCCGGGTGGAAATCTGATCTCCACTTCATATTCATACCCTGTGCTACCCTCACTAACCTTAATATCATCATTCACAATATCTGGTATAGGAACTTCATGTTTCAGTCTACAGCGTCTACCAAATTTACACTTTCCTTTCAAATAGAATGGACAAGTTTGTCTGTTATCTACAGGCTGTGTTTTCCTCACAGTTTCGTTGCTTGGCTTTATAAGCTTATCTAGATGTGGGAGATCAAATTTCAATATCCATACTCTGTTTTTTATTCTTTCTGAAAACCTGTCATCAAAGATTGATTCTAGGGCCATCATTTCATCTTGCCTTTGCTCTATTACAGCATCAGTCTCATCCTCTGGGTTATCTGGCCGGCAATAACCAAAGCATTCTGCCAAGAGATACTCCAACGCCAAACCAAGGTCAGAATCACACAACTGAAGAGCCTCTGAGCACCGTGTTTTATGAAAACCATATCTGCAACAACAACAAAAATTAAGTCCGAGCACCAGATAAGGGTAGTTTTTCAAAAAATAAAATCTGAATTTCTGAATTAAATCCTATGGTGTCACTACTCATTAGAATCGTCTCAAAGAGACAATTCTAATGAGTATAACACCATAGGATTTGGTTCTGAAATGGGTGAGAAAATGTTTGATTTGTTGAAAAAACTCCCTCTTATCTGGAGCCCTGTTAAGTTATTGTTTCTGAGAAAACTGTCAAATACAATACAGCCATTGAACCTTGCAAAATCACAACTAATGCAGACCTGAATCAGATGAGAGATAGCGCTATTTTTATAGGACAAGTGCACTAGCTCTTTATAGGGTCTGTTTGTAAATGATGCATGTATATGTTATTAGGGTTAAAGCAGCCATTCTTTGCAAACACATGGTATTTACTAGTACAGTAAACCTCGGTTATAACGAACACCTCAGGACCTCAAAAAAGTGTTCGCTATAGCCGAAGTTTGTTATAACCGTATAGCGAACTAGTATGCTATAGGCGAGGTTAGTATAACGAACTGATCGGACTTATAACGAACACCAGACATATACATGTACATGTGTAAATCTATGCCATAATGCGGTTAAATGAAACATTATAAATTTGGCAAACAAGAATATTTATGTTTTAACGAAATAGTATTTCAGTAATTTGCAAATTCGTTTACCTTCAACATGACAGTTCTTACGAAGGTGGTCTTATTTTCATTGTTTATGGGACAAAACTTTAACGACTGGTCGCCATTTGCATTCATGCCTCAGTTTCGTGTCAGGCTAAAAATACATTCACTTTGGAAAAAACCTAACTGGCAGGTTACTAAAATACCAAAAACGAGGCTCTAATAGTTCCGCATTAGGGGAAACAAATAACTAATACATGTATTACACTTGACAAAACAATAATTTTAATAAATAAATCAACCATTTTACTTGGAGGAACAAACACAGAGATCATTTGTAGACTTATTCAATCCGTTCACTTCCCAGAAATAGGGATATTTGAAGAGCGGGCGTCCTTGAACCACTTGAACAGTGCAGCGTCCACGTTAACGTATGCACCCGATCTGTGTCGCTACGCTTTGGAGACAGTGTTGAGGTTTGATATTCTTCCTTTATTCTGCCGCTCTGCTTCATTATCCCAGATAGCGTACTTGTTGGAATATCAAAATCTTTGCTATTTCCGTTTTGGTTTTTTTACCTTTTCAAATTCAGTCACAATTTCAAACTTAGTTTCAACGGTTAATGCTTTCCTTTTTTTCTCCATTTTGTTTGTGTAATGAAAATGAAAGAGAAATTTTTGTGCAAGGGTTTATATTTTACGAAATGTGAAAGAATTCGACTTTTGCTCAACGCTTTCTAAACGTGATGTATAATAATTGTCTGTTAAAATCGCTCACACCTACACGCAAAGCATAAAGACTTTCACTGACAAACATTTTACCTGTGAGGTAATTATCGATCGATAATTACTCGGCGACATACAGTTGAAACACTCCAAATCTACGGTACGCTATAACCGATGATATTTTAATGAAATTTGATCGATCGGGACCGGAAAATGGTGTACGCTATAGCCGAGGTTTCGTTATAACCGAGTACACTATAACCGTATTATTTTATATAGAACAAAGAAAGGTAGGATTCGGGGATTTTAAAACTGTTCCTTATAACCGAGTGTACGTTATAACCGAGTTCGTTATAAGTGAGGTTTACTGTACCTCAAAACATGCACCTTCTTTCCATAATACTGAACAAAAATAACGCTTTAGGAGCTTTCTGCTTTACTTCTATTCTGTATTAAGCTGTCAGCTGTATCTAAATTAAAACTGTAACTTCATCTACTTTAGAGTGGTTGCTTAACACAAGTTTGTCCAAGGTACAATTATACTTCCTTCAGGAGCTTTTTGCACCACTTTGCCATGCATGCAATAATCACCTGGGGTCTGTTTCATAAAACTTCGTACAACAAATCTTGTTGTAAGTCAAAACTTTAAAATACATTGAAAAGACAATTCCAAAGAGATGTCACAAGACAGGATTAGATAGAGAAATAAATAGTATTTGAGACTTTTATAATCTGACTTACGACAACATTTGTCGTACCAAGTTTTAGGAAACGGGCCCCTGGTTTTAAAGATTACCACTGTTTCCTACTGGTACTTTGCTAAAGAAAGGTCATACTGTTTATACTCAAAAGACTTGTACATGTATATAAAATCTTGCATCTGATCCGGCTCCATACTTTTTGCAATGGGCATATGGGGCCTGTCTTACTAAACGTCGTACGACAAATGTTGTCGTAAGTCACTTTCTAAAATTCTCAATTATTGTTTATTTCTCCATCTAATCCTGTCATGTCACATCTCTTTGGAATAGTCTTGAAAAGACGATTCCAAAGAGGTGTAACAAGACAGGATTAGATGGAGAAACAGAAATTAGGCGTATTCTAAAGTTTTGACTTACGACCGTTTTTATCGTACGACGTTTCGTAAGACAGGCCCATGGTTTTTAGCATTAACACATTTATTGGAAAAGACTAACATCTCCACTATACCCGGGAAGTAACAGCCATACCTTGCAAGCTTGTTTACAGCCAGGGAGCTGACAGTATATTCTATTTCTTGCTCTGTATCATCTTTGGCCAGTTTGGGTGAAGAGTTTAAAGTGATGTCCTCCAGGGCCAGCTGGTTGTTGGTCATCCAGTACTGATTCTCCGCTCGGTAATCCATCTCATCATATTCATCCTCTCTGAATAAAATTACCAGAAATGCCAGAATTAATATCTAACCCTCCACCCCCTAGCTTTTTTCCAGCGGTTAATACTGGGAGTTGCTTTAAAATAAGGCTGAAAGTAAAGCAGAACGCTCCTGATGTTTGCCATACTTTCAGCCTGCTTTATGCATCCATTTGTCAGGATGCAGGAAAACATTGCTATGGTTCTTACCAGGTTTCCAAGGTTATAAAGCTTTTGAGTTGAGTCTGAAGTCATACTCAAGCATTTGATTGGTCAGATTTGAGCCTAGGCTCAAATCTGACCAATCAAACACTTGAGAACGTTCTTAGATTCAACTCAAAAGCTTTATAACCTAAAGTATGACAGTGTAAACTCTATGAGGACTAAGCGAAAGTGCTGAAAGGTGCTACTACAGAAAAGGGTTAAAATTATAGATATAAACTCACTGATTAGAAGTGTCTGTAAACAAAATCTCATTTGTGAAGAACTTAGTCTTTAACTGACCCAAAAATATTATATAGGGAGGGAAAATTAAGACATGGCTTACATTTGCAAACAGCTTGAATCCAGATCAGATGCCGCGTGACACGGCGTCTGATCTTGTAATCAAGCTGTTTCCCACCTGTCATTATGTTGTTTTTCTGACATAATGTCCAGTAAAACAGCAGATGGCAATTTTAAGCAGACAATATTGCAGCAGGGAAAGGGTTTCATATAATTGTCTTGTTTTTGGAACAGTGACAAGTGTTGTTGTCAGGAGGGAATCGTTGTTGGGAGGGCCTTTTTAGGGAGGGAGCACTCAGCACTGTACTTTATAAATGTTTACCTATCCATGTCTAACTCTTCTCCATGAAGATCTTTCAACATTCCTTTCACCATATCTTGATTTTCCTCACTCATCTGTAGATGTTGCATGGTCACTTTCCGTGCAGGGAAATGTCCCCTTTAATTAAGAAATAAGTTAATAAATTAATTATACTTAGAATCAATAACACAACATGTTATATAAGACTCTGATGACAGACAGAAATATATATACATGTACTTATTTCAACATAAATTGTACAATAACATTGGAACCTGTTATCACAAAAATACATATTCTAACATACTTTGCGCACGCCCCTATATAAACAAAGAAGCAACATATCTGTGTTTGAATTCTCAGTAAAACACTCATGCGCTGTAACGTTCTAACATGACGTCATATGGCTTCGAATTTGCGTACGCCAAGAAATGTAGCGCCGTTGCTTCAGTGCAAATTAAGGTTAAATTATGTGTTAGAATGGAAATAATAAATTCACGGTTAGTCGTTGAGATGCTTGTAATTAAACCACTCGGCCTAAAGGCCTCATGATTAAATTATTACGCATCTCAACTAGTGTTCGATTTCACGATAAAACACTGGTATGAATTTATTATTTCTTAAATAAACAATTATAAACAGTAACTTTAATAAGCAAAAATATGTGCAATTTAAGGCCAGTCGCATATGGAAGTTTTCTTGTGAGCGACCGGAAACGCATCTCGATGTGAATATACTAGAACATAATGAAAAGGTTGATAAACTTCACTGTCTGTCGTTATAGCTCAGTTGGTACACTGACTGACTAGCAATCCAAAGGTTCTTGGTTGGAATCCCATTTGATTCAAAACTTTTTTTTATAATTCATTGTCCGATTTTATTGACCTATCAGTCATGAATAATGCAGAGATCAAGGGTCAAGTTATATTTGTCTTTGTTGGTTAGAATCACTATCAGTGTCAGCTATGTATAGCTTGTCCAACTACAGTTTGGTTTAACTCTTTATCCCCTGAAACTTCCAAAGGACAATTCCAGTTTACAATAAAGGCTGGTCCATTTTAGACTATTTAGGGTTGTTTTATATACATGTAATGTATTGCAATATGACAAAAAGTGAAGTCCTGCAGGAGTCCTCTAATCAAGGACTTCACTGTTTGCATTAAACCAGTGTACTCTTGACAGTTACACTTTTGGTAAAGGACGCATTTATGCATTACTAGGGTTCAATGATGTTATTAAACTTGATTTGTAAGATTTGATGGAGCTATCAAACCACACATTTAAGCTTATCAATCTTTTTGTGTCTGTTTGCAACAATTCCAAGATAGATATGACCCATTAATTTATAATGTTGAAACAATATTATTAACCTTGAATGCAAATAGATCTATCGGACCCCAAATCTATGTATAGTATGAATAACTTACAATACAATACAGATTTTCATTTTCAAGGGAGGTAACTATATTTGAACTTCAAAATTTCCCCCTTTTTAAAAAGAAATTAAATTGCAATTTAATTACAATAATTCCAAAATTATAGAATTTTCTATTGCAAAAAAGAAGCTTTAATTTAATAGTCAAACATTGACTTGACTTATATTTAATTTGAAATTGGAATTTCCCTTTGATATGTTTCAGGGTAGAATGGGCTAATGAATAAGGCTTAAAGCAAAGTTGCGTACAAGTGACTGGTAAACTTGTTCTGTACAAACAGTGTAGACCCAGATTAGAGGGCTAATAAAAGAGACCACATATCAGGATCTACACTGTCTGTCTTTTTATGATGTATTGTCAAACACATTTTTGATAGTGGAAACTGGAATTGTCCATTTAATGTTTTAAGGGAGAAAGATTTAAGCTTGAATATACTTACACTGTGTCCAGAACTCTTGTCATGAACTTGTAACAATGTAGATCAGATCAGAGGGTTCCAAAAAATGAGCACTCTTATCAGGATATTTCTGTTTGTCATTTTGTAATAAAATTTAAAAAATTGAATATCTTATCAGAGTAGTAGTGACTGAAAACTTGTACAAACTGTGTATATATGAGGGACATTTTTAAGTACATGTAGTGGCAACTGATCAGTAACTTCAATATTATAAGTGCAAAATGCATGTGTTATATATCATTTTAAAGAGCAATTATTTGCTGACACGATGGTGTAACGCACAATAAGATCACATAAGTCAATAAGTCACAATATGTACCTAAATGACCCCTACTTCAGGACACTAGAAAATAGCACTTGTCAGAACATTATTTTTGAGGAAAAAAAAAAACAACTTTTTTTGTTGTTGAAATATATCAGTTTATGTCTCTATTTTAATGTAAATAAAAAAAATTGTTACCATTGAAAGAGTTATCTAACTTAGATATAGTTTTCTCAAAAACAACATTTCTTATTTTGCTTATAAATGAAACCTCTCTATATGTGCTTTCGAACACTATAATCTTTTTCTAGATCTGTATATCTACATGTACATTTTGATTTCGACGCATCATAATCTACAATGACTTTAATTATAGCCTGGTTTAATATAAAAATTTAGTATTTTAAAAAAAAAAAATCTTTATTTTGTTTATTATTAACATTTATTTCATTTATTATTTATTCGATTTTATTATATAATTTTTACTTTTTTAAATAGAATCATTTTATACTATGAAATGTGTGCATAATTGTCTGATTTTACTTGACAGAAAATTTCATAAATTTATTCAAAATTATAAAGCCATTATTACTGTATACTGTTTTGTTAAAAAAGTTACCTCTAAAATACACAAAAAGGTCTAGTGTCCTGAAGTAGGGGTAATTAAGGTTAATGTTGTGACTTATCGATTTTTGTGATCTTATCGTGCGTTATGCCATCGTGACGGCAAATAATTGCTCTTTAAAATTATATATATCATAAAATCACACATGCATGTTGCACTTATTAAATTGAAGTTAATGATCTGTTGCTCCTAAAAGATTGATCAGGGTCTGCACTCTTTGACAATTTGTAATAAAGTGTAAAATGTGTAAGAAAGAACCTTTAATAAAGTCAAAATGGACTTGCCTTAATTGGAAACTGAAAATGTCCATTTGATGCTTTAGGGGAGTTAGTTTCAAGGTGCACTATGTCATTTTCTTATCCTTATTATTACTTATTTCCATCAAGATTGATGATTATGAGAAGGGGCACTAAATTATGAGGTGCACCAGAGACTGAACCCAGTCTTGACACAGATGAACCAGTGGTAGAGCGTCCACTTGCAGTGTGGGAGATTTCCAGTTCAATCTCAGTCCGGGTCAAACCAAAGACTTAAAAATTGGTAGTAATGGCTTCTCTCCTTGACGCTCAGGATTTTGGGTTAGCATTACGATTGGTTCGTTGTTATCAGGATAAAATGACCAGCCGGGTTCAGTCCCTGGTGCACCTCAACCAGAGCCATCGCAAGATGGCACGCTCGACTATTCCAGGGTTTTTTCGTTATTGGAAATTTATTGCAATACTGAAACCAGAGCTACCTGCCTTGGTTGGGTGAAACAGTGGTTGCAGAGTAGCAGAATTTTTCATTTCTAAGTATAAAATATCTAATTAAATATATAAGGTAATTCTAAGTCCATCAAGGGCCATAACTCACACTAAATGCAAACTAGAATTACCTGCCTTGATTGACTGCACTAGTGGCAAGGTTGTGGTGAAGTTATAATCCAATACAAGCAGCAGTTGCAGAGATATAAGCTTATTTCTAGGTTGCACAAAAAACCTTAACCAAACTATCTAAGTCCATCAAGGGCCATAACTCACACTAAATGCAAACTAGAGTTACCTGCCTTGATTGACTGCACTAGTGGCAAGGTTGTCGTGAAGTTATAATCCCATAAAAGCAGCAGCTGCAGATATAAGCTTATTTCTAGGTTGCACAAAAAACCTTAACCAAAATTTCTAACTCCATCAAGGGCCATAACTCACACAAAATCCAAACCAGAGTTACCAGCCATGATTTGCTGCAGTAGTGGGGAGGCTGTGGTGAAGTTATAATGCATACAAGTATTGGTTGTAGAAATACAAGCTTATTTGTAGGTTGCACAAAAAACCTTAACCAGTGCAACGGCGACGCCGACGCCAGGGCGACTGTAATAGCCCTCCATATTCTTCAAATAGTCAAGCTAAAAATGCCCATGCTAGTAATACCCAAAAGGGTGTAAAGCAGTATCTATACAAAACAAGAGCCCCATGGGGCATATTTCGCTCACTTGAGAATAGCTGAAAAATGGAGAAAATGATTTATGTCCAGGACGGGGTCATTTTTTACCCAAGGGGCATAATTTGAACACTCTTGATAGAGGACCTATAGATGATGATATGTGCCAAATATCTAAGATCAGGGTAGTAGGGTTTTAGACAAGAAGATTTTTTAACGTTTCCATTGGAAAAATCCATCTTTAGCTCATGTGACCTACATATGCAACAGACTAGAACCATTTGTACAAAGATTCAAGATTCAAGATTCAAAAGTTTTATTGTAACTTAAACATATAATGTTTCTCGTTACATACATAATATATACACAAATATTACAACATGACAAGATATTGTTAGAATATAAACATGTTATAAACATATTTGTTATTTCATGATTTAACCTGATTGAACGTGTTTGACACATTCATGAGGTTGAGCTCTCATATAAATGTACTATACCCATATAATCTGGATAATATACTTAATACAACACCTATAAAAGTTCATCAGTTTTCATGAACACATTTATCAAGATATATTTATAGTTAACTCACTATATCATTAAACCCTTTGAAGATAACAACAATGCAATCCGCTATTAGAACAAAGACAAAGAGTTTGGATTCTGATCAGACCCACGTATGTGTAGACTGATCTGGGTCCAAACTGTTTATATATGTTTCCGATACAGTTTTCTCACATTTAAAATGCTAAGTACCATTTTAAACTTCGTTTACATTTACTTTAGACTGACGTAAAATAAATGCATTGTATATATACATACTTAATGCTCGTAATTCACCACTATTGCATGTTTGCATTAATGATACAAATTTAAACACACTTGGCCTATTATAGAAATGTTTACGTATAAAACGTTTTCTTAAATCATTATATATAGGGCAAATTAAAACGAAATGGTATTCATCTTCTATGTCGCGTGTGTTACATAAGTTGCAGAACCGTTGATTACGTTCAATTCTGTTTCGATCGTAACGTCCTGATTCTATTCTGAGCTGGTGAGAGGACAGTCTCAGTTTCGATAAGGCTATTCGATATTTACGTGGCAAATCATTTAGATATTCCTCAAAAACAAACAATGTTTTAAAATTCTTATACAAATATAGACTATTCGATATAGAAATGGAATATGTCCACTGTTGTACAAAAACATCAATCACCCTTTGTTTAAATATCAAGTGAAAGGAGTCGAGATCTACTGAGTGGGGGGATTCCCAAACATACGTGAACCCGTGATTATTTAAAAGCCCCTTAACATTATATAACCAATTCTTAACCCCATTGGTACAGCCCTCGAGCAGCGATCTATACAAAGAAGTCACAATTAAATTATCAAACGTTTGTAGTTTACACCAATATTTTATTATGCGTACATATCTATTAACATATAATGGATACCTCCCTAGCTCACCGTAGACTGCCATATTACAAGTTGATGTTTTAACACCTAATAAATATTTGCAAAATTTTAAATGGATTCGTTCTATTTCTTTTGATTTAGTAAACCCCCATATCTCTCCAGCATAATTTAAAGTTGATCCTACAAATGCATCGAACAATTGACATAACGTTTTTGACTTAAAATCAAACTTTCGTGTATTTGACCGTAATGTATTCAAAGCTTTCAGACCTTTACCTGCCAGAGTTTCTTGGTTTAAAACAAAACTCCCTGTATAATTGAATACTGTACCAAGATAGTTAAAATTATCAACTACTTCCAAAATATCTTCCCCGTACGTCCAAGTTTCATTTTCTTTTACCCGACCCCTGTTCCTAAACACTACTATCTTACTTTTATCCGTATTCACCTCAAGGCCCCAGTTTTCACAAAAACATTTCAATCTATCAAGACTTCTTTGTAACTCTTCGTGGTCAGTGGCTAATATCACCATATCATCAGCAAATAACATTAAAATAAAAACAATATCATCTAGTGTTAATACATTTGTGACGTCATCCTGCAGAAATAACTCAAGATCCTCAAGGAAAAAAGAAAACATTATCGGTGAGATTATGTCCCCTTGTTTTAACCCCACTGCGCTTTCGAAGAAATCTGAATAGGATCTACACCCTCTTATACAGGACTTCACCTTTGTATACATGTCACGAATGATGCGCAAAGTTTTACCTCTAACCCCCAAATTGTATAATTTATACCACAGGCCATTCCTATACACGCTGTCAAATGCCTTTCTAAAATCGATAAACGCACATGCCAATCTTTTCTTTTCACCCAATATCTTTTGTATAATAGCATTTAATACAAAAATTGCATCTATGGTGGAGCGACCCTTCCTAAAGCCAAATTGTGCATCGCTCGTGACGCTATTGTTCTCTGCCCAGGTAGACATTCTTTTATTCAATACACCTGTAAAAATCTTTGAAAGACAGCTTACTAATGTTATACCCCTATAATTGTTAACATCACTAGGGTCGTTTTTCTTGAAAAGTGGTATAATTACACCCTCTGTCCACGTTTCAGGAAAAAAACCCGAATTCAATATACCGTTAAAAATATCAACCATATGTGAGGCTAAAATATCACATGATTCTATAAAGTATTCATTTAAAAGTTTATCAGCAGAAAATGCTTTATTCCGTTTTAGTTTATGTATTACCTGAGTAATTTCCGATACAGTTATCGGCATATCAAGTTCCTCGAACGTACAAGAGTCTACGTTAAAATCAAAGTTAGAGCAAAATTCTTCCGCGTCATCATTAGAGACTGACGGAAAATTAGACTCTAAATTAGAAAAGTGTTCATAGAAATCTTCTGTGCTAATGCCGTTATTTTGTTTCGAAGCTTTGTTTGAAAAATGTTTCCAAAAATTCCTCGGCTGAGAATGCCGTAATCGTTCAATTTCCTTCATCTTATTTAAATCAAAACGGCGTTTTTTCTTACGTGCTAACTGCTTGTATGTACTTTTACTTGTGACCATATTACACCTGTTTTCATCAGTTTTACAAAAATTGAAAGAATTTCGTGCACTAACATATTTACGCTTAGCTTCTACACACTCTGCGTCAAACCACTCTGCTTTTTTACATAAACTCTTATGTGCACGCGGTCTGTCCGACACAATTCTATTTTTACTAAATAACGGTTCAGCAATACTATTTATAATATCAGTAAAACTAGAAATACATGTATCTGTGCCGTTTCTGCTATTAAAATCAGCATTCTGTGTTAATGAATTTAACAAAGGCAACTTAGATATAAGCCCCCGCCTAAAGTCATCCTTTAAACTGTCATTCCATCTAATATCAGTCGTTCAAACTGTTCATGCTTCTTATTTATAACAGTATTACATGGTATACTGAAAGTTAAAGATGCATGATCAGACCACTCACAGAAATCGTCTATTTGAAATTCGTTTATACAAATAAAATCTTTTACACATAACAATAAATAATCAATAACACTTGAGCCTTGCTGATTTGCATAGGTAAATGACCCGATACCATGATCTTTGCCCAGTCTACCGTTGGCTATTCTAACGGACGTCGATTTGCACATGTCCAGCAACTTTAACCCATGATTATTGCATACTTTGTCCATGGATACTCGCTCTAGCGGTGCATCCGGACAATAGTCTATTGTATCAGTAAAGTCTACAGCTCTATCACAAACAATATAATCCCTCCTGTCCCCCTTTCCCACGCGAGCATTCCAATCCCCACATAATAATACACGACCACGTGATTCATAATCATAAATATCATTCTGTACTAATGTAAACAAATCAACATCAATAGTGTTGTACGCCGGGGATCCTTCAACCCACATATATACACCTGCCAAATAAATATCTTCATCAATATTAAAGAAGGTTTTATCAATTTTAAGCCATATTACAGTATCATAATGGTTCCTTATCAACTCTACACCTTGTTTAACAGTATCTTTAATATAAATGACTACACCCCCACTACAACGCCTAGCTCTTCTACAAACTAGGTAAAGGACATCTAGAAGTGTCACCATGCCGAATATCAAAGCTCTGGCCATATTAGTTTCAGAGGAAAAGACATTTGAAAATTTCACTATATAACTGTTAAACTCTATGTAAAACTGTGAGCCCCGGGGCAGGCCAATTTTGACCCCAGGGGCATAATTTGAACAAACTTGATAGAGGACCTGTAGATGATGCTATGTGCCAAATACCTTTGCTCTGGCCCCTGTAATTTTTTACTAGAAGATTTTTTAAGTTTTTAAAGAAAAAATCTATTTTTAGCTCCTGTGACCTAGATATGCAACAGACCAGAACCATTTGAACAAAATACGTAAAGGATATCTAGAAGTGTCACCATACCAAATATCAAAGCTCTGGCTATGTTAATGTCAGGGTAGAAGATGTTTGAAAATTTCACTATATAACTCTATGTAAAAATTTGACCCCCGGGGCAGGGCCAATTTTGACCCCAGGGGCATAATTTGAACAAACTTGATAGAGGACCTGTAGGCGATGCTATGTGCCAAATATCTAAGCCCTGGCCCTTGTAGTTTCAGGAGAAGATTTTTTAAGTTTTCATTGAAAAAAATCTATTTTTAGCTCCTGTGACCTAGATATGCAACCGACCAGAACTATTTGAACAATATTGGTAAAGGACTTCTAGAAGTGTCACCATGCCAAATATCAAAGCTCTGGCCATATTAGTTTCAGAGGAGAAGACGTTTGAAAATTTCGCTATATAACTCAATGTAAAAACTGTGACCCCGGGGCAGGGCCAATTTTGACCCCAGGGGCATAATTTGAACAAACTTGATAGAGGACCTGTAGATGATGCTATGTGCTATTTATCTAAGCTCTGGCCCTTGTAGTTTCAGACAAGAAGATTTTTTAAGATTTCCTTATTTTTTCACTTTGGTTGCCATGGCAACCAGAGTTCTACATTGTTTTTAATTCTTTGAACAAATTTGAAAGAGCTTGACCCAAGGAACATTCCTGTACAGTTTGGTTGAAATCTGTCAAGCAGTTTAGGAGGAGATGTCAATTGTTAACGACGACGCACACCGTACGACGACGGACACAGGGCCATCCCAATAGCTAACAAAACACAAATGTTAAACCAAGATCCTCAACGCCAAGGAGGGAAGCCATTACAGTGAGTTTACTACTGTTATATGTCTGGGGAAAATATTGTGACCCAACAAGAACTCGATCCCTGGGTCTCTGGCTTACAGTGCCAGCACTTTAACCACTGAGCTACCGAGCCACCTGGTCTGGGACTTATTGATTTTTCCACCAAGTACCTGTACCCGACCACACTCAGTCACGCTTAGTAACACTACTTCCCCTTTTCCTCTGAGATTCACCCCGAATCTCACAAGGAACCATAGCCGAGAAAAAAAAGTTAAAAATCAACATAATGAACGTGAAATAATAAAATTTTGAACGCAAGGTTTTTCTAGAAGGACTAAAGGAACCAGAGCATGTACCTGGTATCGTTGGGCGCCAAATGTTATAGGACTGGTGAAAAAATCATGGCCCGACTGGGACTCGAACCCAAAGTCTCTGGCTTACCATACCAGCACTTTAACCACTGTGCTACCGAGCAATACGGTCCAGGACTTGTTGATTATCCACCAAGTACCTGTACCCGACCAGATTTATTTAGCCTAAGGGGCTATAGAAGTTCCCTAGAAGACAAAAGGTAGGTAGACTCAATCCTGCTACACTACCAATTTTTAAGTCTTTGGTTTGACTTGGCCGGGGACTGAACCTGCGACCTCCCGCACTGAAAGCAGATGCTCTACAACTGAGCTATGCAAGAGATCTTGCGATATATAATTATTGAAGAAACAGAAGCTGTCCCTCAATCTTCTGGGACGTTTTTGCCAAGATATGTCCTTGCTTCTTGCCATTTCGCCACTTTCTTGTCAATTCGGCACCTAAGCAAAACTTGGAATTCCGTCACGAGCAGGCTACCGAGGATGTCCGAAAACTACAGAGGATATCCGAATACTAGGACAGTTTCACTAAGTTAGATTTCAAGCGCCGAAAATGCGAAAGAAACAGGTAAAATAACAATAATTCATAAAAAGTTTCAAATCAAAGGACATGTTGGTAATTTTAACTCTATATGCCCGTTGTTACTTTTTATTGTAAAGTTGTAAAAGATATTATTTACTTTTAAAAAATTAAATATTTCAAAATCATTAAACAATGTTCAAATTTCATGAAACAAACTATAACATACTGCCAGAGCCTACATTGACCTAATTATCGAACGACCAATCAGAGGTGGCGAATTGACAAGAAAGCATCCCGGTGATCCAGAGCAATGACCTCGTTCAAAAATGGTACAGTAATTTACATTTGTGTATATTTCACAAGTTTTATTTGTATATATTCGTGTTATTGAAAGTTCAGTCAAGAATTAGATCCGTGAAAAAGTAAGAAATTTCATATCAGAAAGCGCATGCGCGAAAAATATAGCTAAGGGGGGTTACTAGAATAACCGGAATACACCGAAATACACCTAAATATACCTATTATGGATCATAAAACAGTATCGTCAATTCTCGTATTCTCGTGGTTTCTCATAATCTCGTGTCTTACGAAAACGGATTAAATGGACACTCCTGACATCTAGAAATAGGTCAAATCTTTTCCTCGGGTAAATTTATGTTGGAAAATGTTGTAAAGACCAATAAAACATTTTTTATGTTTGAATTATCTTTTTCCGAAATTTCAAATGTAAAACGTGTTGGATATTGTAATTCATTTAATACTAGTGTATAGTTAAAAATAAATAAACAAACAAAAATTGATGCTACAGACCAGAAATTTGTTAATATGATAGATTTAAAGTGACTCTAAAAACACTTCTCTAAACTGAAGAGTTAACCCCCTCCATAGCAACAAACGTTGACAACCAATCAGAAGGCACGAGAATACGAGAAACATTTGACTGATTCAGATCCTGTAGGGAGGTGTATTCAAACGTAGTAATTACCAAGATATTATTTTATTATTATTATTTTTATGGATGATATACTTTAGTCGGAGTTTCAACTGTTTTTTAAGCCACAAAGAAAAATTCTTAAAAGCAATGTATGTGCTTTATATATATTTTAAGGCTTAGCCACACGAGAATAGGAGACAACAGCATATTACATGATATATATACACATTTTATGCACAGGGCCCCGACACGATTAATTTTTAGGGGAAAAAATTGTCAGAAAGTATATATAGAGACAAGGGATACAACTGATTTTCAGCATATTCTCACCCCATCTCGACAGAACCGGGCATATCATGAATAAATATTGATGAAACGACACCCTTTTTGCATTTCTGCCTACTAATATGATACCCTTCCATAAAAACATAACATAAAACCAACTGTAAGCATACAATTTTAACAGCAACTGCGTCCACTCATTGAAATCACCGATTTTCGGAAAACGGGACAGGTGTTCGTTCATAGCCAACACAGCATTAGACACCTCTGTGCGCTTGTTTAGGCGCTATTTTCGAGCATTACAGTAATACAGTTCCATAGATATCAATGTTGACACATATAAAAGCTGATTTGTACTCAAATCATTGCCATACCATCAACAAATTAGCATGTTTTCATCGGCAGTAAAGTTATTCTTGTACATGTAAGCTTTTTTGGTACGGCAATGATTTAAGAAGAAATCAGATTTGATCGGTGTCAAAAATGTATATCTATGCAACTGCATGACTGTCATGTTCGATATTACCGCCTAAACAAGCGTGCAGTTATGGCCAATGACTGTAATGCTCGAAAATACCGCCTAAACAAGCGTACAGTAGTGGCCAATGCTGTGTTAGCTATGAACGAACACCTGTCCCGTTTTCCGAAAATCGATGATTTCAGTGAGTGGACGCAGTTACTGTTAAAATTGCATGCTTACAGTTGTTTTTATGTTATGTTTTTATGGAAGGGTATCATATTAGCTAGACAGAAATGCAAAAAGGGTGTCGTTTCATCAATATTTATTCATGATATGCCCGGTTTTGTCGAGGTGGGGTGAGAATATACTGACAATCAGTTGTATCCCTTGTCTCTATATATACTTTCTGACGATTTTTTTCTCTCAAAAAGCAATCGTGTCGCGGCCCTGTGATTTTATGTACTAATCTGTTAAATTTGCAAAGAAATTTTGCAAGTTGAAGGTAATAAATGGTTTTCTGTTGAAATCGTAACCGAAATACACTTCGAAGTTACGATTTCAACAGAAAACCATTTGTAACCCACAATTTGCACGTTTTCTTTGCAAATTTAATAAATTTGTACATAAAATAAGTATATAGATCATGTGAAACTATTCTATGAACCATACTAGGTATAGTTAGGTGTATTTCGGTGTATTCCGGTTATTCTAGTAACCGGCTAAGGGTGGCGAAAACACAGGTAAACAGGCTACTTGCCTTCTTGGTGCTGATGATTGAGTACTTGTTGTTGTAGCTGATGTAGATCTACCTCCTGATTGAGGCTGCTGGGAAGGACTTGGAAATTGATCATCATCGTCATCTTCTCCATATCCGTCGTCAGCATCCCAAAGATACTCTGAATCAAACTTTCTGCCCCCGTGTCCCTGGTGTGAGCCTCTTTTCTTTTGCTCTTGCGGGCTTTGTCCTCTACCACGATTACTCCCACGGCCGCGACCACGAGTGAAACGACCCCCGCCCCGATTAGGCCGTCCCCGACGTTTCATAACTTTCTGATCCATAGAAAATATTGCTAAATTCCAACATTAAACCATGTTGCGCTGCCAAATGTAAACTTTGCGGAATTCTCCGCCGTGAAGAGCTACTCTTGGTCATTGAAACGCTCGAAATATCTATCCTCTTTTTCGTAAAATCAAAGCACTGTCCAGACGATTCCGGGTCGTTTCGGCCCTGAGTCGTTTCGGCCGTAGGGTCGTTTCGGCCTGGGTCGTTTCGGCCTTTTTGAGGGGGTTGGTCGTTTCGGCCCTTTTCATTTTTTTTATGTGATTTAATCAAATTTCAGGGAAAACCTGTTGTCCTAAACGTGTTTTGAACATTATCTGTGCGATGTGTTCCGTTCCCTAAAAATGAAGATTTGGACTGTTTTAGAGTGGTAAAGACAAGTAGACATTATAGAATTAGTTCGCCCTGTCACGTCAGCCATTGGTGTAAAGTTTTTCACCACAGTGTTTCCAGTTGGCACCATCGAGGTTATAGTTAAATACAGATAAAATGATAATCAAATACAGTAAAACCTCTTATTACGACCTTTTAACGAAGGTTAATTAATGGATTTATTTCTATAAGATTGAATTTAGTGAATGTAATGGTTTTTTTACTGTTACTTAGGGTTTCTTTAACACGCCGTATGCGATAATCCTTATTTTGCACTGTGGATCCTGAGCATACAGCACGTTCTTGACTGATCTCGGTGCAAACTGCCAGATACTGCTATCGATATTGTTTTGTAATTTCCTTTCAAAACACTTTTTAGCAGAATGTTATAATAGGCAGTGCTTCTACATCTTTTTTAATCCTTCACAGTTGTTGATTTTATTGCATTTTTAGCGATAAAGTTTATCATAAAATGCCAAACACCGCATACCTTGATATCATGTTTATACGCCCTCTGACCTGGGTATACACTGTTTGTACAGAACACGTTGTCAAGTCACTATTAACGTACTGTTTACTGAACCAATTTCCCCCTGAAACTTCTTAATGTCAATCCCAGCATTCAATTAAGCCATAACAAATAACTACATCAATAAACTATTGTTAAAACTTACGCTGGCCTGTCCAGTTCTGTTCTGTTCTGCTACATGCAGATGCCTACCTTTTCGATATACATCTTTATTGTTAGTCAATTAATGAAGGTGTCAACACGCGGTGTCTGCCTCATATACAGCGTACTTTGCAGACACGCGGCGATTAGTGGTGGCAAAAAAATCTGATTTTGGGTGATATTCGATTTTTTACACCGTTTTTTAACCTGCTTTATTGGCTTACCTTTTCTGTCAGTGTTTAAATGGACATTTAAAGCAGATTTTAACAAGCAGAAGTTTTGATGTGTCTAGAACGTATCAAAGCGTTTCCTTGTAAGATTAGCTGTTGCTGTTTGCTTTTTATCCGTTCAGTATGCTTATATAGATAAGCCTGAGCGTGTAGATCTGTATATTATATCATGTGATATTTGTGATACATATTGTATGTTTAGTTACTCTTAAAGAGAACAGTCTCTTGTAATTCTATAAAGAATGGCATGGTTATGATTTTAAGTGTATGTCTGTACTTGTATATGTATTGTTACCATGATGAGACTTAAATAAACAAATAAACTGGCAAGTGATTAATTGCGTTAACACCCCGCTGTTACAGATTAACGCGTTTGTTATCCGCTAAGGTATGGCACTTACTTAAATTACTCTAAACTATTTTAGCTTTTTTTTATTATCAGAAATATTTTTTCAGCATTATTGTTGGTATTTGTAAATAACTTGGGAAATAAAACGTTATATACATATTTCAAATATACAAAAATGTCCACCAAACTCTTCTAAACTCCTCTAAAACATCACTCATAAATTACGTTTACCTCCACACCATAAGCCAATAATTCGACTTCTGATTTAAATTCAACCAGCATTAGCATTATTTTGATGATGAAAACAATATTTCGACAAATTGTGGATTTATAAGAATCGTCGTGTTACGTACAGGCTACATACGAGTGCCATTATATACAGTCAATATTGTACCACACGAAAGCTCATTAGAATATATTAATAGTAAGTATACTGGATTTATTTAATACGATCAAAACAGGACATAGTTAGTTTCTGCAATTTTCATATACATTGTACATGTACGTGCGTTCTCTCATTGTGCTCTATTACTACAAGATTTACTTTTTTCTTCATACTACATGTACATGTATTTAGTTCTTTAATCCAATACCCCATACTTTGTTTCTGTCTTTAAATATAGACCTGAAGCGCACCTTAATGTGCTTTTTTTGCATTACTTTCAGCCTTAGTTAACACTGGCACATTTAACCCTATGGACGAGTATAATTGTAATTTAAAAACAATGCACCTGTTAAGATTACGCTTGTTCTATGCAAACAGTGAAGAACCTGACCAGAGCAGCTGGGGCTCCTTCAGGAACCCTCTGATCAGGGTCTGCACTGCTTGCATAGAACAAGCGTAATCTTCACAGGTGCATTGTTGCAATTTATTGTTAAAATTGACAAAAATAGACAAATCGCCTATACTTAATTGGATATGGGAATTGTCCATTAACAATTTCATGGTCGAATGAGTTAAACTATTCTCTACTTATTTATCTGAACACATATTGCTTAAGTTGCAGGTTCGTGCCTTTATGCAAAATGGATGATGGTTCAGGATAAGGGTGCTTTTAAAAGACATTACATCAATTCAATTTTATTTCTATTTCTATAAAATTAATTAAATTAGAATCTAGATCTACATATGTTATGTCAAATTTATCAGATCAGGGTCTCCTCTGTTTCACAGTATGTTGATGAAGGAAATATCAGGATCTATACAGTATGTTGATGAAGGAACAATCAGTGTTTACTCTGTTTTTACAGTATGTTGATGAGGGCACGATCAGGGTCTACTCTGTTTTTACAGTATGTTGATTTTGGAACGAAGTTGTGCTTCATATGCAAATATAAATTACTGAAATAATAGGCCGAAACGACCCACCAAATGGGCCGAAACGACCCACCCCTAAAAACAGGCCGAAACGACCCAGGCCGAAACGACCCGTTACCGTCCAGACTACTTCATGTGGCGTTTGTCCAAATCTATTTTATATGATAAGAAAAGCAGTTAGTATTTAGTAGGAAGGTAAGTACATAAGTAGGTAGGACTCAGGGCCGGACCCAAATAGTTCTAAGTGGGGGATGGGGCACTAGTTGGGAGGGATTTAACACATCCCATAGGAGTCCGGGGGACCTGTCCCAGTTTTTTTTAATTAACACTAAAATGGTGCATTCTGAGGGCATTCTAGAAAGAAAGTTAACATCAGTACAATAATGTCTTCCTGTCTGTCTGCCGCCTGCCTGTCTGTCTGTTTGTCTGTCTGTCTGGCTGTCTGTCTGTCTGTCTGTCTGTATGTATGTATGTATGTATGTATGTCTGTCTGTCTGTCTGTCTGTCTGTCTCTGTCTCTCTGTCTCTCTCTGTCTGTCTCTGTCTGTCTCTCTGTCTCTATCTATCTCGCCCTCTCTGTTTCTCTGTCCCTGGCTCTCTCTCTGCATCACTCTCCGTCTCTGTCTCTCTCTGTCTGTCTTTGTCTCTGTCTCTCTCTGCCTGTCTCTGTCTCTGTCTCTCCCTCTGTCTCTCTCCATCTGTCTCTGTATCCCTTTCTCTGTCTGTTTGTCTCTCTCTCTCTGTCTCTGTCTGTCTGTCTCTCTGTCTGTCTGTCTCTCTCTGTCTGTTTGTCTGTATGTATGTCTGTCTCTCCCTCTGTGTCTCTATGTCTCTGTCTATCTCTGTATCTGTGTGTCTCTCTCTGTCTCTGTGTGTCTCTGTCTATCTCTGTATCTGTGTGTCTCTCTCTGTCTCTGTGTGTCTCTCTCTGTTTTCTCTCTCTCTCTCTCTCTCTCTCTGTATCTGTCTCTCTCTCTGTCTCTCTGTGTCTGTGTCTCTGTCTGTGTCTTTGTCTGTGTATCTCTGTGTGTGTGTGTGTGTGTGTGTCTCTCTCTCTCTCTCCCTCTATATCTCTCTCCCTCTCTGGTATGCATGTTCATCCCATTTGATATTGGCTTTGGACCTGTTTTTCCCTGCAGTTTCACTGATCTTCAAATTAAAAAAAAACAACAGACGAGCGTTGCCTCCGCGTTTTGTGCTCATGTTAAAGTTTTCTTGTTGTTTCTCTATCTTGTGGAATAAAAAACAGCTTTTTAAATGAAACAATCAAATTTTAAACATCAATATCATAATTCATCCTAGAATCACAGCATTTTCGACCCCATTTTAGTCTCAAAATACTACGAAAGAGCCATGAATACTGGATGGAGAACAGTAGAGGTCATTCCCTGTTAACCCCTTTACTGCCTTACCCCGAGTACAGTTGTTATTTGCAAACCGTTTGGATCCTGACTAGACGCCACGTTACGGATCCAAACTGTTTGACACTCGTTTCAATATTACCTAAAAATTGTTTTTTAGAAATAGAAGCAGACGACAATTGTTCAAATTTGATGACGTCATGGCAGTGAAGGGGTTATCTCATTCTACAGTATATGCCAAAGTTATCCCCAGGGCTACCATAAGTCGACATGAAAAATCCTAAGATTTCCAAATTTGCATTTTTCAAGTGCGATTTTACAAACCGTACCTTTACCCCATCGCCTGTTTCTAGTTTTTTAGACACGTGGACGCTTAAATCAGGCTGAAAGTAAAGCAGAATGCGCCTTAAGGCGCATTCTGCTTTACTTTCAGCCTGCTTTAAGCTATCGTGTACTAGAAAAAAATCCGAAGATTTAGGAAAAATCCGGAGAAATGGCAGCCCTGTATCCCGTATTTTAACTATATAATATAAAAATAGCTGTAGCCATTAATTTCTAACCCCGCCTCTATCCGCTCCGATAAGTGTACCGCTGAACATTACTAGGCCGGTCCGGGAGCATGCTCCCCCGAGAAAATTATATTCGTAGATGGTCTCAGCTCTGGTGCGTTGTCAAACAGTTGTCATTTTCTACAATTAATTGCAATGCGTTTGGGTTTCGTTTGCGTTGTAAACGGGAAAGAATAGCTTCTTCTTCGATATATCTGGCGAAAGGAAAGTAAAGCAGATACTGTGTTTTGTTGTTTTCCGATAGCATTAGCATTTCTGAATAACTTTTAATCGTAAAAGCATACACTGTGCAGGCAGGGTGGATTTTCTGTATCGATAAATAGGATAAATACATATACATATATCCGGACAGTTGATTGTTGAACCGAGTCTGTTCATATGCTTGGTACGAGTGTATTGCTATTTGAAAACAGTTTCAATCTTGACCAGACTCCGAGTAACTCGGCGTCCGACCAGAGTCCACATTATCTTAATATACTCATATCATTGTAACTCTACGTATGGTAAATAAAAGCTGAGGACAACTACCTTGAAAGTCAATGGCTTAACCGGGGTATATTATATTCGACTTTCGCTTTCTACATGTAAGATAGGGTACATTTTGGTTATATAATACATGTTGGTTCACATCAGATGACAGTGTGATATAGTATTCACACCGGACTTACGGATATCGGATAACAATAGTGGTGAAGGACTTTTTGATTTAGGTGACATGTAAACGATTATTGATCTGCACTGAAATAAAACGTTAACTTATTGGACTAGTCAGGGATAGTTCTTTAACCCATTACCTCTTAGCCTATTTCTAGCTTTGAAAAAAGATGACCACTTAAAGCAGGTTGAAAGTAAAGCAGAATGTGCCTTAAGGCACATTCTGCTTTACTTACAGCCTGCTTTAAGCTACCATCTGCTAGGATATAGAACATATTTCTTCTGGTACATATTCTTGGCTGTATAAATTGGAACTATTTATTTCAGTGAAGGAATAAAAAAAGAGGTGTAAAAAGGCGTTTTTAAGGGGTAATGGGTTAATTAATAAGGTATTATTTGGCGTTGTCATTTCTTTAGTACCTTTTCTATGCAATTAATAGGTCCGTTCAGACCGTCAAAACTAACCATTAAATTAATGAATATTCTAACACGACTCGAAACCTACGGCATATAGACAAAGAACACCGAGAAACGTATATTACGTCGCGATAATGAACTGCACGCGCGGCGTTTCCATCCGCTGTTACATTTGCCCCATACGCGTAATACATAAATATATTTTTTATAATAAAAGTCGCGTTAGAATTAAATCTGTCATTCCTTCATTCTAACACGACTCGAAACCTACGGTATATAGACAAAGAATACCGGGAAACTTATATTACGCCGCGATAATGAACTGCACGTGTGGCGTTTCCATCCGCTGTTACATTTGCCCCATACGCGTAAAACATAAATAGTTTTTTTTATAATAAAAGTCGCGTTAGAATTAAAATAACAAATTCGTACGTGTCCATTACCGTGCATTAGATCACAGTTAGTCGTTGAGATGTGGATAATTAGATCACTCGGCCTAAAGGCCTCGTGATCTAATGAATCCACATCTCAACTCCTAACTGTGATCTAATGCACGGTAATGAACACCTACGACTTTGTTATTTCTTAAATAATATACCTTTAACCCTTCACTGCCATGACGTCATCTGCACAGACAAATGCAGTCTGCTTTTAGTTCTCAAAATCAAATATAAAGTAAATTTGGGGTATTTTGAGTGTCAAACAAAGTTTTGACCCTGCTCAAACGACACGTCACGAGGCGTCTGACTAGGATCATAATCATTGTAGATATACAGTGGAAAAAACGTTATTCTTTACCGTTTAAACGCAAACGAAACGCAAACGCATCTCAATAAAACGAAGATAAAGACGACTTTTCGACAATTCTGACTATTCATGTTAATCTGAGTGGCAAACAGTTTGGAGCCGGATAAGACGCCGGGTTACCCGGCGTCTGATCTGGCTCCAAACTGTTTGCACGGGAAATAATAGTTTTAGTGTAAACGCGTTTATTGGGAAAGAATAACGTTTTCTCTACTGTAATGTGGGTAAGGCAGTGAAGGAGTTAACCAATATTGTCGATGTACCGTCTGCCTATAACGTGTCGTCTGATTTATATACATGTACATGTACAATGTATCAGAATGGAGATTATGAGTCAGGATGCTGATCAGAGGCCTATTAACTGGACCTTTGATCAGGACCCAAGCTGTTTGTAAAGGCTGATTTCGTCGTGATTGGCTTTAAAATTGTCGGTATCTGAAGGACGTCAGGGTCCGGTTACTGAACTATTTAAAGTTTTGGTAGACCAGACATATATGCGGTTGTATTGATTATGTCTCTTTACGGTTTACTCTGGGGGTAAATCAGTAATGTGATCTGCTTCAAGTTATTAACAGATTCAACTGGGTCGACGTTTCTTGGCCTGTTCAGCTAAAGGCTGACTTTCCGTTTTTTACGTTTCCCCATCTGCGTTGTATTACTATACTTGATATTTGAAATAAAAATATCTCATTTCATATCTTTAATAGCGACAGCAAGTTCATTTTGCAATACCCATGTTTAAATTTCGATTCAAATGCACATGGTTTAGAAGATTCTTGTATTCCCAAATTGACAAGAGTGAGTTGAGACAAATGACAACCAATAATTGCAAAAAAGATACTCTTTATGTTACATAACACAAAAAGTGACATACAGGAACAAATAAGTCTAGATTATTTAGTGTATCTGCTATATGACAACGCCAGTTTAAAAGATAGAAGACGCATATGTGCATCGTAGTCCAAACTGACAAAGCAGTGTCTTTAACATGTCTCAAACAGACAAAGACACTTCAACTACAATGTAGATTGTATTTTTTCATCCAGCAGTATCACCATTGCCTCGTGTTCGGCAGCGGCGTGCGTTCCCTATTAAAATTGACCAACTATGTTTTACTACGCACTACAGCAGATTTACCAGCATCAGTGTTGACATGACTCGAGCATCAACGTAATGACAGCAGCCTCCCCGTTACGTCTATCCAGTGTGGACCCTGATCAAACACATTACATACTACATCATTAACTAGTATAATCTAACTCAACTGCGTACATTAAACCCCTCTAGTGCGACCACAAAACTGTGTTAAGTTTCAGGGATTTAAGGCAGGTGACTGCTTAAAGCAAGGTGAACCTCATACAGGAGCTTTCTGTTTTACTTTCAACTTACTTTAAGTGGTCACCTGTATTCAAAATTAGAAAGAGACTATATACTGTATGGAGTAAATGGTTAAACCATGATATTTTTATGTTGTAGTTAAAGGGAAACGTTCTCTGCTGATTCAGAAGTATGTCAACATGACGGACCTAACACAGTATTACAGTGATACAGAAACAGAAACACAAAGACTGTTGCCCAACCAACACTCAAATCTCACAACCCATTCACTGGATTTTACCAAGCCCAAACGAAATGCTAGTCCCAGACTGGATAATGACTCTCTCTTAACATCCTCGAGCCACATTACAGACTCCAGTGCAGCACTGGCAACATACAGTGAACATTATACAATACAGAAACCCCCAGCAAACAAATCAGGTTTGATCTCAGGAAAACGACCAAACAGTAATGGGTACAATACAAAAAACAATCATGAAAATGGGTACGTTGCCAATGGAAATACACCGGTGTCCAATCTTAGTGTTCTACACGTGAGCTATGTGGTCAAGGAGTATGTTGGATCTTGGTGGAAAGGCGCCTGCTTACGGAAAGTCAGAAAGAAAACCGTATTAGATGACCTATCGATCTTGTTAAAGGCCGGGGAAGTAACTGCAATATTGGGAAACTCAGGTAACACAATATTTTTGTATTTATATATGTGTAGATTGTGAACTAAGATGTACAAATACCAGTATTTGGATATACACGTACTCGTATAGACCCTACTTTGGTGGTAATATGTTTGGTATAGCTTTATTTGAAGTTAAGGATGGTACGTTCTGTATCTGTCTCTTACACGGAAGCTAGGCTAGGAGCTTTCGCCGTTTTTGTATTGTTCTGGATGGATGAGTTGGGTTTACGGCACTGTGATACTGAGTAGGTCATATAGCGCCCATGGATAATGAGATGAGATGATTATGATGAGGAATGATTTTAGGAAGATATTTTTTGCCAAACTGATTCGATGCAATGCAGCACATAGGATAAAAACACCGACATGCTTTCCTTTTTCTTATTGGTCTTCTTTTCTGTCAAATAAAGAAAATCATCTCCTATCACAATTAAATTCCAGCATGGTTTCAAGGTAGGAAGGTTTCCGGGGTGTATGGTTCTGAAACCTATTGTACCTTGTCATAGATCTACATATATGTAAATACAAAGTCGAACTTCGATATCTCGACTCGGTTAAGTCGACATACCCGTATTTCAAAGTTAAAACGTGGTTGAGCCACGTTTTAACTTTGAAATACGGGTATGTTCGACATAACCGAGCATGAAATAATGAAGTTCATGTGTCGACATATCGGATAGTTCGAGTTAAGCGAGTCGAGATATCGAAATTCGAATGTATAATTTATTGCAATATGAGTGGCAAACAGCATGGAACCAGATCAGACGCTTTGTTACTCGGCGTCTAATCTGACTCCAAACTGTTTGCAGTGGATATACTTGTTTTAGAACAAGTAAACGCGTATACTGGGAAATAATTACATCCATTGAATCGTACTCACCCTTACTAATATCGTTGACCCGCTACAAAATATTCTCGAATATACCTATTGTTAATAATAACACATTTAGTAAGAACCAACACATATAAACGTATGGGTCTAGCAAGAAATGTTGTTCATTTTAGTTATATACTCAACAAATTAATGAAAATATTTCAGGGTCAGGGAAAACCTCACTGTTGGATGTAATAACATGCCGCTCAAAAGGTGTTGTTACCGGCGACGTCCTATTCAACAACTCCGTCTGTACGCGTGACGTCATTAAACAGCATGCGGCTTACGTCATGCAGGCTGATCGTCTGCTGCCTAACCTTACTGTAAGAGAGACTTTGAGATATTCTGCTCGCCTCAAACTACCGGGAGACACTTCAGTCGCAGATATAGAGCACAAGGTAGAACTACGGTAGTAATTATGACGCCGAAGCCCGACCAACATATTCACCACAATTAAACTACCTGTTTAAAGGGACTCGCAACCGAATGGTGTACGTGTCAAAATAAAATAAAATACTCAAATAAAAGCAAATTTGTGGCATTATTTGGCTTCTGACATTAAAAAAATATGATCAGTCCAAAAAAAGTCTCAAGAATCGTCACCGAATCTTAGTTTTTTATATATTTTCCATCGTTTTTCTTTAGCGTCAGCTGACGGTATAGTTGTTGTTGTTGCTTCTCTACACGGGCTCAGACATAAACCCTAGCCGAATAAAGTATTATCGATCGCTACCAGTGAAGTACGTTAATTCGCTACCATATATATAGAGAGCGTTGGTAGCCGAGGCAGTAAAGGCACTTCTTCATTTTTCATGTTTGTCTCCGCATGGAGGGTCACGGGTTCGAATCCCACCAGAGCTTCTTCTTTTCTTTTTTTTTGAAATGCATTTTTAACAGAATTTATTATCCTAAACTAAATCTTACCCATTTATATAAGCATTTGACATATATTTACAAATTACTATTTTTAATGCTAAATCCGGTTGCGAGCCTCTTTAAAGCTTCCGTTGTCTTTGACATTTATATATATAGCTGGGAATTTCATGCCTGAAACATTAAAATATGTATCAGTGTATATCCTTATCAGACGCCTTTTTTGTTTGCACTAGTAAGGGTCCAAACTGCTTGCAAATATGTCGTCGGGCTTAGCAATGAATCGGATTAATACTGCTGATTTGGTTGATACAAACAAAATAATATTGGGAAGGGCAACGAATTAATTCCATCTTGAATAGTTTCTTCTGTTACCGGTATAATTTTATAACACCTGCTCTTTCGTTATAAAAGAAAATTAAAAAGCCTACGTAAGAAACAGCTTTTGAAACGAAGTTTTAAAAAAGGCTCAACACTTCGGTAAGATTTCATTTGTAATGACATAATTATGTTCACAGAATGTTCTCAAATACGAAACAATTCATGAACAGGTCATGAGTCTTTACTAGTAATACGCCTAACAAGAGAGTTTCAGGGACCCGTCAAACTTAAAAAATACGCTATATCTAATTTCTTCGTCTAAACCTGTCTTGTGACATCTCTTTGGAATCTCCTTTCCAAGACGACCCCAAAGTGATGTCACAAGACAGTATAAGATGGAGAAATAAATGATAATTGAGAATTTTAGAAACTGGCTTACGACACTTTTTGTGTTAACTGTTACAGGATATTTTCAATGCTCAGTGTATGTTCAACAAACGTTCAGTTTAGTGTCGTATATGAAGCTGGCGATGCCATCAGGGACCACACTATTCTGGGTGAGGGAGACTTTATTCCTTCACAATAAAAGCGTTTGTGCTAAAACAAGTATTTTCATTGCAAAATGTTTGGAGTCAGATCAGACGCCAGCTTAGCTGACATCTGATCGGATTCCAAACGGGTTGCCACTCAGTTAAAACAAATTGCCAATCTTTTCAAAGCAGTTGTTGTGTTCTACATTATATAGCTTCGGGTTTGCGGTTGGTTTCCTTTTAACGGGAATGTATTTAGCGTGTTTGGAACTTTACCCAATAAGTTTCATTTACATTCGGCCTTATGTTATTTAAATTATTTACAACAAACAATACTCAGATGAGATTCCGCATTACGCTTTACTAGACAGTCACCTGTAGGCATTCAAGCGCTTTGTAATTTACAAAATATTTGCAAGTTGTCGTGTTTGATTACTTATGAAGTATACTATGCAACAACGATTATGCCATATTTATAACCCCACATATAGAGGAATCGACAGACACAGCTTTGGGTTTCCCTGGAGACAAGTTAGCATCTTCCGTTTGTAATGTCCACATAAGGTTAAACGTTCTCGTACTTCGGAATTACTGTTTTAAAGATGCATTTAAGTCACCCGGTAGCCCATCCACAGTTCGAACAAGGGAGAAAAATAATATTTTATAATAAAGTAAAAAATGCCAATATAACCATAAATAACATACAATGCAGTTTATTGTTTTCGGGACTTACTTGACGTAAGTAATGAAGATATTAAATATGAAAACATGACAAAGGAAACGCTTTACTAGTAAATCGGAATAAGGGGAGATCCTTTGAAAGCACAGAAACAAAGCAAATACTGAAAATTGCGGACTCGGTTTAATTGAGTCTGTTCATGAGCAATACTGAAATATGCAACAGTGCTCACCCCCCCTAGCACCAAACTTGCTTTATTTTAATATATTGTGTAGAACCTCGTTATAACAAACAGTTTATTATCGTTGATCTTAGGGCGATATGAGCATTCATTACCCTCAAAACTCATATTGCTCGATGTGGGATAAATCGGCCTTCATACCGCCTTACAACAAGGACAAACATGTAAATATATATTGTCTCTTCCGTCAATATAGGTGACTACAGTGATTATGGAAATGGGGCTTAAGGATGTTGCCGACTCCAGAATAGGGAGCAGTATCATCCGGGGCATTTCAGGCGGGGAAAGAAGGCGTGTAACCATAGCAACACAGCTTCTGAAAGACCCAGGTAGATAACATCTTGTTTCGACGTCAGTTATATAGAAGCCCTTTTCCATTGAATCGAACCTCCCGGCCTCTCAATTTTACTCTCCCCTGAAACTTGTTATAGACAAGTCCAGTTACATATTAATTGAGTCCATTCATGTCTATTTAGGATTGTTTTCGGCAATACATTGCAAAATAACAAACAGCGCGAACCCTGATCAGAGGTTTCATTTACAGTGGGAAAAGTTTACATAAACAAATTCAGCAAATACGAAGCAATATTCATTGTACCCTTAACTACTAGACCCGGCTGCGTTGACAATGGTACTTTGTACTTGCAAACAGACAGATACAGAGATACCTGTTGGTTAGGCTTTACTCAAATCAGTTATACGACTCCACTACTGTTTGGTATATATGCTATGAATAAATGGCTATGGAAGAAAGGGTTAATTCTTTAGCTGCAAAGTTGCCTCGTCTGCTTTAACCCTCTTACCGCCATAATATTGTCTGCTTTGGTGGTGGCGTCTGCCATGTTTCTAAAGTCAGCTTTAGGACTGTTTTGACTGAAAACAAATTGATACGACTGGCAAGCAGTTTGGATTTGGACGCGGCGTGTGATCAGGATCCAAACGGATTGTCGCATTATGGCGCTATTGGCAGTGAAAGAGTTAAACTGTAAGACATATTTTTGCAGATATGGTTTTACTGGATGAGCCAACATCTGGACTGGATAGTTACACGGCGCGATACCTGGTCTCAAACTTACAAAAACTGGCCCGCAGGGGAAAGATTGTGTTGCTCACCATCCACCAGCCAAGCTCGGATATCTTCCAGTTCTTTGACCAGATAGCCTTGATGTCTATTGGTCAAATGGTGTATTGTGGACCAGCCAGAGATCTAGTCTTATACTTCACACGACTTGGCTACTCGTGTGACAGATTCACTAACCCGTTAGACAGATACGGTAAGTTGTTATCATTGAATACAGTGATGTTGTAAGACTTTTTCTGAACATCAAAATATTGCTCTTTGAGCACTTATAATATACATGTATTTGTAATTTATCCTAAGATTTCTTTATTAGTTCACCATCTTACTTTTGCTCTCTACAAAGAAACCTGGTGTATTTGCAGACAAGCGAGAATGTTCAGCTAGAAGCAAATATCTGGCATTATCGTGCAAATGGCATTATTATCAAGTTTGATCGGTCTGTAAATATCCCCAAGAAAAGTCACCGACTCTGAGTTTTTGTTACATACTTTTAATTGCTTTTTGTACACCATACCGGGACGGAGTAGACATTTGTTTTAAAATTTGCTACAATTCAAATATGATAAAATAGACCGTCAAATCCGAGCTCTTCTTTTCTTTGAAATATTGGTATATTTTATAACATAAAACGATTTCTTGATCTAATGTTCACGTGGTTATATAGACACAACGCATCCATTTACAGGACGAAATTAGGATGTTGGTCTCTTAAATAGACCTGTTCTACTTCAACGAATATCAGCTTTACACAATTCGACTCCATATGTAAAAGTATGTACTATACATTAATATTTTCGTGTACAGTTGATGTGGCAAGTATAGACCGGCGTGACAGTACCAGAGAGACAAATAGTACAGCGAGAGTAGAGAAACTAGTCCAGGCATTCAGGAAATCAGTACTGAGCCAGTCAACAGAGGAATCCATTCTAGAAATGTCACAGAAGTATTCTGAAACAGGACCTCCTCAGAAGGAAAAGGTGAAAGGACCAGCATATCTCAGAGTTGTTTGGACAGTCCTCGGGTAATAAAGTAGAGGGAACTAGTAGAATTCCAGTGAATCCAAGCTAACACAAACGTAAATTGCATTCGAATTTATAAATGTCAGATATTAAAAAATCTTATTTGTCGTATGCGCTGGCTTTCGATCCACGTTTTTAAAATATTTCAACCAGTCAGAAATCATTAGAAAAGTAGGTCTAAGTGAACCTTACTTTAAAGAAGCGTTTTCATCGACTAATGACACAGATTGGTGAAATGACCTATTAGTGACGTTTCAATGGAATTAGGCATAAAACTATGTTTTCCTTTAAAACCCAGAATTCCGTGGTGTAGACGTGGTTTTAGCGCGGAGTAATACTGACCTAGCTAGGATCTATGTTCTGATTTATCAATGGGAATCGATACGTGACAGAGTAAATAAACACTCCGCACTCGACCTACATTCAGTACTACGTGCCTACATGTTGCAGTGCACAAATCAAAATAGAATCAATCTAAATCCGTGACCTAGGGGTTTAAATAAGTACTGAACACATGTATGTTTTTGATAATTTGTTTACCTTCCGATAAATGCAAATTATTATACATGTATATAGTTCGTGTCACGATCTGCTATGCACGAATGAATGACGGCGACTTTGAGGCACGACATGTCTGACAGTTCAATCCAATTTAAAAGGAACTTATCTTCCGAACTAAAACAGCTGCTTGGTAGATCACTTTGTTCAGTGTCATATGCAGCAACCATGTCTGAAAATGAACAAAACAAGCAAGTTTCAGAGTCAAAAAAGCTAGTGCAAACTGATTGGCTGTACCAAGTTCTCTTGAATACATGTATCTTTAAATGTATGTTTTGATAAGAGCAGTTTGCTTTACGTAATGAGTTAAGCATAAATAATTAAATGTCTTTACCGTCAGCAAAGAAAACTCCGATAATAATAGACATCGCATCTGCTTTCGATCAAGCAACATGGCGTGTGACTAAATCGGTGTTGACCTATACATTGTATTTAAGAAAATGCTTATTATACCAATATTTCGAAAGTTGTTGTGATTTTATATATCTCAAAAGGTTGTTGAACATAACGAGAAAGTTTACCGGTTAAAAGTCCGCATCTATCCAATAATTATAATACGTGTTTGGGACTATTTTTCAGACCGTATATAGAGATCGTTACTACGGTTGGCAACGCATAGCAACTGGAAAAATGTCTATTGGTACGGTTATGTACAATTCTCGGTTGATAATGAAATATAAATATACAAAATACATTGCATACTTCTGTTATTTATGAGGAATGACAACGTTAATGCTTTTACTAGCAAAGTTAAGCGAGAATCCCGTCTTCATGAATACCGGAAGTATGTCATTAATTTCTTAAATATACCCACTGACTGCATTTGCTATACATCGCTGATGTTGTTTAAGAATTATTCTCGAGACCTATAAATGAGGTAATAGGCCAAAGTCAAAGCCAGTTACCTGAGAGTGTTATCCAACACATCGTCATCCAAAGATGTATCCTTACACAACAACTAGTAAACATAACCATAATATTGGGTGTGTTTTTTTTTGTTTTTTTTATCAGTTTTCTACCTGACCATCGTACGCAGGGCTCCAGATAAGGGGAGTATTTCAAAAACTAAAATCTTTATTTCTGCATAAAACCCTATGGTGTCACTACTCATTAGAATCGTCTCGAAGAGACGATTCTAATGAGTAGTAACACCATAGGATTTGGTGTCGAAATGATTGAGAACATGTTGGATTTGTTCAGTTTACTCCCTTTTATCTGGAGCCCTGGTACGAAATTATTTCTATTTCAGCCGAATGAACAGGAATCTTTTGAGGGACCGGAAGGATTATGTGGCTCGCTTATTACTACTCCCTTTCTCGACGATCTTTATCATGTCGTTACTTGGACGTTTGAAACATACTCAGTCTAGTATTCAGGACAGAATTGGTCTCCTGTATAACTGGGCAACTGAACCTCCGTTTATTGGCATCATGAATGCAGTTGCTCTGTGTAAGTACAATGGAGACTTCTCTCAGTAGTTCCTTACAGTTTAAACAAAACTAAACACAAAGGCAATGTCATTAGATGTAGAAAATCATGGATAGTTTTGAAATGAAGATAATTTGTCTTTATCTGAGTGGTCTGCAACAAATAAATGTATTGTATTTTACTGTTTCAGCACCATGATGTAATATGATGTATAGTGCTCCCTCTCTACAACAACACACACTGGAAGACAAATGGGAGACAAATATTCCGTGTGCTGTTCGAAAGGTGTTGTGTTTGGGAGGGAAAATAAAAAAAATTGCGTACATTTGCAAACGGCTTGAATCGATATCGGAGGCCGTCAAGCCGTCTGTCCCTCGTCATTATATGTTTTCCTATCAAAATGTCCACTAATATGTAACTTTGAGGAAAAACAGCAGGCGACACTTTCAAGCAGATGCTATTGCAGCAGTGGAAGCGTTATACAGTAAAACCTCGCTATTACGACCACTAAAACGAAGGCTAATTGAGTGTATAATAGACAGGTGACAGCTTCAAGCAAGGTGACAGTGAAACAGAAAGCTCCTATAGGAGCTTTCTGTTTCACTGTCACCTTGCTTTAAGCGGTCACCTATCGAAAACACCCTAATAATTAACATAATTTAGTGGTCGTAATAGCGAGGTTATACTGTACTAAATTTCTTGGGAAATAGCCGTTGTAAGGAGGGAGCACTGTATCTATAAAGTTGGGTCAGAAAGTCAGCTTAGATCCGAATGAGACGCCAATTTATTCGGCGTCTCCTCAGTATCTAACTATTTGACATGCTGATCTGCACGGAAATGATTAAGCCGTACTTGCCATTGAACTGTATGTTTTTCACCACCCATAACCAGTTTCTGTATTGTACTTCAACCACGAGTCAATTAGTATCATAAAACTCGCTTTCGTTGGTAATCGTACCCCGTCCAGCTTTTTTAAAACGTCATTTGGTATCCTAACCAAGCGCCATTTAGTAATCTATCCAAGCCTCATTTGGTATTTAGTCAGGCCTCCGTTAGTATTATAACCACTCATCAATTGTTCCTTTCACACATAACTTGGTATATCAACCACGCACAATTTGGTATTCTATCCAAATCTTACTTGGTATTTCAGTAAAACCGCCATTATTCTACCCACACATCCATAGGTGTTCTAATTATGCCATGTTTGGTATTCCAACCACACCCCGTTTCGTAATAATATCTAACACGATATCATTTCCATGTAGTACTCTAATAAAATGTCAAATCATCTATTGCTCAATTGGTATTCTATTAAACTTAAAATCGTTAGAGTGTAAACATTTGACATGTGACTTTATGGTTCCAGTTCCCAGTCAGCGTGATCTGTACTACAGGGAATCAGTGGACGGACTTTACGGCACAGTAACGTTTCTGGTGTGCTACGCGTTACACATCCTCCCGTATCAAATTTGCTCTAGTATCATCTACAGCAGTATCTTATATTGGCAAGTATCAGAACAATAAAACTCTTCAGCAACACTCAGAATAGTCTTTCCTGGTAATAAAGACATCTTAAAGATAGCTTACAAGGCTTACAGAGACTGAAAACCAACTTTTGCCTTAAACCCTTTTGTAAGAAGTTGACAGGCGGCTATATAAACACATACACTAGATTAAGAAAATGATGAATAACGCTCGTTGTGTATAAAATTATGCAAATAAGGTATGCGACAACGCCGTGTACCTTTTGAACAATGCCCTACATGTACGCCATCACCACTTCATGTATATTTAGTTTATAGAATGTTTGGTTTAATAAATTAATATTAAATCTACATCGAACAAATTTATTAATAATAAAAAACTTTATCGTCCTGTTGAATGATTTGAGTAATTGTTATCTTTCTAGATCCATTTTTGGTGTTAGCCTTAATATACATCATTCACTTCGCTTCAAAGAAAGCGACAAATAAGTATCGAAAATGCATTGAAATAACTACTCTTTGCTATGTTATAAAATAGAAAACAACACCGGTGTTCCTAATTTATTAGATTTATCGAACTAGCCGTTTCAGAAACAATAAATATTTGGCAAAGTTCCGATGTTATCGTTTTCATTCAATAAATTATGGATACTCATGTAATATATTATACTATATTCCTGTCTCCAGGGTACCGGGTTTACAAGCGGATGTGGGCAAGTTCCTCTATTACACCGCGGTTGTGTTTTTCCTGCAATATTGGGGAGAGATCCTTTGCATCGGTATTATGGGCATCTTCTTAAACTCCAACTTGGCCAACGGTATCTCTGTCCTGTTCATGATAGTTAGTCTTCTTGTCGGCTCAGGATTTGTAAAGTAAGTCCCTTTTCACTACCAAGCAGAACTAAGGGAAGAAGACTTTGTACTTTTATTGAACTAATAATTGCGTACATACGTGTTGCAAACAATTTGGAGCCAGACCAGATGCCGGGTTACCCGGCGTCTAACCGGGCTCCAAACTATTTGCCAGCCACGATTAATTATATCGTCTACTGTTTCAAATTGCTTTCGTGTTTAACATTTTATTGAAGTGCGTTTGTGTGTCGTTTCGTGTAATCGGGCAAAAGTAACGTCTTATCTACTTAAGGTTAGTTTTTGCAAACAGTCTAGATTCCGAATAGATCGCGTTTAAGGTCTGATCAGGATATAAATTGTTTAAAAGATGTCATTCTGTAATATATTTCCCATGCTTTTACGGTGTTTGAGACGAGTCTGAGATCATTCTCAATTTGGTGATTGGTCAGATAGTAGCTACATGTATAATACAGAATTACCTCTTTTATAACTTTCAAATAGTTTGTACCCCGATCAGATGTTAATAGGGATCTTATGCTACCAAATGTTATATGTTAAATTCATATGAAATGATTTACAATTTGTTCGAAATATTGGCAGGAAAGTTGTAATAGTAAGCTTAATAGTATAATTTTGATGCCACTAATACAAAAAAGTTCCAAAGAAATATTAACAACTCTCATTCTGCTTTCTGTCACGAAACCTAGCGCAAGTAATATTTTAAAAAGTGGCTGAGTTGATTTCCAAGCTTCTTCAAAAAATTGTATCTGTCATTATTTCGACAAACAGTTTTAATTTCAACTAGGAGTGTTTTTCTGCATTTTCTAACCAGCATTCAGCAGTCGCTTGTCTTAAGAACTTACCATATTAATCATAAATTTGACAGATTTCATTATTGAAACATGTCATGAGAAAGTCTGTCTTAATCCATTACCCCATAAATACGCCTTTTTACGCATTTAATTTATTCCATCACTGTAGAAAAAGTTCTAATTTATACAGTTATGAGTATCTATAAAATATTTGTTTCCATATTCTAGCAGATGGAAGCTTAAAGCAGGATGGAAATAAAGCAGAATGCGCCTTAAGGCGCATTCTGCTTTACTTTCAACCTGCTTTAAGTAGTCACCTATTTTCAAAACTAGAAACAATATATGATGTAATGGGTTAATATGCACTGTTTGATACCCCACATGCATCTGAAGCATTTTATGTAGCATATTCATAAACGTGATATTTGGCAATGTAAACTAAACTCGATTACAGAGCCTGAGATGACAACAGTGATTGGGTTGTACTATGTTTCAATGCAATAAGGCAAATTTTGTCATGGCACGGCTCATTTATTATTTGTAGGGACGTGACGTCGCTCGTGCAACCATTCGGATGGTTTAGTTGGGCAATGGTTTTGAAATACGCAGCGGAAATTCTTGTGGCAAATGAATTCAAAGATCTAGATTTGTCAGACTGTCCAAGCCATGTAAATGGTATGTATACAATGTAATCCAACTCATGGTGAATAGTTTACAGTTTGAATATTAATCATACATCAAGTTGCTCGGCTTCTAATCTCGTTCGAAACTGTTTGAAATTAATGACGCAATTGCTTTAGTTCTACTTACAACTTTAGCCACGCTTTCTTTTTAGAGAGGGCGGCAGTCTGGAATGGATATAAGTATTTTTTTTAATTGTGACCTCATGACTCTGTACAGAAAATTATGAAAGTTCTCCATCAGAAAGTTTAATGTATTATTTATGTTAAAATATACCATAAATGATTTTGGCATGTAACAGTGGAAGGAAACACATCGTACTTCTTTTTGAAATTGATACGCAAAGCATTCGCCCTGTTTGCTGTTACATTTCTCAGGTAATTAAGTTAACGCATGGAATCCTAGTTTCGAGTATAGTCGTCATCTCTATAGAGTATTTTTGTCATACTCACAATAGCCGCCTTGACGTCTGCATATTTGTGTCCGTATTCTTTTTCTACGATCTGATGTTGATCGGGTGTTAATTTTACTGTAAAACCGGTTTAATTTGCGAGAATATCATTTTCGCGTTAATTCGCGAGTGTCTCTAGTTTTGAAAATAGGTGACATTTTAAAGCAGATTGAAAGTAAAGTAGAATGTGCCTTAAGGCACATTCTGCTTTACTTTCAGCCTGCTTTAATCTACAACCTGCTAGAAATATTGCATGATGTCGCGAATTAATACAAAATCGAATTACGCGAAATATTCATGACGCGAAAAAATACCTGTTTTACAGTACTTAAATACAGTATATCTAGATCTATCCAAAGTCAGTCAGATAATCGAGGATAAAACAACACATTATAAAGAACTAGAATAAATAGTATAATATAATTATGTATGATATAGTTTATTCATTTGACACTTAGAACAATATCATTAAAACGGTTGAACAATTAGGTAGGATATCATTAATGCTCGACGCGCCGCAAAAATCGATCGACATTCGTCGATATGTTTCTCAAAAAAGGTGAGAATATCTTAAGGATCGACTGGAAAATATTGGGACGGCCGGGTAACCGGAAACACAGTTCCCTTCAAACTCTCCACTGCCTTAACAGCAGAAAGCTCTAACAACAAGAATACAATTTATAATTGTATTTGTAACGAGCACTTGGGCAATCGAACTATAAATATAAAGCTGACTTGAAAAAAAATTGCAGACGGCACTACCGATGCAGACGATATAGGGTTAAAACAGACAATAACACTTGGCCGGGAAGGAGTCAAACGGAAAGAAAAAACGCCTGCAATGTGTTTGGAAATTAGAATGGACAGCATCTTAGGATTACTATTAACCCTTTAATCGGGAGAGTTTTACCTCTTCGCCGCTTTATTGTAGCCTGATTTAATATTGTTGTCTGCAATACACGTTTCAAAGTTAGAATTAAGGTTAAATGACTTAATAAATATCGATAAGAGTGGCAAACAGTTTGGGTCCTGATTAGACGCCGCGTAACGCGGCGTCTAATCAAGACCCACACTTTTAGAAAGCGTCATTGAGAGTGAAAGTGTTACTTTTGTCACATTAACATCACATTAACTTTTTTCTATTTATCTTTTAGCATCCTGTTACAAAAATGGAGACGAGTTCATGGCGAAATTCTACCCCGGGGCTCCTGATCACATGGGCAGGAATTTCGCAGTACTCTCCGGTATCCTCGCTGGTACCCTGCTTTTCGGAATACTTGTCTACAGGGTCGTGGGTCCAAAGATGCTACACTGAATGCAACGTGGATCCATTGACTGAGACTATGAACACTTGAATATGATATAAACATATGACCAACTTAGGACCAAATATAGTGCATTCCCGTTGGTCGTGGGCCCAGAGATGCTACACTGAATGCACCTTCCAGCAACTGAGAATATGAACACTTGAATATGATATAAACAAATAACCAACTGATGACAAAACACGGTGTATTACCGTCGGAGATACATGTTAAGGCCGTGTTGTGACCAACAGTGTCCTCGGATATTTCACACAATATTCATTAAGAAGCACACTGCGAAAAAAAGGAACGTTGTTCTTTCCCATTTCAACCATTGACCCCGAACCTTGTGGTAGAAAATTCCAGATTCAAATTACGTTTACATCATTATTTACCATATATGGTTATCATTTGCAATAAATTGCAAAAAGAATAAATACTGTAGTATCGGATCAGAGGATTCCTGAGTTCCACATTTTGTGTAGGACACGTTTATTCTTCATAGGTATGCTGTTTTACGCGTCACTGGTGAGGAAAGGGTTAACCTAAAGGAAATGCAGCAATAGTGCAATTAAATGTAAACCATACTGTGTATTAACTAAAAAGAAGCCCAATCCGATACCGGGTAACCTGGTGTTGGAAACTACTCCAAACTGTTGCAATTAATAGTAACTGAATCGTCAACAGTCTTTATTTTATTCCATCGTGTCTGTTTTGAATAATTTCCCTTTAAACGGTAGAATTACGTCTTCACCGAAGAAATCTGTTTAATTGTTAACACGTAGTGTTGAAGGTAAATATTTTTGATACACCCCCCCCCCCCCCCCTGTCGGTCGTCCGTTGTTAGTTTGTACGTCTGTAAAAAAAATCAATATGTCAAATCATAGGAAAAGCTTCAAAGTACTCTTGTCCTAATAAGTTGCCCTAAGTTTATGCAACTAGCCCAGAATTAACCTCTTGGCGCAATTTAGGTCAATTATGAATATGGGTTATGTCAGTTAAAGAGGCTCGCAATCAGAATTAGCACCAAAAATAGTTATTTGTAAATATATGTCAAATGCTTATATAAACGGGTAAGGATTAGTTTAGGATAAGAAATTCTGTTTAAAATGCATTTCAATAAAATTAAAATATTGAGCTCTGATGGGATTCGAACCCGGAACCCGGCATGCGGGGACAGAAAAGCAAAATAAGTCAACCCCTTAGCCCACTCAACCTACGGACTATTAATATCTTTGGGATCGATGTAACGTTTTCAGTGTGTAACGATGGAGAGTACATAATTCGGCCCGGTTTCATGTCTGAGCCCGTGATCAATTTCTGTTGCGTCTTTGGACGAAACAGATAAAGTATTTGGAAAGTTCTAAAACATTAAGATTTGAAGACTTTTCTTAACTGATCATATTTTGATAATGCCAGATGCACGATAATGCTACACATTTGGTTTTATTTGAGATTTTCTTTTATTTTTGCAAATACACCATATGGTTGGGAGTCGCTTTAAATAAAAAAAATCGTGTGAGTCAAATCATTGAAAATACACTTGAATACATTAGAGGGCACAATTGTAGGCTACACTTTATAGTTCTACTCAGTATTTTCATTTTGACGATATCTAGGTCACATATTAGTATTGGTCATGTCTAGTCATAAAGCAGGTCAGTTGGTCAAATAGCTACGAAAATAACCACGTGTTTAGTATCCCTGGTGAAGGTTTCAGGGCTTCATGTCACTCTTGTGTTATTGATCTGATGTATGACTTGTCTTGCTTTTTATCAGTGATATGGTGCTTGAAATATCAGAAGCATGTATGACCCTAATTTGTCGAAGTGCCTCGCACAATTGGGAACGCCATATTAGTTCCCAATAAACGTATTTGTGCTGAAACAATTAATTATATTGTAAACTGTCTGGAACAAGACCAGACGTCGTGACTTGGCGTCGGTTCAGGCTCCAAACCGTTTGCCACTCTGTAAAAGCACAGCAAAACCACTCCAGCAAAAAGGAAGGCGCATACATTGTATAAAAACATGGCATAAGACAAATGACTGCTTAAAGCAAGGTGACATTAAAACAGAAAGATTCTACAGGAGCTTTCTGTTTTGCTGTCACCTTGCATTCAGCTGTCACCTGTTTAAAAACCTAATAATTCACACAGTTTAGTGAATGTTATAGAGAGGTATTACAGGACATGTTATATTCTACACTTTTCGGTACACGGGACAGGACTAACGTCTTCCCCGCGGCATGGTTAAACAATTTGCTTGTGATTAAGGGCATGTTATTTATTTGAAACATGTTATTGAAATAATAGTTAGTTTAAACATATTTATTTCTAGAAGTACATATGAATACAATTATACATGCTAACGTTAATAACAATATCAAGGAAAAGGATTGAAACTTATTGAGTTTCTATCCTTACTTATTTGCTCAACAGTTTGTCTTGTGTTCAGCGGCTTGCTAGAAAAAAGTATAGTTTCAAATTGTATTACTTCAGTTGCTGGATAGAGAACAGAAGCAAAAGAGAAAGCGCGAATTGTCTTTCTGTTGAACTTCTTCAATGCACACATTTATAAACATTTTAGCAGAGCACCATATACATTCAAAGGGTGCCGCAGTACAATGCTCTGAAGCTAACGTTATCATGCCTTATGCTGCAACTTACGTGAATTATTACCACAAATAAATATGAGGGGCATTTGAAAAGTTCTGATAATTGAGCTATAACTTACATTGGTTGGTCTGATTTTTATAAAAGTGATCATTTTCTGAAAGATAAACCAGGTCAGCGAGACATCCGTGGTACATTTGTCATTTTAAATTAGAGAATGTCTGTTTAATTGGTAACAAACAGGACGTGGTTTCAGGTATGGACAGAAATCCCTATTTTGTTATTTAAAAAAATCGAATAATTATTGAATAACAGCAATATATACAACCCAAATAGAAGACCATTTAATCACAGATACCCCCTACGTAATTCCAGACATTTAGTATATATTTGCCTGGACTATCAGCTAGTCTAATTAACAAGTTACGTTTTCTAAATTTGAATATGTCTATCCAATCATCGGTCATTATTAATGTATTTTATGTAAATTTTGGTTTTGACAGCAAACTCGTTTGTTCTACCCTTGTTTTAAGAAAGTGGATGGGTAACGGGGCACCCCGATACATATCATAAACAGGTAAATAAATCTTGTTATTATAGTTTAATGAATTATTCTAAAATTAAATTCAGTAAATATATCATCATTTTCTTTTACGAAATTATGTTTCGAGGATGTGACGTCATAAATCTTAAATACGTGTTTTGGTCACGTGGGCATGTTATTTAAGCTACTGTCCGGTTCAAATTATGTATATTTCAGAATCCGTGCTAAATCTATAACCATATTCAATGACGACATATGAATGTACTAAGTGGCTACATGTTTATTATTCACATGTAAACCGTCAAGCAGTAAAATGCAATAACTCGTAAATGGCGTACATGTTATTCCGATAAAATGGTTATTTTTGGGAGTATTTGGGACACGGCGTATGCTATGTACAACACTATCAATTTAAACTGTCCAGAAAATTATGTTCTTTTATCATTAGATACACAGGTATATAATATATTGTATGTGTAAATTCCAAATAAATCATATTGAAATTATAGAACATAGTAACATTAATGGTATCCCTTTCATTTGCTAATATGTCTCAATTTGTTTAATTCAATTCAATTCAATTCAAGTTTATTCAGTTTTATTTCCTCCATACAGGTGATACGTTTAACATTACAATACAATCAACACAAAAATGGCAAAATTCATTACACATGAGATATACATGTATGACAAATCAATATTTACAACATGAAAGTACAGTACTCCCTCTCTTTAGCAACACCCGTGTAGGAAGTGCATTAATGTGCACGCTGTTGTTTATTGCAGGATATGCGCAATGACGAAAGCTCATTCAGAGGCTTTCTACATTGTGTTTCCTTCATTAGGCTGACACCTAATAATTCAATGGGTAATATACCTACACGTATAATAGCATATCTGTGAATATTTAATTATTCGATACTAATTTGATGGTGTTCTTTTTCACCAAAGAATGTTGTATCTTTAAGAAAATGTGCTCTTAAATACAATCACACCAACCAATGTAAAGTTATAGCTCAGTTAGCAGTACTTTTCAAATGCCCTTCGTATTTGTAAGAATGACTGAAACTTTGAAACTTTGAAGCTTTATTGAAATATATCAGTATAAGGTCCACTACCGTGGACAGCATTAACATTACATACATATCAATATGGAGGTCATTAGTTGGGAATGCGCAAATTCATTTGACATTTTTATAATTTATAATAAAGGCTTAATAAAAAGTATTTCTTATGAATAAACAGATAATAATCAAAATTCGTTCCATATATAGTCATACATATCGCCTGACAGTTTAGATCGTGATCAGGTCCTAGGTAACTCGGCCTCTGATTATAGTCTATGCTGCCTCGAATTCACTCTTTCAATTTGTAAATTGATTTTTTTGTCACAATAATTATCAAGAAGATCGAGGTTACATGGAAGAAGAAAGCATACATGTATTTACCAAACTCTACCAACTAGGGTAAAGAAATAAATACTTGGCTCATTATTGCCAACAGTAATGCTGGGATACCCATATGATATGCTTCTCCAGCTAGACGAAATTTGGAGAAGAAATACAGGTATACGCAGAAGTCTACTAGCTAAGAGTAGTATATGCCAATATATAATTATGTTTACCAATATCTCCAACGAAACAAAACTTGGCTATATATATTAGATACGAGTATATAAATACCTAAACTACAGGCGCAAGCATATATAAATCAAATTGTTTGTATGTTCTGTAAATGCTCTCCTTGTGGAGGATAAAAAAGATATCTATCTATCTACATAGTTGAAATGCAGACGTGAATTGTACTTTTTATTTTATTCCTATCGTGCTAACTTGAAGTTTACTTCAAACGTATCGTCTGTGTAAAATCTTAAAATAAGTTGTATGCTTATTAAACTGAAATAATTGAAAATATGTGCCAAACCGTTTGGGCGCAGACCAGACCCCACGTTATTTTGCGTGTGATCTAGATCCAAACATTTTGCAAAAGTTGTCTAAGTCGCAACTAGCTCGATAGGGGTTTACAGATTGAATCAAAGCAAGGTATACTATGTGTCATTACCGAAAACGCAGGTTTTTATTGTATCGCACGACAATTTTTTATTGTAAGTTCGTTAGAGTAGAGAAAACGTTATTCTTTACCAATAAACGCGTTTACGTTAAAACAGTTATTTCCATTGCAAACAGTTTGGAGCCAGATCAGACGCCCAAACTGTTTGCAAAGGAAATAATAGTTTTCGCGTAAACGCGTTTAGAATACCGTTTTCTCCACTGTAGCACGCAATTATAATTCAGAGTTTATAGTATGCTTAACCCTTAATTCCATAGCCGTTTTCTAGTTTAGAAGACAGATGATCAGTTTAAGCAGAATGGGCTTTCAGGTGCATTCTGCTTTACTTTCACACTGCTTTAAGCTACCATCAGTATGAGCACATAAATTATTTGTTATGGTAGGCTACATATTTTTGACTGTACATGTATAATGTGGGACTACTCTTTTCAGTAAAAGGATAAACTAGAGACGAAAAGAGACGTATTTATGGAGTAATAGATTAAAGGCAGCCATAGCCGCGATTTTTCGATAAAAGAATCTCGCGAAATACGTTAGTTTGACCAACTATTGTTGTGTTATCAAGTATACAAATCAATAATCAATTTCTGTCCAATAACATTCAATTGATCTTATTTGTATAATCCTATACAGGGAAGAAGACATTATTATTTCCCAAAACACGTGTTTGTGCTTAAACAGTTATTTCGATTTTAAATAGTTTAGAGCCAGACTAGACGCAGCTCAACCGATCGTCTTATCAGGCTCTATATTGTTTGTCAATTATCTGTGAAATATTTTTAAAGACTTGTCATTTTCCATAGCTTTAAGTGCATTGTGTTTGCCAGTCGTTTCATTCAATTTTGAAAATTAACGTTTTCTCAACAGTATAATACAGCACACTAACAAATCAGAATTGTTGAATACAGCAGAAAAGGCGTAATTATTGATAGGTTCTTGAAATTATTAATTAGTAAGCTGGGGCCCGTTTCATGGAACTTGGTACGACAAATGTCGACGTATGTCAAAACTTTAAAATACATTTGATTACTGATTTCTCTAGATAATCCTGTCTTTTGACATCTCTTTGGAACGATTCCAAAGAGATGTCACAATACAGAATGATATGGAGAAGTAAAAAATAATTGAAGCTTTTATAATCTGACTTACGCCACTATTTGTCGTACGAAGTTTTATGAAACGGGCCCCAGGTGATTGGACTAGTTGATCTGATCCAGATCCCGTCTAGCTCGCACGACTCCGTTCTCACAACACTGGTGTCAGAAGTGGGATCTTCAGCAAACATAGGTTTAGGGTTTTTAGGCTCTTTTAAAAGATTGCTTCTCAGCACGTACTTAGGGACTTTTAAGGGTTTCTCAAACTCACAAGTCGAATGCTGTACGCCTGTCCACCAAAACAGACTACCAGTCCACTTCGGAGCGAGTCGGTGATCAAACGCCCGGTAACCCGGAGTCTGATAAGGTTCCAAACTGTTTGCCGCCCAAATTAAAATGAATACCGGTAGTCAGAATTGTCAATTGTAAGTTTCTACATTTCATTGCAATGCGTTTGCCTTTCCGTTGCGTTTAAAATGTAACGATTTCTCCGCTGTAAATAAAGCAGGTACTGTGTTTTGTTGTTTTTCAATAGCATAAGCGTTTCTGAATAACCTTTAATCGTAAAAGCTTAATGTGCACTAGTGTGGGTGGATTGTCTGTATCTATAAATAGAATAAATACATGTATCGTCCGGACAGTCTGATTGTTGAACCGAGTCTGTTCACATTCTCGGTACGAGTGTACTGCTATTTTAGAACAGTTTGAATCTTGATCAGACTCCGTGTAACTCGGCGTCTGACCAGGCTCTACATGATCTTATACTCATATCAAAACACCCCGACTCTACGTATAATAAATGAAAGCAGAAGACAACTACATTGAACGTCAAGGGTTAAAGGGTTTAACCGGGGTATATTATATTCGACTTACGCTTTCTAAGATAGGGTACATTTTGGTTAATACATGTTGGTTTACATCAGATGACACAGTGTGATATAGTATTCACACCAGACTGACGGATAACAATAGTGGCGAATGACGTTTTGATTCAGGTGACATGTAAACGGATATTGATATGCACTGAAATAAAACTTATTGGACCAGCCAGGGATAGTTCTTTAGTAAGGTATTATTTAGCGTTACCTGTTTTGTAAGTATAATTTGCTCCGCCATTTAATACGTGTCGTTCTTTTCAGACTCTCAAAACTAACTTGTGAATAACTATGTACATTTAACCCTTCTCTGTCATAACGTCATCTACTTTACATCAATGTCGTCTGCTTTTATTTATTAAATTCAAATCTAAAGGAAATTTGAGGTAGTTTTAGTGGCAAACAGTCACGTTTGATCCTGCTCAGACGCCACGGTGTATGAGCAGGACACAACCCGTTTGCAAATAACCATTGTAGATTTACTCTGGGCAAGGCAGTGAACGAGTTAACCAGTACATTGTCAAAGTATCGTCTGCTTATAACGTGTCGTCTGATTTATATACATGTCTGAGATATTGTGAGTTTTTTTTCTGCTGGCATATAAGTTTCAAACAGGTTGGATCCTGATCAGACATTTATTAACTTGCCTTGATCTGGACCTAAACTGTTTGAAAAGGCTGATTTAGTTGTGGTTGGCTTGAAAAGGGTGGGTATATCAAGGCCGTCAGGGTTCGGTTACTGAACTCTTTTGGTAGACCAAGCAAATATAATATTATGTAGTTGTATTGTTTGTTTTTCTATACGGTTTACTCTAGGGTAAGATACGTTAATGGGATATGCTTCAAGTTGTTAACACATTCAACCTTAGCGACGAGTATACTCTTCATAAACAAACAGTGTATATGTGAAGCGTACACTTGTCCTATACAAACCGTGTAGACCCTGGTATTAAGGATTCTCAAGGATAGTGTAATCGGGGTATGTTCTGTTTGTCATTTTGTAATATACAGTCGAACTTCGATATCTCGAACTCGCTTAACTCGAACTATCCGATAATTCGACACATGAACTGCATTATTCCATGCTTTGTTAAGTCGACATACCCATATTTCAAAGTTAAAACGTGGCTAAGCCACGTTTTAACTTTGAAATACGGGTATGTTCGATTTAACCGAGTTCGAGATGTCGAAGTTCGACTGTATTGTTAAAACCAAACTAAATGGTCAATAAAGGACTACATTAAATTGGGAACTGGCATTTTCAATTTGAAATTTCATGTGTGAATGACATAAAGCATATTGATATACATTCAGCTGACACGTGTCTTTAAACAACCCAGTTCTACCAACCCCCTGTTTAACTCGGTCAACTAATTGAGCAATAAAATATTATTAAACTAAAACTCGTTCATAATTCACGTTCTGTTCATTAATCCAATTAAGTCTAGTTCACATTTGCCTTTTATGGGTTGAGTTCTGTTAATGTATTGCAATGAAAGGCAATGCCGATCCTGACTAGAGGGCCTTCACGGGTTGTATAGGACAAGTGTTGTCTCAACAGGTACACTATTTACAAAGAACGCATACAGTGGAGTAACCGTTATTCTTTCCCGTTTGAATGCAAACGAAACGCAAACGCATCGCAATTAAACGCAAAAAACTACAATGTTTCGACAATTCTGACTTTTTATGTTAATCTGAGTGGCAAACAGTTTGGAGCCTGATCAGACGCCGGGTTACTCGGCGTCTGATCTTGCTCCAAATTGTTTGCAAAGGAAATAATAGTTTTCGCGTAAACGCGTTAATTGGGAAAGAATAACGTTTTCTCCACTGCATATTCTATGTTTTAAGAAAACCATACACGGAAAAGGCAAATTATATTTGTGGCTATTTATGAGAGTGGAAACACCTAACAGAGTGTCAACTTGTTTATTTTCTTATCAGACTCTGGGTTACTCACCGTATGATCTGGATCGAGTGCAAGTGTACACGGGCTTAGAAGTGAATGGGATAAAGTGTAAATCTTACTTCTACAATGTAGATACAAGTAGGACATTTTACATGTACTGATAACATGTCCAGTAAATCACACAATATTTACAACATTACAATGGAGAAAAACGTTATTCTTTCCCGTTTAAACGCAAACAAAACGCAAACGCACTGTAATCAAACGTATAAAATGACAATTTGTTGACAATTCTGACTTTTTATTTTTATCTGAGTGGCAAACAGTTTGGAGCCTGATCAGACGCCGGGTTACCCGGCGTCTGATCTGGCTCCAAACTGTTTGCACTCCAAATAATAATTTAACGTAAACGCGTTTATTGGGAAAGAATAACGTTTTCTCCACTGTACCTATTATCATGATTATAGTGAGAGAAGCGTTATTCAAACCCAATACTGAAACGCGTTTGTACTACTGTGTTACCTCCCTACAACGGCCCTCCCAACAACGACTCCCTCCTTATAACGATCCTTGCCACAGTTCCCTAAACAGGACAATTATGTCTTACTGATGCAATATCGTCTGCTTAAGATTGTCGTCTGCTGTTTTTTCTCAAAATTACATATAAGTGGACATTTTGATAGAATAAATATAATGACGAGTGACAAACAGCTTGAATCCATATCAGACGCCGCGTAACGTCTGGATTCAAGCTGTTTGCAAAATGTAAACCAAGTCTTAATTTTCCCTCCCTATAACGACTCCCTGCGAACAGCACAAACAACCTGTGCCTCATATTGGGTGTCGATGTGGAGAGGGATTATTTCCATAATAAATAATTTGAAGCCAAGTCAGATGCCGGGTAACCCGACGTCTGATCAGGCTCCAAATTGTTTGCCACTTAGAAAGAAAGAAATAGTCAGAATTTTAAAAATGTTGTCAATGTCTACATTATTATTTCATTCTTTTTCGTTTATTGTATTTCACTTCTTCACAGTTTTACAACCACTTTATAAGGCTTTGTACTTTCATGTCTATGACACATGGCTGTTTAACCCTACTGCCGCAGCAATCTGTCCGATTTGAAATTGTCGTTTGTAGAAACCTTTTTTTTTCAATTTAGGAATTGTGCATTTTTTAATTGAAAAACAAAAAACTTCGAATTAGTACACACGAGACGACAGTAACAAAATGTGTAAAACCTTAAGGTAATAAACACAAACCTTTACTTACAGTGTTTATACAGCAGCATGTTATCACGGGTCACAAGTTGTAAAATCCGCTCAGACGTACATACAGTAAAACCTCTTTATTACGACCACTAAAATGAGGCTAATTGAATGTATGAAAGACAGATGACAGCTTAACTAGGAGCCTCTTAACTTAAACGTCTAAACTGCAAACTGTAGTGGTCGAAATAGAGATGTTTTACTGTATCGTACAACCAATTCACCAATAACTGACCCTGACCAAACACATACTACAGTGGAGAAAACGTTATTCTTTCCCGTTTAAACGCAAACGAAACGCAAACGCAACACACTAAAATGGAGAAAATTACAACATTTTGATAATTCTAACTATTCATTTTAATCTGAGTGGCAAACATCTGTCTCCAAACTGTTTGCAAAGGAAATAATAGTTTTCGAGTAAACGCGTTTATTGGGAAAGAATAACGTTTTCTCCACTGTACATCCTTTACTAGTACAATATAACTGAACTTCATACAGTAAAACCCCTCTAGTACGACCATTACATTGTGTTTAGTACCAGGTTTTTAAGGCAGATGACTGCTTCAAAGCAAGGTGACTGTAAAACAGAAAGCTCATACGGGAGCTTTCTGTTTTACGTTCGCCTTGCTTTAAGCTGTCACTTGTCTTTTATGCATTCAATTAGCCTTCATTTTAGTGGTCGCAATAAAGAGGTATTTCTGTACTTCGAAATCATAAGCCATACAAAACTATAAACATATTTACATGTGTAAATGTATACGATAGCGTTATACACCCTTTAACCTCATATATAATTACAGTCGAACCTTAATATCTCGTGATCGTTTAATCGAACTATTATACGGTGTCATTTCAATAACGCAAAACTGCTTTTGTAAAACATACACTTATTGCCATTTGTTTACTTTGAACTATGTGAATGTTCGACTAAGTGAGTATCAGGTTCTGTACTGTTTATTATTTTGCAAAACAACTACATCCATAACTAGTCATATACTCAACACATTTGTTTTTCTTTTTACCATATAAACGAGTCTCTTTTATAAGGTAACCTGTTTGGTTGTAGATATATAGCAGTGTATATCTTAGCAGATGACGGCTTAAAAAGGCTGAAAGTAAATCAGAGTGCACATTATAATGCGCATTCTGCTTTACTTTCAACCTACTTTAAGTGGTCACCTGTATGAAAAACTAAAAACGGACTATATTTTGAGTAAAGGGTTAAACCATGCGAATTTTATATTGTAGATAGAGGGAAAGTTCTCTGCTGATTCAGAAGTATGCCACTATGACGGACCTAACAAAGTATTACAGTGATACAGAAACAGAAACACAAAGACTGTTGCCCAACCAAGACTCTTATCTGACAACCAATTCACTGGATTTTACCAAGCCCAAGCGAAATCCTAGTCCCAGACTGGATAATGACTCTCTCTTAAACCAATCCAATACCACCAGCATCTTCCCCTCGACATCTTCGAGCCATATTACAGACTCCAGTGCAGCACTGGACACATATAGTGAACATTATACAACACAGAACACCCCAACAGACAAATCAGGGTTGACCTCAGGAAAACGTCCAAACGGTTATGGATATAATACAAACATAAAACATGAAAATGGGTACGTTGCCAATGGAAATGCAGCGGTGTCTAATCTTAGTGTACTACACGTGAGCTATGTGATCAAAGAGTATGTTGGATCTTGGTGGAAAGGTGCCTGCTTACGGAAGGTCAGAAAGAAAACCGTGTTAGATGACCTATCGATCTTGTTAAAGGCCGGGGAAGTAACTGCAATATTGGGAAACTCAGGTAACACATTATTTTGCTACATGTAGATTGTGAACTACACCGTACAAATGCCATTTTTTAAAAATAAACTTACAGTGCTCCATCCCTACAACGGCCCTCTCAACAACGAATGATGTTTGCCGGTGTTCCCCACACAAGACAAATATGTCTAACGCTCTCACTGATGCAATATCATCTACTTAAATTTCTCGTCTGCTGTTTTTTAAAGTAACATATTAGTCATTTTGATAGAAGAAAAATAATACAGAGTGTCAAACAGATTGAATCCAGATCAGATGCCGCGTTACGCGGCGTCTTATCTGGATTCAAGCTGTTTGAAAATATAAGAAAATTTCCCTTCCTATAACATGCTTCCGAAAAACACTCACAATATTTGTCTCCCACTGGGTCTTGTTGTAGAAAGGGACGTACTCGTATATACCCCACTTTGGTGGTAATATGTTTGACATAGCTTTCTTTGGCGAAATGAATGTTACGTTATGTGCCTGTTTCTTGTTCGGATGGCTAGGAGCTGCCGCCATATTTGTATAATTTTGGATGGAGGAGTTGGGTTTTATGGCACCACTGCCACACGGAATAGGTCATATAGCACCCATGGATGATGATATGAGATGAGTATGATGAGGGGTGATTTCAGGAAGATAATCTCTGCCAATCTTATTCGCTGCAAAGCAGCACAAGTGATCAAAACAACAACTCTGCATTCATTTTCCTTCTTGGCCTTCTTTTCTGTCCAAAAAATCATCCCCATGACAATTTAGCCCGATAATCATTCTTCAAACGAGAGAGCTCATATGATAAAAATCAATCTTCCATGAGGCCCTCAGCTTATATTCAAGGCATTTCATATAAAACATATTATCAACTATATAACACCCTCAATATTAACTAGCGATTGGGTCTGCTATAATTGTGTCTACCAAATAACCAAAACATTAATTATTGGTCCAGCAAGATATTTTCTGTATTTAAATTATTTTAGTTATGCACTTAACAAATTAATGAAATATTTCAGGGTCTGGGAAAACCTCACTGTTGGATGTAATAACATGCCGGTCAAAAGGTGTTGTTACCGGTGATGTTCTATTCAACAACTCCGTCTGTACTCGTGACGTCATTAAGCAGCATGCGGCTTACGTCATGCAGGCTGATCGTCTGCTGCCTAACCTTACTGTAAGAGAGACTTTGAGATATTCTGCTCGCCTCAAACTACCGGGAGAAACTTCAGTCTCTGATATAGAGCACAAGGTAGAACTCTTTGGCTGCAATTATGACTTAATAACCCGACTAACAAATTTCCTGCGATTAAATTACCAGCTTAATATAAACGTTTTCGTCTGCGTTGACATTTATAGACTGAATAAAGCTGTAATTTCATGCGTTTTGCTTAAGATACATTTAAATGTGTGTCAAATAGTGTAGATCCTTATCAGACGCCAGATTTTGCGAACTAGCCAGGATCCAAACTGTTTGCAAATGTGTCGTCGGGCTTAGCAAACAAAATTAATATGATATTGGGAAGGACAATGTTATGCATTAACCTCTTCTTGAATAGGTTCTTATGTTATCTTCTTGTCTACATGTACCTTCTTTATAAAAGAAAATTGACATAGCCTACGTAAGACCGCTTTAGGAACGAAGTTTTAAAACAAGGCTCAATACTAAGGCAATATTTTATTTGTGATAAAATTATTATGGTCACAGAATGTTCTCAAATACGTAACTGTTAAATTTTATGAATAGGTCATGGGTCTTTACTGGTTATACTTCTTTCAACACAGTTATAGATGTTTAACAATCTTCTGCAAAGCTTCATGTATTTGGAAATGCACGTGTAATCCTTGAACATTATTTGTTTTATTCTTTTTATGATCAAAGTTATCGTAAAATTTACCCTTTGCCGCCATATTCGTCTTATTCAATAATGTTGTCTACAATATTGTTTCAAAGTTAGCTTTAAGGCAGTATAACTGACGTAATTTCACAGTTTTGATTGTGACCAATACTGTTTGCAAATGCGCTTTACGTTCCATCGGGTTTGCGGTTGGTTTCGTTTGGACGGGAAAGTATATAACGTTATAATCCATGGATAGAAAGTATATGTGATTAGTTAGAAGACGACACATTATTGACGGACAAAACTGTGTGTTTCCCTGGAAACAAATTAGCACCTCCATTCGTCGCGTGCAAGCATTGTAACGTCCTGTAGGGCGTTCAAGTACCGTATCAGCGAACAGTTACGTTTACCGATGCAAACAACCCATATAGTACGACATCTAACGTTCACCGATACTCTTCAATAATAACTCATTGCGCCCCAATGTTTATTAACTTTTATTGTAACAGCCTAACGGTCGTTAAAGGTAAATTGTTACCGTTTTCTGTTGCAATCGATGCAATCGATACGGTACTTGAACGCGCTACTGATGTATACAATACATTAAAAGTTCTCGTACTTCGGAACTTTTTTTTTTAACATACAATTGAAGTCACCCGGTAGCGCATCCACAGTGCGAACATTGGGCGAATAAGACTCTTTTATAATAAACGACAATAATAACCATAAACAACAATGATGTTTTCGAAAATAATATGTTTAGATGTTGAATATGAAATTTTGACAAGTTAAACGTTCAACTAGCAATTCTATCTTGTGTAGAATTTTGTTGTACTTGACACTGTATGGTCCTCGTTCTTAGGGCGGTATGAGCGTTTATTACCCGCAACCTTTATGTTTCTCGATGTGGGGTAAACATGCCTTCATATCGCCCTACAACAAGGAACCTACATGTAAATAAATATTGCCTCTCCCATCATTATAGGTTTCTACAGTGATTATGGAAATGGGGCTAAAGGATGTCGCCGACTCCAGAATAGGGAGCAGTATCATCCGGGGCATTTCAGGCGGAGAAAGAAGGCGTGTAACCATAGCAATACAGCTTCTGAAAGACCCAGGTAGATAACAACTTGTTTTGAACTCAGCTATATAGAACCCCTTTCCCACTGAATAGAACCCTCCGGCGTCTCGTTTGATCCTCACATTTTCATGTTTATCTCATACACACTTGGAAGGTTTTATAGACAAGTCCAGTAATATATTAAGTTTAGTCCATTATGACTATTTAGGATTGCTTTCGGCCACATACAGTTTGCATAGAACAAGTGTACATTTAGAGGTAAATAGTTTGTATAGGACGAGTATAATAGTCGATCGGGTTCAATGTTAAATACAACAAGCTCATTCAACAAATACGAATCAGTATTCATTGAACCATTCACTTCAAGGCCCGTCTATGTTGACAATGTAATTGTACAAGCAAACAGTCGATATCCAGAACAGACACTGACGGATTGCTTTTTGTTTTGCTCTACTCATATAAGCTACAGTGGAGAATGTGTTATTCTTTCCCAATAAACGCATTTACGCTAAAACTATTATTTCCGATGCAAACAGTTTGGAGCCAGATCAGACGCCGGGTAACCCGGCGTCTGATCAGGCTCCAAACTGTTTGCCACCAAGATAAACAAGAATTATCAGAATTGTCCAAAAGTTGTTCTTTTCTACGTTTTAGTGCTTTGCGTTTGCGTACGTTTGCGTTTAAACGGGAAAGAATAACAGATTCTCCACTGTATACGACTTCAAAACTGTTTGGTATAGATGCTATGAGTAAAGAAAGGGTTAGCTGTTTTTTCGTCTGTTTAAACCTCTTACCGCCAAATGATCGTCTGCATTGGAAGTGGCGTCCGCAAAATTTTAAAAGTCAGCTTAAGCCTTAAGGGCTGTTTCGACTGGAGAAATTTTGATACGAGTGTCAAACTGTTTGGATCCTGGTCAGACGCCGCGTGACGCGGCGTCTGATCAGGAACCAAACGGTTTGCAAAACCGCCTTATGGCGCTATTAGCAGTGAAAGAGTTAAACAGCTAGAAATATTGTTTACAGATATGGTTTTACTGGACGAGCCAACATCTGGACTGGATAGTTACACGGCGCGATACCTGGTCTCAAACTTACAAAAGCTGGCCCGCAGGGGCAAGATTGTATTGCTCACCATCCACCAGCCAAGCTCGGACATTTTCCAATTCTTTGACCAGATAGCCTTGATGTCTATTGGTCAAATGGTGTACTGTGGACCAGCCAGAGATCTAGTCTTATACTTCACACAACTGGGCTACTCGTGTGACAGATTCACTAACCCGTTAGACAGATACGGTAAATTGACATCATTCCATTTAAATTCTATACAGATGGAATTGTGTTAGAAAACTAATGTAAATGAATTATGGTTGTTTTATGCACAGTTAAGCTAAAGTGCAAGACAAATTTAAAACGGAACGCTTCTATTGGTGCGGTCTGTTATACTTTTGTCTTCGATAAAACAGTCCATTGTTATAGAGATCACCAGGCATTGTTCCCTACTTCGAACAACCGTACAGCTCTAACATGCAACAAGTGTACCAGCTTGTTACAATGAAAAACTACTAAAATGTTTTCCCGGAGGAAACTAGACACCAACGCAGTGCATTTTAAAATATCTATGTTAATCAGTTAAGTATTAAATCAGGATGGTAAACAGCTTAGTGCTAGTCAAAAGCGAAACTGAAATCTCCTATTGTATGCACATGTCTTCATAGAGATCCGTACTATCGTACATATTCTAAAAAGTGGGACACTCTATAAACTGCTGTAATTATCCTAAAAAGTAAACTGATTATTTTCATCCTAAATGAGCTGTCTGATCAGGGTCTACACTATTTTCTCAGGCCTGTCTGGCCAAATACTGAGAGTTGTCAACGTATTGTGGTACTTCAACGAACGGCAGTTCGACTGTTCGTCAAGCCTGAACGTGCCAAGTATCAAAATAGACATCTCTCTGTACGTAGATTGACATCAGGAGTTAGGCATCTGTAATGTGTCAATACAATGAAACAATATAGTTGCCGTTGTCGGGATTCGCTTCCGTTACCCAAAGATAAAACACAAAATACGAAATTGTAGGATAGGACGTAGCTATATGGGTTAAACGCTTGCATAGAATCAAAATATATACAGTGATGTTTTTAATACTTTATATAAATACCAAAATACAGCTCTTTGCACATTTATAATATTTTTATATTTCATTCTGAGATTTTCTTTTTAGTTCACCATTTTGTTTTCGGTCTCAGAAACCTGGTGTATTAGCAAACAAGATGGAAAGTTCAACTAGAAGCAAACATGTGGCATTGTCGTACAAATGGCATCATTATAAAATATGATCGGCCTGAAAACAGAACAGAACAGAACAGAACATATTTTATTCTTTGACTTATACATACAGTATCTCGTCAATACAAAATAAATAATATTCACAATTGTCACGTAATCCATTACTGGATCAAATATCATAAGAATACATTTAAAGTAATCGCATCAGTATACATAATATGTAAATACATGTATTTTAATTGGAGATAAACTTTATTTATTACTTTTGTAACACTATACACTGCACAATGAAGGTATGAAACAACACAGAAAGCTCATGACGGAGCTTTCTGCGTAATTTGTATCCCGCATTGGTCGTTTCTTGTCTTAAAATATACTCAAGAACAATAACAGAATATAAGGTTTTGTTACATATTTTCAATCGCCGCCATTTTACACTATACCCGGACAGATTAGACATTTGTTTTAAATTTTGCTACATACAATGTAAATAGGATCAAAGAGACCGAGATTATATAGATACAACGTATCCATTTACAGGGCCAAATTTGGAATTTGGTCTCTTTACAGAGACCTGTGCTACTTCAACGAATGTCCGCTTTACAGAAATTCGACTCCATATGTATTTACTATACATTAATATTATCATGTACAGTTGATGTGGCAAGTATAGACCGGCGTGACAGTACCAGAGAGACAAATAGTACATCGAGAGTAGAGAAACTAGTCAATGCATTCAAGAAATCAGTTCTGAACCAGTCAACAGAGGAATCCATTCTAGAAATGTCACAGAAGTATTCTGAAACAGGACCTCCTCAGACAGAAAAGGTGGAAGGACCAGCATATCTCCGAGTTGTTTGGACAGTCCTCGGGTAATAAAGTATAGGGAACATTTAGATTTCCCGTTAATCCAAAGTTAACACAAACGTATTGCAATCGAATGTTAACATGTCAGCTATTAAAATATGTTGACGGTTATTAAAATCTTATTCGCTGGCTTTCGATTCATGTCAACCAATCAGAAATTATTAGAAAAGAAGGTCTGAGTGAACCTGATTTTAAAGAAATAGAGAATAATTGTTGTTTTTTCAGTATAAGATAGAAATTTAATCCATTGAGTGAACATCAGACGTTATATTTTCACGAGTGGCGAAGCCACGAGTGAATATATAACAGTCTGATGTTGACGAAATGGATTAAATTCGATCTTATACTGAAACAATACAATTATTCTATTTATTTATGATTTTAAGCCACTTTTTCAACGAAACTGTTCGACAATTGACAAAGCGAAAGTAAATGATTTACCCCGTGTTGAGCCCCAACTTTATATCGAACACATTTTCGAAACAGTTTCCCGTGCGATGACGTCACTTATTTATTGATTTGACGTCATCCGAATTACTTCGTTGCTCCCGAGTTTGGATTCCTTCTCTTCCGGTGAGTAGTTCGCGACAAATCGGACTGCCGGAATTTAACGATAAGACACGATTAACTACGATTCTTGGGGAGCCCTACGGGGAAAATTCATAATAAAAGCGATTGGTGATAATCCACTGCAGTGGATTACCAAGTGATAATCCACTGCTATTTCGTGGTAATCCACCGAAAAGCATAAATAAGTGTTTTTCATCGGCTAATGGCATAGAATGTGGTTATGACTTCTAAGAAGTGACTTTTCACAAATGTAATTAAAGCATACTCAAGAGATATTTATTTTACAACTTGTCAAAAATCTTTTTGAGGGGATGTCTTGGAGGGGTTCTATTGACACTGAAATGTGTGTTTTTGTAGACATTCTGTAAATTTACTCATACACAAACATTTGGTATTCCTAGATTTTATGGTATAGGAGATATACCATGGAATAACCTTTTTGTATAATCTAGGTCAAAGGCTAAAGGTGCGATGACCTGGAAATGATACGTTTTGCTCTGCCATTCAAAAACCTACCCACACATTAAATTTTCTATACCTAGCTGATGCCGATAAGAATTATTCTCGAGACAAGCTTATCTATAAATGAGGTTATAGGTCAAAGTCAAAGCCAGTTACCTGAAAATGGTATATAACACATCGTCATCCCAAGATGTACCCTCACACAACACTTGGTAAACATAATCATATTATTTAGGTAGGGTTTTGTTTTTGGATTTGTTTAACAGCGTCGTCTTTCTAATTATCGTTCTAAATTATTTCCATTTCAGTCGAATGAATAAGAACCTTTTGAGGGACCGGAAAGATTATGTGGCTCGCTTGATACTACTCCCTTTCTCGATGATCTTTATCATGGCATTTCTTGGAAGATTGAAGAATACACAGTCCAGTATTCAGGACAGAATTGGTCTTCTGTATAACTCGGCCACTGCTCCTCCGTTCGTTGGCATCATGAATGCAGTTGCTCTGTGTAAGTACAGCGGAGAATTGTCTTTACAGTTTAAACGAAACTTAGCACAAACGCAATGTCATACTATATAGAAAGTCACGGACATGTTTTAAATGAAGATACTTTGTCTTCATTTGAGTGGTCAAACTGTTTGCAATGGAATAATGTGTTTAGCCTAAACACTACATTTATCTGCAACAAGTACATGTGTTGCGTTCTATTGTTTCAACACCATCATTTGTTATGAGCTATAGTGTTCCCTCTCTACAACAACACCCAATGGAAGACAAAAAGTCCCTGTGTTGTTTGGAAGAAGTTGTCATTGGGAGGAAAAATAAACACTTTACTTACATTTGTAATCAGTTTGAATCCAGATCAGAGGCTGCAAACCTGTTTGTCCCTCATCTTTATATGTTTTCGATCAAAATGTCCACTAATATGTATCATTGAGAAAACAACGGCAAACGACACTTTCCAGCAGACCATAGTGCAGCAGTGCAAGCGTTATACATCATTGTCTTGTTTGGGAAACAACGGAATGTGCAGTTGTAAGGAGGGGTCTTTGTTCGGAGAGTCGTTGTAGGGAGGGAGCACTGTATCTATAAAGTTGGGTCAGAAACTCAGCTTGGACCCGAATGAGACGCCAATTTATTCGGCGTCTCCTCAGTATCTAACTATTTGACATGCTGATCTGCACGGAAATGATTAAGCCGTACTTGCTGTTGAACTCTATGTTTTTCTTTACCCATAACCAGCTTCTGTATGGTACTTTAACTAAGAGTCAATTAGTATCATAGTCACGTTTCTATTAGTATTCGTAAACCGTCTCAGTTTAAACGACATTTGATATCCTAATCAAGCGCCATGTAGTTCTCTATCCAAGCCTCATTTGGTATTTTAGTCAGGCCTCCGTTAGTATTGTAACAACTCCTAAATTGTTTCTGCCACGCATAACTAGGTATATCAACCACGCACAATTTGGTATTCTATCCAAATCTTACATGGCATTTCAGTAAAACCTCCAATAGTATTCTACCCACACATCCGTAAGTGTTCTAATTATGCCATGTTTGGTATTCCCACCACACCCCATTTCGTACTTATCTCTAACACCATATCATTTACATGTATTATTCTAATAAAATGTCAAATTATCTATTCCTCAATTGGTATTCTATTTAACTGAAAATCCTTAGAGTGTAAACATTTGACATGTGACTTTGTGGTTCCAGTTCCCAGTCAACGTGATCTGTACTACAGGGAATCAGTGGACGGACTTTACGGCACAGCAACATTTCTGGTGTGCTACGCTTTACATATCCTTCCATACCAAATTGGCTCTAGTATCATCTACAGCAGTATCTTATATTGGCAAGTATCAGAACAATAAAACTCTTCAGCAGCACTCAGAATAGTATGCTTTGGTAAAAAAGACATCTGAAAGATATCTTACAAGCCTTACAGAGACTGAAATCCAACTTTTGCCTAAAGCCTTTTTTGTAAGTACGTGCCAGGCGGCTATATGATCATATATTAGTTTAAGAAATGGATGAATAGCGCTCGTTGTGTAGTTTGTAAATGTATGCAACTGAGGTATACATGCGCTTGTAAATGTATGCAACTGGGGCCCGTTTCATAAAACTTCGTACGACAAATGTTGTCGTAAGTCAGATTATAAAAGTCTCAATATTTTTTATTTCTCCATCTAATCCTGTCTTGTGACATCATTTTGGAATCGTCTTGACAAGACGATTCCAAAAATATGTCACAAGACCGGATTAAATAGAGAAATAAGAAATTAAATGCATTTTAAAGTTTTGACTTACGATCGAATTTTTCGTACGAAGTTTTATGAAACGGGCCCCCGAGGTATACATGCGCTTGTAAATGTATGCAACTGAGGTATACATGCGCAAACGTCGTATACTTCATGTATCTTTAGTTTATAGATAATTTGGTTCAATCAATCAACACTAGCTCTACATGAAACTGTTTATTAATAATATTAAAAAACATTATGCTAGATATTTCTGTTAAATGATTTGAATTAATTTGTCCAATCTAGATCTATTTTCGGTGTCATCCCTAGTGTGTGTGATTCACTTCACTTCAAAGGGACCGACACATAAGTACCGAAAATGCATGTAACTAACTACTCTGTGCTATGTTTTAAAATAGAAAACAACACCATTGTTCCAAATTTATTGGTATTATCGAACTCGCTGTTTCAGAAAACAATCTAAATTGGACAAAGTTACGTTGTTATCGTTTTCATTCAATAAATATGGACATTCATGTAAAATATCCTATATTTCTGTCACCAGGGTACCGGGTTTACAAGCGGAGCTGGGCAGGTTCCTCTACTACACTGCGGTTGTATTTTTCCTGCAATATTGGGGAGAGATCCTCTGCGTCGCTATTATGGGTATCTTCTTAAACTCCAACATGGCCAACAGTATTTCTGTCCTGTTCTTAACAGTCAGTGTCCTTGTCGGCTCAGGCTTTGTAAAGTAAGTCCCTTTTCATTACCAAACCCAACCACAGTGAAGAGGACGTTGTACTTTCTTTTGATCAATAAACGCGTATACGCGTTACAAACAATTTGTAGCCAGATCAGACGCCGGGTAATCCGGCGTCTGACCGGACTCAAAACTGTTTGCCAGCCAGATTAAGATATATCATATACTGTTTCAAATGGTTTTCGAGTTTTATATTTTATTGAAGTGCGTTTGCATGTCGTTTCGTGTGAACGGACATAAGTAACGCCTTATCTACTAAATATTATAAATATTAGTTTTTTAAAAACAGTTTAGATCACGATCAGATGCCGAGTAACGTCTGATCAAGATATAAATAGTTTGAAAGTTATGACGGAGGTCATTCTGTAATATAATCCCAATGATCATAGGTTTGAGATGAGTCTGATATCATTATCAAGCTGGTGATTGTAGCTACATGTATTATACAGAATTACCTTTTTTATAACTTTCAAATAGTTTGTACCCCGATCAGATGTTATGTGATCGAACGTTGTATGTTAAATTCATACCAAATGGTTTGCAATTTGTTCAAAATATTGTAATAATAAGCTGAAGCGATCAATTTTGATGCCACCAATAAAATAAATCCCAAAGGAATATTAAAAGCTTTCATTCTGCTTTTCTCCAGAAAGCATAGAGCAAGAAATAATTTCAATGGCCGTTAATCTGTTTTCTAAGCTTCTTCCAAAACAGTCCTTGTCATTATTTTAAAAAAAATAGTTTTAATTTCCAATAAGAGCGTTCTTCTGTGATTGGTATGTACACTGTTGCAATGCAATTTAACACAGGTTTTGTCATGGCACGGCTCATTTATTATTTGTAGGGACGTGCAGTCACTCGTTCAACCATTCGGATGGTTTAGTTGGGCCTTGGTTTTGACATACGCAGCGGAAATCTTTGTGGCAAATGAATTCAAAGATCTAGAGTTGTCAGACTGTCCAATCAATACAAATGGTATGTATACGATGTGACCTCATCCACTGTCATTCGTTTACAGTTTGAATCTTATTCATACACCAAGTCGTTCGGCGTCTACTCATGTTTGAAACTGTTTAAAATTCATATCTCTGTAGATCTATCTCAAATGCAATTACCTTAGTTCTACGAATGAAAAGTAACAACAAACATAGCGAAGGTTCTGTGTAGCAGGCCAAAAACAAATAATGGCATTTCTGTTTACATAAATTATACACTCAACATGATATAATTATAAATAGAAATAATATTTATATCCATTCAAGAATGCCACCATCTCTAAAAAGAGGAAGCGGCTAAAGTTTAAAGTCTCGGGGAATGGAGTTAACGCATTGAATCCTAGTTTCGAGTAGTATGTTACACATTCACTTCTGTATAGAGTAAGTTGTGTCATACGCAACAACTAAACCCTTACCACCAGCATCTACGTGTCTGCATTCGTTTTCTACGTTCGGGCGTTGGTCGGGTATTAATTGTTTTTAATTACAGATAGATCTAGATATATCCACAGTCAATCACAGTATCGAGGATTAAACAATAAATTCTATAGAAATACATGTAGTATAAATAGTATGATATACATGTATAATATAGTTTATTATGATATATGATTATTCATTTGACAATTAGAACAATTGAACCAGATAAACAATTAGCATAGGATTACTATTAAAATTGTCACATTTACATTACATTAACGTTTTCCTATTTGTATTTCAGTATCCTGTTACAAAAATGGCGACGAGTTCATGTCGAAATTCTACCCCGGGGCTCCTGATCACATGGGAAGGAATTTCGCAGTACTCTCCGGTTACCTCGCTGGTACCCTGCTTTTCGGAATACTTATCTACAAGGTCGTGGGCCCAAAGATGCTACACTGAACGCACTTTCCAGTAACTGAGACTATGAACACTTGAATATGATATAAACAAATAGCCAACTTATGACAAAAACAGTGTATTCCCGTTGGGGATACATGTTTAGGCCGTGTCGTGACCAACAGTGTTCTTGGATATTTCACACAATACTCATTACGATGCATTCAAGTTTCTAATTACGTTTACATCATTATTTACCATACTTATGTGGTTATCATTTATATATAAAGGGCTCTTTTCTAATATCTCGAGCTCTACTAAGGGCCTTTTTCAAAGAATTATTATTCGCTTTGATTTTATGGCTGAATGCATGTAAAAAAATGTTACGTGTGTTTGACGTGATTTTCTTTGAAAAAGGCCCTTAGAGGTCGAACTTTTAGAAAAGAGCAGTTTATATATAAATACTAATTTAATTCCCTGTCCGGAATTTTGTAAAAAATATATATGGTTATCATTTGCAGTAGAATCCTGAGTTCTACACGTTTTGTATAGGACACGTTTATTCTTCATTGGTAAGCTGGGGCCCGTTTCATAAAACTTCGTACGACAAAAACGATCGTAAGTCAAATCTTTAAAATCAATTTAATTTCTGATTTCTCTATCTAATCCTGTATTGTGACATCTCTTTGGAATCGTCTTTTCAAGACGATTCCAAAAAGATGTCACAAGACAGGATTAGATGGAGAAATAAATAATAATTGATACTTTTATAATCTGACTTACGACAACATTTGTCGTACGAAGTTTTATGAAACGGGCCCCTGCTTTACGCGTCACTAATTAGGAAAGGTTTAAACTAAAAGAAATACAAACACAGTACCTGTAAATGTAAAAATAGGCAGTTCCTCATAAATGTTGATTATATATTGTAACCGGAATGTTGAACAGACCAGCTTGTTCGACGTCTAGCCATGTTCCAGTTATTGAGGTACATTGGAGAAAACGTCTTTCTTTCCCAATAAACGTGTTTATCCTAAAAATATGGTATCCATTGCAAACAGTGTGGAGCCAAATCCGATGCTGGATAACCCGGCTCTGGAAACGACTCCAAACTGTCGCCATTCAAATGATAAATGAATCGTCAACATTTAAAAAAAATTCATTTCTTTATTTTATTCCATCGTGCCTGTTTTAAATAATTTGCTTTTAAACGGAAGAATAACGTATTCACCGCTGAAATCTGTTTAATTGTTTAGCTCACCAGAACACAAAGTGCTGAAGGTAAACTTTTGTGATACCCCTCTGTCGGTCGTCCTTTGTCCGTCGGCCAGTGCTTAGAATACTCACATTGACAAAATCTATGCAATGCAGTAATATGGCTTGCATGGAGTCAAATGGTTGGTCAATATGTTAAATCATACGAAAATCTTCAGAGTACTCCAGGCCCAACAATGTACAAGCCGCGGGAAAAGTTATTCGGTCGAAAAACTGCATCCGCTGAGGAAATAAGTATGAAACATTTGATTTCCTTTTTAATGAATTTCTTTAAATCTGGTATTCGTGGTCAATTGGGCAATGTTAAAACCAGCTACGGAGACAACCATGTGTACAGTTCTGTGTTCGCATTTCTCTGGTGAGCGTTTAAGGGCCTCATGTCCCTCTTGGTTTAATTATTATTGATCTGATGTTTGATTTGTCTTGGTGTTTATCAGTGATAAGGTGCTTGCAATATCAGAAACATTTATCATCCTAAATTGTTATTGTGTCTCACAAGATAAGTACAGTAAAACCTCTCCACTAAGACCACACAAAGTAAGGCGAATTGATTGTACAAAGACAGGTGGCAGCTTATAGCAAGGTGACAGTAAAACAGAAAGCTCCTGAATGAGCTTTCTGTTTGACTGTCACCTAGCTTTATGCAGTCACCTATCTTAAAAACCTAATAATTTACTCAATTTATTGATAGTAATAGAGAGGTTTTACTGGACATGCCATTTTCTACACTTCCACACAATTAAGTGGTTGTATTAGAGAGGTTTTACTGGACATATCAGTTTCTACACTTTATCGATTTGCGTGTAATTTTCGTTTACACGTGGAACAGATAACTTCTTCCTCGCGGTGTATGGAATGCCGGTCACGACATGCCAATTGCTAAATGCTAATTGCTGCTTTACCAATTGCTAAATGCCAATACATCAAAAATAGCTTACTATGATGAAATTGTGAGATCAAACTACAGCACCAGGCTCCACCAGATGATGTCCTTAGACATTGCCGTCGAGGTAAAGTGAAATATTGTAGCATGTTTCCCTTATAATAGATGCAGACTATATTCTAATACATGTATAAAATAATTAAGCAACTGGCAAGTGGCATATTGGCAATTGGCAAATTAGCATTATAGAACTAGCAAATGACATTTTAGCATTTAGCAAATGGCAAATTAGTAATTGGCAAACAAGCATTTAATTTGACATAATTGGTCAAAACAGCGACAAAAGTATTGTGGGTTTATTGTTTACACTCATGACCGCCATCTTGTCGATTAGACGGTGTTACGGTACAAATTTGACCCCCGAAACAACACTCTTCTGTTAAAAGGAATTAGATTAATGACAAATGGCAATTCGCATTGAGCAACTGGCAAGTGGCATATTGGCAAGCATTTAGAAAATTGCAAATAAGCAATTGGCAAACAAGCATTTAGCATTTAGCAATTGGCATGTCGTGACCGGAATTCCATACGCGGTGTGGTATTTTACAATTTGCTTGAGATTAAGTTCATGTTATTTATTTGAAACATGTTATTGAAATAATAATTGATAAAGAATGTGTGTAGTTATTTTTTAAACGTCCTACGATTGTCTAACATTTTGAATGATGAGCCGATCATATACAAAACCGCTTGATGGTGGATAGGCTACAGACATGTATAACTCGTTGACTCTGTAAACATCAGATGGACATTTCTAGATCCCAATTTTAAAAGTCTAATCCATGTTTTGTAATAAATTACTTTTATAGGAACCATCTTATCTGAATCTACACTTTTGCATAACACAAGTGTACCCTTTAAATATGTGAAATGTTTAAATATGATGTCACTTAGTATTACTGGGATTATGGTAACTGTCGTCAGTCACCTTTATATGTAAAAGGTGTTGAGGTCCTTTTGGCGGTGAATCTTTTTCAAAATGTTTGAACCTGTAAGCGGAAAATATACCAGAAGCAAGCCAGAAGCGTGGCATACAATGCCGAAGACTTTATATCATTGTTACTATATAAACGGGGTATTATCCCCAGCCGAAAGCAAAGGGATACTGTTTTAAGTTGTTCATCCGCCCGTTTATCCACCCTTCCGTCCGAAGCAATATCTCTTAAACTGATCACAATATTTGTATGAAACTGGGTATAGTTATTCTTCATCACTGTGGCACCTTAGTATAGGGATGTATTTCTTCTCTAGATGGATTCAAGTATTTAGGAATTATTGCTCTTTCGTGAAAACCACATTAGTTGGCTGTATCTCTGAAAGGGAGGCGTCAGTTTTTATATTGTCTTCCTCAAACTTGCTCAGTTTGTATATGACCACAAGTTCTCAAATCAGTTCGATTATACTCGAAATCAAACATATAGGTTAACAGTTATCCCACTTTGATGTGTTCAAAATGCCATAGGCAATAGTGTTTACACTCTAGCAACTACAGTTTTCAATTGATTTTGATTTTACTGGCACACAATGTAAATAAGTATACATTCCAGGGGCCCGTTTCATAAAACTTCTTACGACAACATTTGTCGTAAGAAGTTTTATGAAACGGGCCCCTGATAGTGGAGTGCGATTAATGTCGCAATAAAATAACTGTGGCAAGAGATACCTGCCCTTTGTGTACTTAGACATGCTAGAAAAGGCTTTTTAGTATTGTTTACACGCTAGTGTCTACAAATGTGAATTAATTTTGATAAATACTTTATTAAACACTATATGATTATTATATTTCAAACTAGTTCAATTATTGTCGTAAACAGGCTAATTAGTCTTGGTGAGATGAAAATGCCATGTTTTACACTTTTTACATTCTAGTAATTACAATGTATGTTGGTATAAGTTCTTGAATGAGTGCAATTATTATTGAAATAGGATAAGTGTGACAAGCGTTATGAACCGCGACACATAACATGGTCATAAAACGCCGATGTCCATACATGTGTGTCAATATTTTGATGTTACTTGTTGGTGAAAATTGTAACCACTCTGTCAGTTCGGGCAGAGGGTATATTATACCCACCCCACCCCTCCTCCAATATCACTTCAAGGGCACTTATCCATAGTATGCCCTACTGAATGATGCTAACATCGCCATATTTCAAACAGTACTTATCCTAGTGAGCGGGCTCCTGTATGAGCTTTCTTATCAGGGTCTTACAAAGTTTGCAATGGACGAATGTATTCTTCACAAGAGCATTTTTACAAGGGACGAATTTAGCCGTCACTAGGGGTAAACTATTTTACCGTTCTTGTTTACACCTGGCCCACTGAGCTTGTAAGTCAACACTCCATCCCTTAGTATATGACATTGTATTACGGTCACTATGTATCAGGGGCCCGTTTCATAAAACTTCTTACGACAAATGTTGTCGTAAGTCAGATTATAAAAGTATCAATTATTATTTATTTATCTATCTAATCCTGTCTTGTGACATCTTTTTGGAATCGTCTTGAAAAGACGATTCCAAAAAGATGTCGCAAGTCAGGATTATATAGAGAAATCACAAATTAAATGTATTTTAAAGTTTTGACTTACGACAACATTTGTCGTAAGAAGTTTTATGAAACGGGCCCCAGTAAACGTACAGAGGAGGAGACGTCATTCTTTCCCGTTTAAACGCAATGAAATAAAATGAAAACAGATTGAGAATAAACAGACAGCGCCTAAATGTTCTCTACTTTCAGTATGCTTTAAGTGACCATCTGCAAGGATATAGAAAATATTTCTTATGTATCATACATGTATGCGTAACTGTATATATTGGAATGTTATTTTTCATTGAAGGAATAAATTAAAGGTATGGGATAAAACAATCCTTCCGAAATGTCACCTAAGTTGCCATACCAATCCCACTAAATATATACGTTGGCATTAATACACACCTTATCAGTCTTATACATAGTGTACAGTGAACCGTAACCCTTTCACTCTAAATGACGCCTTAACCCTTTCCCTTATAGAAGCGACTTTTAGCACATTCATTTTATTCATCCGCTGAAGAAAATAGTTCCAAATTATACCGTAATGAATATGTGTCATATTTAATACTTTCCTAATTCTAGCAGTTAATAGCTTAAAGCAGGCTGAAAGTAAAGCAGAATGCGCCTTAGGGCGCATTCTGCTTTACTTTCAACCTGCTTTAAGTAGTCACATATCTTCAATACTAGAAACAATGCTATCAGGTAAAGGGTTAAAACGCGTTTGCAAACAGTTTGGATCCTGATCAGACGCCGCGTAACGCAAACTGTTTGACAATCGTATCGAAATTTTGTCAGTCATTCTGCCTTAAAATTAACTTTAAAACGGTATCGCAGACACAAATATTGAAGCAGACGATAACATGGTGGTGAATGGGTAAAGACCTCACGAATTTGGTAGTGAAAGGGTAAAGACCCGCTACTGAATCAAAAACGTTATTCTTGCCCGTTTAAAGGAAACTAAATGCAAACGTAATGTAGTAAAATGTAGAAAATGACAATTTCTTGAAAAGTTTGACGAGTCTTTTAAATACGAGTGGCAATCAGTTTTGGAGCCTTACCAAACGCTGGCTTACCTGGCAACCTCGTACATACGCGTTTATTCAGAAAGAATAACATCTTCTTCACTATAAATAGATGACTTATTGGTAGTGTTAGACAGTTGGCAGTTTAAAGCTGGTAAGAAGTAAAGCAAAATCTCATTTGGGTATTTTCTGAATTTCTTTGCTACAGCTTTAAGCGTTACCTTGGTTTTAACACCGAACGAGTCATTCTTGATTTGAGGTCAATTATAGAGGAATTCTCTTTGTACATGTACATACAAGATAACAGTGTCTTTTAGGTCGTGTTAAAACACTGCAGTCATGGAAACATTCAGACAAATTGTGCTGGTAATTGGCCTAGCCATCACTTGCTCCTTGTCTCAATCAGGTGGGTTTCAAACTGCTTTTTAGTTGCTTTAAAGCTTTTCATCATCAACATTAATCGTGAGGTTAAAATAAGCGATGAAGGAGTTCATGTTGCTATTGATCTCATGTTGTCTCTTGATCACGGAGAAACATCTTATTCCGCAGAGCTCTTCTTTGATATCTAATTAAATCATTACAAAACATACACGTGTCGATTTGCACTACAGATACGTGTGTCAAAACCACTTGCCCTAATGGCTGGCTATCATATGACAGTTCTTGCTACCTTTTTGCCGACGAAGCAAAGCTTGACTGGACAGCGGCAGCAGTATGTATTTAACTAATTTTACCAAGGACCCCCTCCCCAGCGCATATTTCACCCATTTTTGCATAAATACGTTTTTTAACACCTCAGATTTATTTGTACACTGAGAAATAGTTTCCACATAGGACGTCCTAAACATAAAACTTAGAGTGCATTGCCAGACTATTTTCAAATGATAGCTAAAAGCAAGTTGCAAGTAAAGCAGAATGCACTTTAGAGACAAACATTTTCAAGCAAACGATATAAAATAGGAGATTGTTTTGAATTTTTATATGTAATGAGAAATGTATGTACTACTTATTTCTTAATGTGTATAGCTGAATAGCTCTATCATTTATGTTATAGCAGCATGTAAAATACTCTGAACCTTAAATACAAAGTAGAGAATACGTTATTCTTTCCCAATAAATGCGTTTGTGTTAAACTATCATTTAGTTTTAACATACATGTATATATTATATATATTTCCAGAAATATTTACGGCATCTGACAATGCTTCTTACTGTTTGGCACTCAGCCGTTTAATAAACTGTCAGAAGGGCTCTTTTTATCATCATTTCTACAATCAAATGTATTGACTTTGCGTTTAGTATCGGAATGCATTGCGTATTCCCCACTGCATTGTAGCTATTAATAAATCGCGATATTCAGCCCTTTCCAGCCGAACCCAAGCTGTTTCCAAATGCTTTATAACCTTTTACGATACGGTTGAACAAACGAGACCATGCGTTATTTGGCGCATCATCAACTATATCAAAGAAAGAAATATTTAGCTCGGGTGAGATACGAACCCAGGACCCGGCATGTGGGGCGGAAAATACAATCTTTATCCAGACGTCTTAACCCCTCGGCTAGCCGGGCTATTTATGTACCAGCGGTCGATCTAATCTACTTTTGTGTACATCGAGGGAGTAGGTGTTATTCTTTCCGGTTTCAACATGCGCATGCGCAAACGGTGCAAACTGATTTTAACGAGTTCAATTAAGTCTAGTAGACTCACTTGAAAAAGCGATGAAAAATATCTTAAACACTTTGATTTGGTGATAATTCTTGAGGCAGTTTTTAGACTGATCATTGTTTTGTAATGCGAGTTGCACGATAATGGTAGACATTTGCTTTTATTTGAGTATTTTTATTCATTTTGCAAATACACCATTTGGTTTTCAGTAACTTTAATACAAAAGGATACTATATTTTATGGGTAGTGTTGATATCTTAAGACACTGTCTTTTTCCCGTTTTTAATTTATTACATCCTGAAACTTCAAATGTATAGTTCCAGTTTCCAGTTAAATCTAATCCATTTTTTATTATTTAAAGTTGTTAGAATACAAATATTAACAGGGCAAATCCTGATCAGATAACTATTTCTAAAACCCTCTGATCTCGGTTTTGTGTGCATAGTACAGATTTACTCTTCATAGATAGGCTTTTTGTAACGGACGAATGTACTTGTCGCTAAGGCTCAAAGCGTTATATGATCAAATATTGAAACTTAAAAAGATGCATTTTATTACCTGCAGACTTCCTGCTCAAACCAAGATGCAAATCTCGTAGTCATTGAATCACCCAGAGAAGACCAAATGCTGATAAACATGACACGGAGACTCTTCAAAACATGTACAAGTAAGTACAGTAAAACCTCGCTATTACGACCACTAAAACGAAGGCCTATAACTGATTGTATAATAGACAGGTGACTGCTTAAAGCAATGTGACAGTGAAACAGAAAGCTCCTTAAGATTAAATCTCTAGGCACGGGGAAGGGTGTACTTTTCCCCCCAAAAAGCACGTTTAAAAATGCTCATACATCTATGTACCCTGTACATTTTAGACAGCTTGGCCACGTATCAGACGCACATTTACACGATTTCTGACCGTACTCTTATTCACGTGTCACTCAGAACTAAATCGCAAACATTTCAATAGCTCTGTAGCGCGTTCAAGTACCGTATCGATGCAATCGATTGCAACAGAAAACGGTAACAATTCACCTTTACCGACCGTTAGGGTGTTACCGATTGCGAACGACACGAACGGCCTCAGAGGTAGTTCGCCATCCCCAACAAGGAAAACAAAATGGCTACCAAATGAATTTAATAAAACCAGCGAACAGTCCCGACTTAATTTCTCATCAATAAACCAACATTTTCCGATACTTAATGTATCAAACAAAGCAGCTTACATCTGAGCAGCTAAATCTTATTTTTATATGCGGTAAATTGATGCATTTCATTGATTAGTGCACTTTTGCTTGTGTTATTTAGATTGCACATAAATCGTTCGTACCCTTGAAAAGTTAATAAACATTGGGGCGCAATGAGTTATTATTGAAGAGTATCGGTGAACGTTAGATGTCGTACTATATGTCAGACGCCGGGTTACCCGGCGTCTGATCTGGCTCCAAACTGTTTGCATTGGAAATAATAGTTTTAGCGTGAACGCGTTTATTGGGAAAGAATAACGTTTTCGCCACTGTACTAAAATGCATGTACATGTATAACTTTACACACATTGGAATATTAGTTTCTAAACGTATTTCACTGATTGCCATATTATAACCTTTGTTACGTTAAGCCCCAAAGCTTGATTTGAAAGTGTATATAGTGATTGAAGTGTGCGTGGGTCCTTCCGTCCGCCCGTTTTTTTTTTGTCTGGGAATACTTTCTATACCTCATCTGCTAGGAATACCAAATTTAAAGTGTGAGTACATCTTGAGATTGTGGTGTGTCGTTTGCCATTATCAGGTCACTCATGGTGATCTTGACCATTGACCTCAATTACAGTACAAAAAACTTGTCAGGAGGATATTTGGTACATCTCATGAGCTCGGGATGCCAACATTTGTGTGTGTGTGTGGTGTGTGTGTACATCTAGGAATTGCGGTGTGTACATTAACAGTTTCAGATAACTGTAATCTTGACCTTGATCTCAATTATACTAAAAACCTGTCCGGAACATATTTCCTATATGGCCGCATAAGCTACCTATGCCAACACTAGTAAGTGAGTACCACTTGGTATCGTGGAGTCATGCGTACAATTATCAGGTCACTGTGACCTTAGCTTTGGATCTCGATTATAGAAAACAAATGTCTGATATTTACTACACCACATTAGCTAGGGATACCATTTAGTGTGTGAGTACATCTTGGATGTTATGGGACAAAAAGTCCCATAACATTTGCAGGCCGCTGTGACATTACACGAAAACAACTTGTTCAGAGCATGTTTCCTATATCTTTACCAATTTTAGTATGTGAGTACATCTATAGATTATGGAATGGCGAAGACTATTTTCAGGAAACTGTGACACTGACATTGACCTTTGGATTCACTTAAAATGAGTACTATCCTATACCGCATCAACTAGCGATATCGAGTTTGGTTTGGGAGTAAATCTTAGGTTGACAGTGTGTCACAAATTCCCATTTCCAGGTAAACTGTAACAGTTGCATTAATCTTCACCTTTGACTTGGATTGTAGAAAAAAAACATAAGTCAACAAGGGACTCCAAATTGGATGTGTGAATACATCATATGAAGACACACCAAGTTTGCATACATTTTTTAAGGTTGATTCGCTCACCTTGATCATAGGTCTAATGTTTGACCTCAATGTTAAAAGCTCGTCCGGAATATTATTCCCTTACTACACGTACATCAGCTTGAGAAACCAAACTTAGAGAATGTATCTGGGTATGGCAAAGTGTTATAATATATTCAGGTCACTGTGACCACGACCTTGACTTTTGATCTCAATTATAGAAAAGGTTTCTCAAAAATTATATTTTTTACACAAGATCAACTAGAGAAACAAACGTTGCCGTACGCGTTAATCTTAGGATAATAGTACCGGGAACCACTTTCAAAGCATGTACATGGGTTACAAGTTAGCAACAAAATACATTTCTGGGTCAATACACACTTTTGGGGGCATATGTCACCTGCTCGTACTGTGACACAGTTCCTGTGCAATATAATATTAAAACTAAGGCGTTACATAGGCTGCAGGTAACATGTCTTTGAGTGATATATGGTATATGACGTATATTCTATAAACATTTTCTAATAGGCATCAAAAGGCCTGAAGATCATGCAATTTTCTGGATTGGAGCTAACGACAAGGCTGTTGAGGGACAATGGATTTGGTACACCACTAACCAACCATTAGCTAACACCTACACTAACTGGTCCCCAATTAACAACGAGCCGGACGACTTCAACAACGAGGACTGTGCCCTGATGTTTGGAGATTATAACTTTGCCTGGGGAAGTGGGGGTTGTGCAGCAAAAGGCCATTACATTTGTGAAATGAAGTACGCCTTTACTGTTAACTATTTGTGTACAAAAAGATATTCCAATGCATACCCTCTCGGATGAACTTACAGTGGAGAAAACGTTATTCTTTCCCAATAAACGCGTTTACGCGAACACTTTTATTTCCTCTGCAAACAGTTTGGATCCAGATCAGACGCCGGGTTACCCGGCGTCTGATCAGGCTCCAAACTGTTTGCCACTCAGATTAACATGAATAGTCAGAATTGTCGAAACATTCTCATTTTTTTCGTTTAATTGCGATGCGTTTGCGTTTCGTTTGCGTTTAAACGGGAAAGAATAACGTTTTCTCTACTGTAACCCTTTAACCCTAAATCACACACATATGCGTCATTTACAAACAGTGTACCTGTACACTCTATGCAAATAGTGAATACCCAGATCAGAAAATCCTCACAACTTAGTTGCCGCTGAAGGGTTAACAGTTTTCATACTGTTTGCCTGTCAGATTGGCATACGTCGCTAATATTTCCAAAAGCTGCAATTTCCAATTTATATTTACGTGTTATTCCATTTACATAGGAAAGAAAAACGTTTCTCCCACTGAAATATTCCTCATTGTAAGTTATTAACCCCTTAACTGCCATGACGTCATCTATTTTAAACAACTGTCGTCTGCTTTTTTTTTAGAATTTAGATATTTTGACTTAAGAATATATTAGAATGATGTGTCAAACAGTTTGTACCCTGATCAGATGCTGCGTTACTCGGCACCTGATCAGGATTTAAAATGTTGGCAAACGACCATTGTACTCGGGGTAAGGCAGTGAAGGGGTTGGACGTTGTGACATGTTTTATACATGTATAGCAATATGCACTAAATACAACAAAAACCGCTCTATTACAAGTAATTAAACGATATGAAAGACAGATGACATGTTAAATTTAGAATACAGTAAAACAAAAAGCTTTTAATGGCCAATACATATGAAAATTGAAGCTCCATTATGCTGTTAACTTTTCTTTGTAGATCCTTAAAAAGATCCAAGGTTTGGCCTGCCATATGAGATTAACCCGCCAACCCATTAGGACATATTTATAAATACACAATTGAATGACCACTTAAAAATATGCTAGTTGATTGTTTTAAAAACAGCTGAGAGCTGAGAGCTGAGAGCAAGGTGAGAGTAAAATAGAAATAGAAAGCTCTTTCATGGCGGTTTCTGCTTTACTTTCACTTTGCTTAAAGAAGATATAGCTATCTGCTTTACATTCCTAATAATTAAAACAATTTAGTTGTGGTGATAGTGGCTTTTAATATACAGCGCTCCCTCTCTACAACGACTTCCAACGGGAGACAACAATTGTGTGCGTTGTTCGGAGGGAGTCGTTATATGATCACTCGTCATTAAGTTTTTCCTAATGAACGATTGATTCAGATTTGACTTTAGTCGTAGAAGATAGATATATGTACTAGGATAAGTTGAGGACAGATATTAGATATAGTTACTGCATAATAGGTTACTCATTAGCTATTCATGTTTCTCAACTAATAACTGAAACCCCCTTTTACTAATATAAGGCGGACTCTACTACTTCACATAATATCAAAGGATTGTCATAATATTCCTATTGAGGCTTGATCAATACTGTAGGAATGATATGCATCAGAATGGAATAAATACAAATTCTCCAAAAAGGAAAAAAATACAAAACCCCAGACAATGTAGAACATGTTACAGGTACGTGATACCTATTAACCCTTTACCCCGTAGCCTGTTTTTAGTTTTGAAGACCGGTGACCACTTAAAGCAGGTTGACAGTAAAGCAGAATGTGCCTTAAGGCACATTTCTGCTTTACTACCAGCCTGCTTTAAGCTAAATCTGCCAGGATATATAAAATATTTGTAATGGTAAGTGTTCATGTTAGTATTAACTGGAGCTTTTTTCTTCAGGGGAGGAAAAAATTAAATAAGCTAAAAGTCACTTCTACGGGGGGAAAGGGTTAACGGAAATAATAGTAATCATTGAATATGTTAACAATGTACACTATATAAATGTAAGGTGTGATGGTGGATGGACCCCCGACCCCATCATACCTATGACGGGGAAATAAATGGGTTGCAGAGCAACTGAAATTACAAAAAAAAATGTTTTTTTCTGTCGAAATGTCCAATATGTGACTTTGAGAAAAACAGAAGACGACAATTTTAAAGCACACGACATTACAACCGTAAGAAAGGTTGAACATAATGGTCTTGTTTTGGGCACAGTGACAAACGTCGTTGTTAAGAGGGAATCGTTGTTCGGAGGGCCGTTGAAGAGAGGGAATGCACCTGTTTCTCAGCCTCCTTGATTTGTTTCTACAGTGTACCCTCTCTACAACGGTCCTCCCAACAACGACTCCCTCCTTACAACGACCCTTGTCACGGTTTTTCTAAAGAGGACAATTATGTCTAACGCCTTTACTGTTGCATTGTCGTCTGCTTAAAATTACCGTCTGCTACTTTTCCCAAAATTACATAATGGACATTTTGACAGGAAACACACTTATTGACGAGTGGTAAACAGCTTGAATCCAGATCAGACGCCGCGTTACGCGGCGTCTGATCTGGATTCAAGCTGTTTGCAAATGTAGCCAATCTCTATAACAACTCCATCCGAACAACGCACACAATTGTTGTCTCCCATTGGATGTCGTTGTAGATAGGGAGCGCTGTATTTGATTTTCAGGTGTTGCAATCACTTCAACTGCGTTTCTCACACATATATAGGGGTGCAATAGTTGCTGATGAGCACATAACATACTATGAAGAAATGTTTATTGTGTAGTATTATTTATCTTTTACACCATAGCCTGTTTTTAGTTTTGAGACAGGAGACTTGTTGTTACTAAAGCGTAATGCAGATGTAGGTGTACTCTGCTTTACCTTCAGCCTATTTCAAGCTACCATCTGCTAGAATATAGAAAGTATTCCTTATGGTACACATTCATGAATGAATAAAGCGGAACTATATTGCAGTGAAAAATGTGTTATTCTTTCGCAATAAACGCGTTGACGCTAAAACTGTTATTTCCAATGAAAACAGTTCGGAGCCAGATCAGACGCCGGGTAACCCGGCGTCTGATCAGGCTCCAAACTGTTTGTCACTCAGATTAAGATAAATAGGCAGAATTGTCGAAAAGCTGTCATTATCTCCATTATATTGCAATGCGTTTCTCCACTGTATTCAGTGGGGGAATACCTTAAATGCGTATAAAGGCATATTTATAGGATAAAGGGTTGATATCTGTTTTTATTTTGTCCTGTTTATATTTCAGCATGACAAATGTTGGCATGACTGACGTTATTGGGTAGTTGTGAAATACACGCTGGTTTCTGAATTATAAACGTTTATTCCAAGAATTTGCATAGAAATAAAGATGAGTTGGAACTCCTATGTAGTTACTGTTTTTATTTAAATATGTAAAACTAGTCGAAACAAGTTGATATCCAACACTCGAATATTAACTTTATAAATTTTAACACATTCAACCATAGCCGAATGCTTGAGTGGTCAAATTCTGCGCATCACAACGACCAACCGATGTTGAATAGCCGATCAACAACGGTAGAACATAGATTTTGTCGATTCTGACATTACAAATTGAAAGCTAAACAATTCTTCAACTGTTTAAGTTGTAGGAGTTGCATGGTAAAAATATTTTTTCAGTTAACAAAATTGACTCAACCCTTTCAACGCCATTTGCGACCGCAATCGACTTTGCAGTTTAGATCCTGGTCAAACACAGCGTTAATTTTACAGAACAGTTTCATATATGTCGAACGGAATGTTTTTTAGATAAGAACTCGGAGTTTAACTAGGATTGAAATTGTTTGGCTCTCGTGTTTAGTGTGTCTTCATTTTGATCAAATAACAATAGCCTGTCCGATATGTCACATCCCAATGGCTTGATAGTTCGCCATGTCAATGCGTGCGACTGGTTTCTATCTTTTAAAAACAATTTCAACGTTGGAGAAGCAAAAGAAAAAAAGTGTCACTACCGTATTACTATTTTATGTGTGCATTTCTATGTGTTAATAATTATAAAACAATTCAATTTGTGACGAGCAGTCATTCATTTAAACAATTAAGATTAATAAATAAGGTAGATGCTGGTGAATGACACACAGTGTAAATCCGGAACAGCCGCTGTGTCTGAATGGTCCGAGTCTACTGTTATTGCACTTATATACATCTGGTTTTCTAATGGCAAGGCCCAATAAGGTAATTCGGTTTACCCAACGTGAGCTAAGGCTGTTTAAGACAATCAGAGAACACATGAAGATAATGCTATCAATTTTAGATAGCTTTTGTCCAATAAAGAGACCCGCTTCATTTGAGAAGAGATTATTATATCACAATAAACCCACTGAGAAAAGTTTTCTATTAAAGGAACCGTCGGAAATTAATATGCACCCCGTTCTGTGGAACACTTCCATTATCTTAGTGGCCAGTGTAATAATGATATGTTATTAAAATAGAAAGGGTTTTTTGAATATTCAACTGGAGAAGTGTTAAACACGACGTGACCTCCCCGAGATATTGTTCTTTATTTATATGTAACACGCATTAAAGAGCTTTTGTAGTATAGAATTATATAAATCCTTATTTCTCAGGTTCTGTGACCTGGATGAAATTAAAAATATCTAAAGTGTAAGTTTGTGATACCAAACTTTTGGGAGTAGAAGTTAAAACATTTTTCTCAAAATAGCAGATAAAATTTCAATTAAACAGACGATCACTGAACAAGCACTATCTGTAAACAGTCGCAGAGTACAAGTTCATGTTACAGAATATTCCTTTGAAATATCCCTGCACTATCTGTATTCTATTCTGCATTGTGCCTTCAGCTGTCCTGTTCTCAAGACTTGAATGGCAGTTTCGTAGAAGTTCGACTGTCGCATACAAGTTAGTATATATATATATATTTAAGATATATTGGAACAGAATGACAACGTCTTGACCTTTGGAATACACTGATAATGGAGACGTTTGGAGTTATTCTGCTGGTGATTTCCCTGACACTCCCTTGTACATTAGCCCAGACAGGTAACAATGTCTTATTTCAAGAAAACAGTTATTCCACTATAAATTAACTTTTATCAATGGCGTTGAAGTGAAGTGACATCTAACGGTAGCACTGAATGAAGTCTGAAAGCATCTCTTTTGGAAGTATTGTTTTACACTGCGAGATTGAGTTTGAGTTAACCAGTTAACCCCGTGTTGCGTGTATGTTTGTCATTTACACACGGTGTACCTATAAAGAGACTACTTGTCCTTTGTTCTCCATATAGCTGACCTCGACTTCTGCCCAAAACAAAACATGTGCTCTGACCCACTTCCCAATTTACTCTATTGAGGAGGTGTACACACAGTTCACGTGCTTTTGGTGATCTTTGGAATTTCATTCATAATAAAATTACTGCGCGGCCTCGTCTCAATAGTCATCATTGCGCACTGATAACTAGTGCTATAATGCTAACCGAAGTATCGAACGTTATAAAATGAACAGAAGTTCCTAACTTATTATTGGTGTTGATCGAAGCATAAATCGAAGCATAAACTAATATGATCGTATATTCCACAAGTGCATGATCCACTACAAGATCGACACAGCTATTGCAGTTTGGCCCAAACCCAAACCCGAGCCAGTCTATAGGATGAATAGAATGTTCACCATGATTGACAGCCCCATTGCTCACTCATACCTATCCAGCGTACACACGCACTCAATTTCCCGTTTAAACGCAAACGCAAAGCACTAAAACGTAGAAAAGTTTTGGACAATTCTGATAATTCATTTGTATCTTGGTGCAAAACAGTTTGGAGCCTGATCAGACGCCGGGTTACCCGGCGTCTGATCCGGTTCTAATCTGTTTGTAATTGCAATAATAGAGTAAACGCATTTATTGGGAAAGAATAACGTTTTCTCCACTGTATCCTATTTTCTGCAATGTTACTTTGATACATGTATTTTGCAAAACTAATGTATATATATTTCCTCATGTTGCACGTCGGTGCCTGAGATGAAATAAAGGTAATGTTGTTGTTGTTGTTCAGAATCGGCAATAGAATATATTGCAAAAAACAACTCTAAATGTGTTTGTCTATGAAACACAAATACTGCTCGAATTCTTAAAAAATAAAGGATTAACGAATTCTTTTATTTTAAGAGTTCAAAAAGCATTGTTTTCTTAATACAAAGAAATATTAATAACACCTGAATTTTATAATCATAGTGTTACAAATGTAATCACGACAATTGAAATGTCCTTGCTTACTACCGCTTTGTGGTGTTCAGCAGGTCAACAAAAATAATGTATACAGTCTTTATTCCTACATGACATTACTGATTAGTTAGTATGTTATTGTCTGTGTTTATGTAAATTTTAATGAATAAAAAGTAGTCTAGGCTTCACCAACCCCCCCCCCCCCCCCCCCCGCAAAAAAACCCAACATCCTTCTAGTATGTTTAAAAGTGAAAAGTAGGTTAGACTCAGTTGAAAGCGGGAAATGTCATTTAATGTGTCATGGGTTAATGAGTTAACCAGCTGTTTTTAACAATTAAAGTCATCATTCTCCTTCGAGTTCGTGATCGTAGGACCTTTACACATCTTAGCAATATTTCTGTCTGTATATAATTCGGTGGCTTTATAGGTCAGATAAGACATCTACGACATAGACGTATATGTGGATGTTGACCCACTAACCCTAAAACATAAAATTGATAATTTCAGTTTGCAATTAAGTCTATTCCATCTTTAAAAAATCAGGCTTGACGTTAACAATTTGAAGAATGGCAATCCCGTTACAATTTCTGCAAATTCAGATTTTCTATAGGAGCCCTTTAATTGGAAGCCCCCTTCAGGGGGCTTCCTCAGTGTTTAGGTTGAATGTAGCCATTTTCTTGGAAGGACTTTCTGCTTATTGTGAAACGGTAAAAATAATTGGCGCAATATTGTACAACCAGTCAAAAATGCATTGTCTGCGCATGCCTGTAACTGGGTTGCATACATTTTACGCAGCAACCGATTTCTACGAAAATCAATATTGTGGTTAGGAGTAAAACCCGTACCGGAACTTATCACTTCGATAAGGAATAAAACTCATACATTCACTACATTTCCAATAAGATGTTAAATGCTTGTGTGGCGGCAGTAAAAGTCGCTTACAACTCCTAAACGAACGCTAATTGATTGTATGAATGACAGTAGGCAGCTTCAAGCAATGTGAAAGTAAAATTGAAACCTTTTACTGGAGTTCTCTGTTTACTTCCACCTTGGCTTATAAGCAGCATTGTGTTAAACAACGAACTGTCTAAAAACAACAGTTATACTGGTGTCTCCTATTCTCGCGGGGTTACGCCTTAGAATATATATAAAGCACATACATTGTTATTAAGAATTCTTCATTGTGGCTTAAAAGTCAGTAGTTACGCTGAATAAAGTAAACATCAATAAAAATAATAATAATAATAATAAAATCTAATCTAGGTCATTTCTACGTTTGAATACACCACCCTGCATAATCTAAATCAGTCAAATGTTTCCCCATATATTCGGGCCTTCTGATTGGTTATCAATGTTTTTTGCTATGGAGTGGGTAAACTCTTTCAGTTCAGATAAGTATTTTTAGAGTCACTTTAAATCTATCATATGGAAAATTACTGCATCTGTGGCATCATTTTTTGTTTGTTTATTGAGATTTGAACTATACACAAGTATTAAATAAATGACAATGTGCAGCAGGTTTTACATGCGAAATTTCGAAAATAGAGAATTCAAATCCAGTTGATGATTTATGGGTCCATGCAACATTTTCCAACAGAAATTTATCGGAGAAAAAAGGTTGATATATTTCTGGATGTCAGGAATGCACATTTCATCTGATTTTGTTAGGCACGATATTATGAGAAACCCTGAGAATACAAGAATTGACGTTAATGCAATGTACTGGTCGCTATATATAGAGAGGTTCATTTATAAATAAAATATTTTCTCAAGTATACCTTTCACCTATATTACTCTTTTCCCAACCCCATACATAGTTTTGTTTCCTACCATATATACATGTCACTTCATTAAAACTGCTCGGCTTCCCTGGCTTCCTTTTTTAAAGAAGCCAACTTGTATTGGTCTACGCTGTTTAGATTAAAATAAAATGTAATGAATACGTAATCTTCACAGGCACACCGTTGTTTGTAAATGATGTCTTCACACGTCACTGGGTGTTAATGGATTAACTCGTTAAACCCTATAGCCCTCTGGAGAGATTACCAATTAAATATGCAAACAGCGTAGACACTGATCAGAGGGCTCCTCTGATCAGGGTCTATACTGTTTGATATTTTTATTGTTTTTGTTGTCATACCGAAACTGCAACAGTACACTGGTTCAACATACCTGTATTAGAAGAGTCCAAAGGTTGAGGAATATCGGTTTTCTCAATGGCATTACAATGTACAATTTAATTCTTGATTTTAGAGGAGCTAATTAACCACTTTACTGTCATTTCATCGTCTCCAGCAAGTAAAGTCCGCTTCCTCTTTGAAAATCAAGTTTGTAACTGTGTTTTACTTACAGACATTTGTGCAAAATCGACTTGTCCTAATGGCTGGATGTCATACGAAAGCTCTTGCTATCTGTTCGAAGATACAACAAAACTGAGCTGGACAGATGCATCGGTATGTCACTATTTCATATATTGAACCTTTAACTCATTTGCAATTGAACATTTAATGGAAACATTCGGTTTAAAATCAAGTCCAGTTCAATTTTAATACATGTTTTTCGGATTATATCTTAGTAAGTTTCAATGTAGTATGGCTTAAAACAACGATACGAGTGTCAAACAGTTCGGATCCTGAACGCGGCGTCTGGTTAGGATTCGAACTGTTTGTAAACGCGCTTTTAAGCGTCATTGAGCGTGAAAGGGTTAATGCAGGTTTCTTAATGACATAGTGTGTCTTGAACGTGTAGGTTGTGATTACATAAATGTTTTACGATACACGTCAAACAACAGTTGGTATACTAAATACCTATATTTTAATTGCTTATTGTCTCATTTGATGCATACGTCTAATACCAAGAAAAACTGAACATGGTCCCTATTGTATCGTTTTGATTGTTCGCTAGGTACGGCTGTATTGAAATTACCTAAAATACTTCATTTTATTACATGTAGACCAACTGTACCAATCAAGATGCAAATCTCGCAATCATTGAGTCGCCAGGAGAAGATCAAATGTTGATTAATATGGCAAAGAGACTCTTCAAAACGTGTACAAGTAAGTTGTCATTGCAATTGTAAAATATATTGTATAAGTGTGTGACTATTAACTATTCATTAACAAAAAGCAACATGTTTGATAATAGTAATAGCATGTGTATTTCAACACGATCGCTAGTATATATACACAAAACATAGTGCTCATTGAACATTAAACATGTTTGTGTAATTATAGCAACAACATTACACGTGTATTAATGTTCCATTTTCAAAGTAGATTCCTTCTTTTGAAACCGTAATATACATATGTAGCCATAGCTTTAACCAGCTAATCATTATATGTGGACATTGATATATTAGATTGAAATACGTACATCGCGATCTTTATATACTTAGTTGGTTTTAAATTGCCTTACATCATTGTAAACATTACATGTAAACAGGAAGTGTTATTCATTTTCTATAAGACTTATATTATATAAGGAACATATTCTATTTTTTTTCCTTGGCTCAATACCTTTGACGACCCCTTCCAATGTCTCAACCATGGCAACTGACTCGAAAGCTTAATAATACAAATCTAAACTTCCTTAGATCTAAACTTTTCTAAATACCGTTCATATACAAAAGTCTGTTTAAACCCTATAATTATATAAATTATGTATATCTTGCTACGACATCAAAACGCTACTGCATTCCATGACTGAAGAATCTGCTCACTCAATCTTGTTGTAAAACTTTGAATAAAATGTTTTCATTGATATTTCTGATCATCTCAAATATATCCAAAACCGTTTCATTGTAAACATATCCTCAGTTGTGTTTCCTAATGAGAAAAGTCGTTTTTTATTTATCATTTGTGACAAACCTTTCGGTAATAAGAAGGGTTTAAATCATTACTCAGAACAGCACACGAGTTTGATTGAATTCAATCGATTTTGTATAGGAATAGTTATGACAAAAATATTTCTTCATTTATAATATAAGTATATATTAATATGTATTCTTTCAAATCATCACAATAACGCCGTAGTGAGTGACGTCATGCAATAAATTCGACGCTAGGCGTAAACACGATCATGTTTGACAATCAACAACAACAAAACAAATCAATGGTCGCCTTCAATCTATTTCGTCAAAAGTAAAAGGTAGTCTGTAGAATAAAACCGTTACACAATGTTCATTATTTGAAAGGCCATACTTTGTCGGAAAATCATCCGTATTTCTGGATTGGAGCTAACGACAAGGCGGTTGAGGGACAATGGATTTGGTACACCACTAACCAACCATTAGCTAAGACCTACACTAACTGGTCCCCAAATAACAACGAGCCGGACGACACAAACAATCAGGACTGTGCACTGATGTATGGAGATTATAACTTTGCCTGGGGAAGTGGATTTTGCCAAGCGAAAGGCCATTACATCTGTGAAATGAAGTATGTTGAAAAACATTTCTCCGATTGAAGCGCCTTAGGATGTCTTTCCCCCAGTACAAACACTTTAAGCTGCTTGTACAAACCTTATAAATGCAAGGAAATATGGATTCAGATAAATAGTTTAATGCATGTACATGTTGTAATACATGTACATGAAAGGCGAAACTAAACAGAAATTCCGTATCAGAAAAAAGTTGCTTAACTTTAACCTTGCTTTAAGTAGTCACGTGCTTTGAATAGAGAAATACTATAATAATAGACTATTTAATTCAAAAATACGTTTTTATGGAAACTACACACACGTACTTTAAACTATGGTTTTTTCAAGTTCATGCTCTTTAAAATATCAGTGTGTCAATAAGGAAACATCACGCCTCTTTTAAATTATGACAGCATAGTTTTTCCCCAATAAAGCCATTATAGACATTTTGGATCGTTTATGAACTGAAAATCCGACTGCAGCTTATGTTTTTCTCTGCATATGGTAAAACTATCACAATACTACAATTTACTTGTAACTCATTTATTGCTGAATTTTAACATCCGCCTTCACCCTGTCAACGACAATATAAAGTTTGCTAAAAGGGTCGTCTGTACAGCAAAACCTCTCTATTGCGGTCACAAAAACGAAGGCTAATTGATTGTATTAAGACAGGTCATTGCGAAAAGCAAAGTAAAATAGAAAGCTCCTAAAGCAGCTTTCTATTTTACTATCACCTTGCGTTAAGCAGTCGCCTGTCGTAAACACATGAAAATTAACACAATTATTAAGTGGTCCTAATAGAGAGTTTCACTGTAGTTTTGTTCAAAGGTCAACTCTTTAAAGTTTTGACTGAAGAAAATTGATAGGAGTGATAAATAGTTTTGAACCCTGAACAATGGCCGCTTTACGCGGCGTTTGGTCTGGATTCAAACTGTTTGCAAAGACAACTTTAGTCGCATATAGCCGCGGAATGGTTAAGCTTCAACATGATGTGTCATTGTTGTGGTCCTAAAAATGTATCGTTTTGATGAAGATATGTGTTGATCTAACTGTGTGTATTTTCTCTCTAAGATTTGCATAAGGTTTTTATTTAAATTTGACATGAGGCGCCTAGATACCCAGGGTTTTGCCTAGACTCGCACACTTACAGTCGAACTTCGATACCCGAACTTGCTTATTTCGAACTATCCGATTTGTCGACACATGAATTGCATTATTTTATGCTCGGTTAAGTCGAACATACCCGTATTTCAGAGTTAAAATGTGGCTTAGCCACGTTTTAACTTTGAAATACGGGTATGATCGACATAACCGAGATCGAGATATCGAAGTTCAACTGTATAATGAATATTACTTATTTTGTGTATCAAATGTTTTAAGATTATGTTCTTGTTTTATATTTTTCAGCGTGACGAATGTTGGCATGACTGATATCATTGGATAGTGTTTGAAAAGCCGGTATTTGGAATACATGGACCAATAAAACACAGAACTATTCACTTAGTGTAAACGTTAAATCTGGGCTTTTTATAATCGTTTTGGCGCTATCTTCCAATGGCAAAAAACCATAACCTTCCAATGTTTCAGCAAAACAACAACATGAATTGTTATAAAAACAAATCGTTAGCTACATTTGTAAAGCAGGGCACAAACCATGAATTAGTCAAATCAGGAACACCATTTAACATGTGTATAGTGTTCTTGGTCTGATAAATGTGTACACTCAAGAATAAGTCCCATACACCGATACAATTTGTTTCATTTATGTTATAGTGCTCCCACCCTACAACGGCCCTTCCAACAACGACTCCCTCCTTACACCGACTTTTATTGCAGTTCCCTAAACAAGACAAGTATGTCTAATGATTTTACTGCTGCAAAACCATGTGCTTAAATTGTCGTCTGCAATTTTTTCTTAAAGTTACATATAAGTGGGCATTTTGATAGAATAAGTATAATGACGAGTGACAAACAGCTTGAATCCAGCTCAGACGCCGCGTCACGCGGCGTCTGATGTGGATTCAAGCTGTTTGAAAATGTAAGACACGCCTTAATGTTCCCTCCCTGTAACGAGTCCCTCCGAACAACACACACACACACACTCTGTGTCTTCCCTTGAGTGTCGTTGAAGAGATGGAGCACTGTATATGCAAAAACTTAAAATGATTCGACGCCAACATTCCCAATTCAAGGGTAATGGGTCATATATCGAAAGTGGCGAATAGGAACGCTGTAAATATTTTTAAAGTAAAACTTGTTCCATCCATAACTATCGTAAAATAACCTAGATCGGCTATATGCCAATCAGCAAATATTGAAATATTGATTTTTATCGCGAACTGATCGTGGGGATTTTCAAAGATCTTGAGGCCAGTCTTGGCAATCCTGTTGGTAGTTCTTAAAATATTTTGACGTTTATGATAACTTCCAACTATATAGCGAGTTTCGGAAGGATAGAAATAGTGGTCTTAATCTTGGACTATTCTTGGTGATCTTCTCATCTCTTATACGCTTTTTATGTCAGTCCTGGCAATAGTATTGACCGTAGAAAGTGTGAGAGTTGTGAAAAAACGTCTATGATGAATACGAGTAATTGTCAATAGTGAGCATCCGTATTGCATCGGGAATCCCGATCGTAATAATCGTGTGAAATCGGGGCTAAATTCTACACTGAATTAGGATAGCGTCAGCTCGAATTGACCAAACCTGAACTTATTGCAAAACGTATCAGAGCTTGTCTACTCGCATCAATTCTTATCAAAAGATGAAATTTAAAATAAAAAATCTACGATCAGCTACGATTGGTCAACGGTGGCGCTTGTTACGTATCGCACAATGGGAATCTAAAAGTATCTGTAACCCTTTCATGATCAAATCATTCGGGTGATTTTTACCCCTTCACCGCTTTATTGTCGTTGCTTCAGTATTGTGGTCTGCAAGACACATTTCAAAGTTAGGTTTAAGGTTGAATGCCTTATTATTATCGATAAGAGTGTCAAACAGTTTGGGTCTTGATCAGACCCGCGTTACGCGGCGTCTGATGAAGTCCCAAACTCTTTGCAAACCCGTTTTAAGACATCATTGAGAGTGAAAGGGTTAACGGCAATTTTTGTCGTAGATTATAATATAGTATAGTATTGCAGTTTTACCATAGTTTCGTTGTCACGGGGAGACATCTAATTCTAAGGATTTATTGTTAATGTTACTTGTACCCCTTATCCTGCTTAATACAATGTACTTATATATAAAATAGTACCAGTGTAACCCACTAAGAACAACTTTATTTTGAGTTTTAATTGCTTACGCAAACGAAATCAATTGTATTCCAAAATTGTTTACATGCTATACTACAAATGTGAATGGATTTAGATTAAAACGGGTGAAACTCAAATGTAAAGCTATCAGGCTTCATGACAACAGGTGAGCGATATCAGGGCCTTCAAGGCCCTCTTGTTTTTGAATGGAATTGAATGGGGCGAATGTAAATATTTTCGTTTACACGGGAAAGAAAAACGTACGAGTATCTTCCAATCGTCCACTGAAAGATTTCTCATTGTAAGTTATTAACCACTTCACTACCATAACGTCATCCATTTTAAATAACTGTCGACTGCGTTAATGCTCACGTTTAGAATTTAGTTATGTTGACTTAAAAAGTTACTGGAAATGAGTGTAAAACAGTTTGGATCCTGATCAGATGCTGCGTTACGCGTTGACTAATCATAATTTGAAGTGTAGGCAAATAACCATTATACTCTGGGTAAGGCAGTGAAGGGGTTAGTCGTTGTGACCAAATGAGAGAGCAGGTCGTTTAATTCCTTTGAAGGGTATTTAAGAGTTTAACTTAAACTATTTATAGTGTATATGAACAGAGCAATATACACTAAAGACAGCAAACAGTTTGGTCTGCCAAATGATTTTAACCCTCCAACCCACAATACCACACATATACATGTAATGTTATACGCTATTGATTGGTTACTTACGGTTCCGAGATAGTGTTTGATATCCCAACTTTTTCCGACTTTTTTTCGAAAATGCCTATATACAACATACCAATATTATACATAATTTCGAGCGTTAGGACTTGTAGAAGCTGTATTGATGTAAAATTAATCACTACAAAGCTATTTATGGTGCCACTAACAGAGTCTGGAAATGTCCATGTATCTTTTGTTAACAAGTGCCAAAATTTGAATTCTTCATTTCACATTTTATTTCAATCACCTTTTATGCTTATTACATCAGTAGTTTCCAAATATGACACTCCTTTGTTGAATGAAAGTATATGATCAATAAAATGTGAAATGAAGAATTCAAATTTTGGCATATATATATATAGCTATTTATTGTATGCCTTTGTATGAAATCGAGCGTTTTCGCGTGTATTTGCACAGTAAACTACAAGAGTCTGTATCAGCCACCTTGTATCAGCCACTTTGTATTTTACTCTGACCTCGCTTTCGATTTAACGTGACGTCATATACGTACGTGTACAAGTGCCGCGTTATTCATTGTGGCAAACAAAAAATCTTGTTCTGCTTCTAATAATAAACACATTACAAGTTGGCAGTGTGCTACAGAGTGTTGCATTTAGCTCTCGACGTTTTTGGCGGAAACAACCGATCAGACTCGCGCCAAGGCGCTCGTCAGATCGGCTATTTCCGCCAAAATAGTCTCGAGCTAAATACATCACTCTGTATCACACTGTCAACATGTAATGTGTATATATCGTGTAAGATGGCACAATATAAGAGCGAACTTTTTACGAATTTTGCAAATAAAACCATGCCAGTTTGTAGATAAAATATATGTAATTATTCACTGGTGAGTAGGATTTTCTTACAAAAGTTTGATATGTGAATGAAAAAAAGAAGCAAACCTCGCATTGACAAACACCGGCTTTAATCAAATGTCTACGGCTCCTTGCGGGATAGATAACCTGATTGTTTCTGTTTTTATTTCTTCATATAACCGTGAGTTATTCCATTATACCTCTACGAGCAATAACATCTTACACGCTACGTCGATTTCCACACGTGCATGTTTTACTAAAGAAATATATATCAGAATCCAAACTGTTTGCAAAGTCGCCTGTTGGCGCCATCTGCAGTAAAAGAGTTAAAGAGCTTTCAGTGTCATGGAATTTGTAAATTCTAATTGTGTTCATATACTATAACCAGGGTAGATTAAGGAGTGTTTGTGTTTTGAATGTGTAAGGTAAATATGGGATGCCATGCGTTAGGGGAATAGAGGTTAAAACAGTTTTCTCAAAACAACTGATAAAAGAATGTCATTTAGTGCCAAGGCGTCATCTGCGTTAAACAAGTGTCTAATTGTTAACTAAATTAAAGGTAATTAAGGTGGTTCGCGGGTCAGCTTATTCCGTGTCAGAAATCTTTGAAATCTTGATTAAATTGAAATATACCATTACAGGGGTGAAAAATCGTTAAAATAAAAAAAAGTTAAAGTACCGTTTTTTTCTGACAAGACCTTTTATCGAGAAAAGCTCCTTTTTTAATAAACGGGAATATTTTCTTTATAAACTAATATAACTCAATAATTTCTGTACATTCAAGTAAACTGTACAGAGACTAATATGTGTTTAGGATTTGCCTATGGACGGAAAAAAGCAAAAATATACTAATGAAAACGGAATAGATCTAGATCTATCACCAGTGTGTATCAGTTCGTTGTGTATTCCAGATCACACTCGAGGCTACGCCTCTCGTGACTGAGATCTGGATTACACAACCGACTCGAACTTTTATTTTATACCTAAATTGTTTGGGACAAGATCTATATGTTGTTAAACCAAATAATCATAGATCTATAAGCACCCGTGTATACAATGTTAAAAGTTAAAACTCCTCCGTACACCTATAATGCAATCTGAAACTATTTTTGGAAGTCATATGACCACCAATAATGACGTCATTATTTATATTGATGGCGTATTGGTAATCCGTTATTTTTATCGGTTCGATTGAGAAGTAGATTTTTGAAAATAACGTTCATTTAAGCGTTTAAGGGTATGAATTGAACTGTTTGAAGCTTTGTCCTTTGGAGAAAATCATTTTAATGGCTTAACAATAGCACCGAAATAGGGAATTCCGAAACGTCACGCACAACTCTTCGTAAAAGCCGTGACGTCATCATCCAAGATGTCAGCCCCCATGTTTTGTAGTTGCCTAGTTTCGAGGAAATTATTCACGCGCAAATCAAACACTTTTCAAAGTCTGTCATTGATTGAATAAAATTGGAATACCTTTGATTTTATCATGCATTACTTAAGAACGGAAAAAAGGCAAGCCTTTTTTCCGTATAAGATATTGTGCAAACAAAGATATTTCATGACATATTTCCTGGACATATCAATATTTAAAAAAATTCAAATTCTGAAAAAGTCACTAAATCTCAAATTACAAATAATTTAGCTGTTTAACATACACTCATTTTACTCTTATTAGATAGATATTACTAAGTTCTACTAGTCGCAAATTTTTCATGAAAATCTACAGTGGATTTTACATTTTATACATGATTTCCAGAAATTCTGACAAAATGTTAACACGAAACGATTAACCTCCCTTGAGTTCAACTTTAAAATGCCGTCAGCTCTAAATGATACCATAAGTCAAACCTGTAATAAGGGACCATTGAATACCGTAGCCTGTAAATCTTTAATGACAGGTGACTGCTTAATGCATAACAAAAGTAATGCATAAAAGCTCCTTTGGGATCTATCTTTTAGCATTACTTTTGTCCTGTGTTAAGCTGCCATCTGTCATATAGGCTATAAATCCTCACAAAAATTGGTTGTCACTTGACTTTACTTGCATCTGATATTATTCATTATTACGTGACTAAACATAGCCTGTCCTTTGATCACTGCGTTACGGATTGACTAGTCAATAAAATCGGACAATTTATCTAAAAAAAAAAAGTTTTGAAGCGAGTGGGAATCGAACCTAGAACCTTCGGATTGCTAGTCAATTACCGTACCAACTGCGCTAACAGAGAAGACACTGAGGCAGATCAAATTTTTCTTTATGTAAATTTTCTACCATAAGCACGTGCCGCAAAGATCAGGTGTAAGTCATCAGCATTTCCGGAACTCGAGATGCGGGCCGCCCGCTGTCGAACCACCTTAAAATATAAAATATATTGATATTAGCGTCAAACAGTTTGGATCCTGGTCAGACGCCGCGTTACACGGGGTCTGAGCAGGATCCAAACTGTTCGCAAACTAGTATTGCAGTCGGGATAAGGCAGTGATTGGCTAGATGGTCTAAAACGTTATTTTATTACAAGATGGCTATCAGTGTTCTAAATACAATCACAAAAGTTCCAAGTGCCCATTCAAAGAAAATCTTTGGACAACGTTTATGACTGGCACTAACAGTATGCAAGAGCAGAGCACAAGTAACATAACAAGAATTTGGAATGTTCCTGTTCTATTTTATGCCTTATGGTGTTTTCAGCTGTCTTAGAGTTCTCAAAATATTAGTTACAGTTTCACAGAGTTCGACTGTGTCATGTATATACCGGTAAACCTTTAGTATATATGTTGGGTCGGACTTACAACAGTCTTGACTTTTGGAATATACTGATAATGGAGCCGTTTAGAGAAACTCTGCTGGTGATAGCCGTGACACTCTCTTACACATTGGCTATGTTTGGTACGATATTTGTCTCTTACAAATACACCGTAAGGCTCCACAGTTAAATGAACTTTCATGGGTTTTGTTGAAGCGACATCTAACGGAAGGTGTAAAATAAGACTGAAAGTCCTTACTGATAGTAATCAGTTTTTTAGGTTACGCTTTAAAGGGACTCGCAACCGGATGGTGTACTTGTCAAAATAAAATAAAATACTGAAATAAAAGCAAATTTGTGGCATTATTTGGCTTCTGACATTAAAAAAATATGATCAGTCCAAAAAAAGTCTCAAGAATCGTCACCGAATCTTAGTTTTTTTAGATATTTTTCATCGTTTTTCTATAGCGTTAGCTAACGGTATAGTTGTTGTTGTTGCTTCTCTATACGGGCTCAGACATAAACCCGAGCCGAATAAAGTACTATCAACCACTACCAGTGAAGTACGTTAATTCGCTACCATATATATAGAGAGCGCTGGTAGCCGAGGGGATAAAGGCGATTCCTCATTTTTCATGTTTGTCTCCGCATGGAGGGTCACGGGTTCGAATCCCACCAGAGCTTCTTCTTTTCTTTTTTTTTTTAAATGCATTTTTTGACAGAATTTATTATCTTAAACTAAATCTTACCCATTTATATAAGCATTTGACATATATTTACAAATTACTATTTTTAATGCTAAATCTGGTTGCGAGCCCCTTTAACCCAACAACCCAATGCGTAATTTACAAACGATATGGAGAGATGAAGAGTATACTTGTCCTTCGATCAGGATCGACATTGTTTGTCATATTTTTCAATCTAATTTAAAAGAAAACAATGGTAAATAGTCAAAATGTAATAGACTCATAAAGGAAAAAACTAGAATTGTCATTTGATATTTCAAGGTCGAACGAGTTTATCAGCCTCCTGTTTCCAACAACACAATTAACCCCGCTTTTTCGTGGTCGTGGTCACAGAGCTTTATTTTATTTAAACGAGTTCGTATTAGTGATTCTGTAAATAATTCGATACGATCTAGACATGCAGACCATAATTAGAAGATATCTATAGGAGCCATTTAATCTTGGTCTACACTGTTTGTAAATAACAAATATACTCTCAACAGGCACATAGTTTGTGAATGGCGCTTTGATACTTTACTAGTTTTAATGGGTTAAGTAACTTTAGTGTACCAATGTCATAGAAAGGTGTACTTGGATTCTACATTATACGTCAGCTAATTAAACCTATGAAAACCTATTCTACACCACTACTTTTCTAAAATCCATTTTGTTATTGTGTTTTACTTACAGACAATTGTGTGAAATCGACTTGTCCTAATGGCTGGGTGTCATACGAAAGCTCGTGCTATCTGTTCGAGGATAAAACAAAACTGAACTGGACAGCCGCAGCAGTATGTCGCTACTTCATACATTGTATAGAAATATCTAACACTTGAAACTTGAAACTTTATAATTTGGTTAACACCTTTGATTACAAAGCATGCATTCAATGGCGTTGTAAACCGAGATAGAATCAAATCAGTTAAATATTTATAATGAGAAAACAAGATATCAAAAGCCATACAGCGACAATGAATGATGAGGGACGATGGGATGAAATTGTGATGATTTCAGGATGATTATTGCATGAGGATGCTTGCAGGACGATTCTTTCAGGAATATGATTTTGGCCAATTCCATTTGCTGCAAAACAGCACACGGGACCAAAACCGCCGAGGAGGATTATATGACCTGGGTTTAACGGCACATTACATTGACCATGGTAACTTCAAAGACAGTATTCCAGTTTAAAATCAAGTCTTCGATGTTTACTCTTGTACAAAAGAAAGACAAAGGACCAGAACCTGATCAGTTGGCTCCTGTGGGCGCTCTGGTCTTGGTTTTCTTTATTATGAATCTTAATATGAACGTTTTGTAAAGGGCTGTACTTGGGTCAATGGGTTAATATACATTTTAAACGCAGGCGCAATGCAATGGTACGTAGTGCATACACTGTTTATGAAAACATAGAAAGTTTATTACTTATCCTTAACCACTTTACTACCTTACCTTGAGTATACCAGTCATTTGCAAATGGTTTAAATCTTGATTAGAGGCCGCGCCACGTTATACAGCGGTTTATATACACCGGTATATATATGCTACGCCTGGATCCCCAAAGATTCAAACGCCAGGTCCCAAGGTTATAACACTTTTGTGTTGAGTCTGAGATCTTTCTCACGCTTTTAATAAGATATGGCCAATCATATGTTTTAGAACGATCTAAGACTCAACTCAAACACCGCATGCCCTTACCATATATTGAACGCGCACGATTCAACGTATTCGCGTACAACCTATACCTTAGGCAGTGTAACCCTATGCTAACCGCTATATTGAATACTATTCACAAATATTTGCGGATACCGTATGTTTTATTTAACCCGAACCTAACCCCTATGTCATGCTAGTATCCAGTCTGCTTCACAACAGTCACCTGATAAATGTTCCAGTTTGTCTTTATGTCTTCTATTAACTCCTTAGTCCGAGTGCACTAGCACCAAACCCACGTGTCGGATTAAAGTGGATTTTACTCCTCGTGGATATGTTTCAATGTACATCCTTTCAAACTTGTATAACGCAGACTTCCAAATCTGGTATATAAACAGTTGTTAAAGCGGACTGGTCTTTAACCCACGCAATAAAAGGTTGATCTTTCGGAGAACATCTTCCGCTTAGTATTCATTCAAAACACTAAACACTCCATTGAGTTACATTTAAATAAGTCTTTGACTCATTAATCCCCATTGACACGTATAAGCCGTATTCATAAATAGTATAATTGCTTTATGTGAAATGTCCATTTATCCAATGCAAACTGTATAAATCCTGAAGTTTCCAGGGTGAATGAGTAAAACGATAGTACGGCTTTATGCATGTTGAAAGTAAAGGAGGTTTCTGTACAACCTTGATACTGCATTAATCAGTCGCAATATTTCCTTATTATATAATGTTTGACTGTTCGTCAAAAATGGCTGTATTGAAGAGTATATTAAGTACATGTACATGAAATTATCCATGTCATTTCATGTAGACCTACTGTTCCAATCAAGATGCACACCTCGCTGTCATTGAATCACCAGGAGCAGATCAAATGCTGATTGATATGGCACAGAGATTATTCAAAACATGTACAGGTACAGTGGAGAATGTGTTATTCTTTCCCAATAAACGCGTTTACGCTAAAACTATTATTTGCAGTGCAAACAGTTTGGAGCCAGATCAGACGCCGGGTAACCCGGCGTCTGATCAGGCTCCAAACTGTTTGCCACCAAGATAAACATGAAATATTAGAATTGTCCAAAAGTTGTTCTTTCCTACGTTTGAGCGCTTTGCGTTTGCGTACGTTTGCGTTTAAACGGGAAAGAATAACAGATTCTCCACTGTAAGTGATCAATATATACAGTCGAAGTTCGATGACTCGAACATCAGAACATCACGTTTTAACAAAGAAATACTGCATTCCCTCTCTACAACATTCACTCGGCAAATGTTAAGAGTGCTTTTCGGAAGGAGGTTAAAAGAAGGGAAAACTTTCCCCGAATACAATGGTTATTTAAAAACAGTTTGATTTGGCGTCTGATCAGAAACCAAACTGTTTGACACTGGTCATGATTTTACTTTAGTCATTTTACCTAAAACTTAGAGTTAAGAAATAATATCAGACTAGAAAACATTAAAGCAGATGACATCATGGCAGTGAAAGGGTTACTTATAGGATAATTATAGGGATTGTCCTCTTTTGGCAACAATGGCAAGCATTATTGTAAGGAGGGTATTGTTGTTTGGAGAGCCGTTGTAGGGAGTGAGCATTGCAGTCTATTTGATTAAAACGAGTTCCTTGGTATCAAGGTTCGACATCAAATGCCCGACCAGTGTGTCTTCTGATCACTACCATCCATCTTTTAAATATTCCATTCAGTCAGTATTCGTTAAATTCAAAGTCTGATATTATTCCTTCACATAAGTTATATCGCGTGCATTAACCGTAATGTGTATCTGCATAATGCTTTGTCTTTAAGTTTAGACTATGGCTAATTGTTTGAAGAAATATCGGTCCAAGTGTAAAATACTTCTGACACTAACAACACGCAGAACTTATTGATCACAAAAATCCATGTAAAACCTCTATTTCGACAACTAAACTATGCTAGTTATTAGGTGTGTACGACAGGCAACTGCTTAAAGAATAGTGACAGTAAAACGGAAAGCTCATTACGTAGTTTATTGATTTTTTCTGTCACCTCTCTTTTAAACAATCAATTAGTCCGTGTTTCTGTGTGTACGGTTACTGTTGTCATGATAGGCCACACTTGGTCGGAAAATCATCCGTATTTCTGGATTGGAGCTAACGACAAGGCGCTTGAGGGACAATGGATTTGGTACACCACTAACCAACCATTAGCTAAGACCTATACTAACTGGTCCCCAGCGACTCACGAGCCGGACAACGCCAACAACCAGGACTGTGCGCTGCTGTGGGGAGTTTATAACTTTGCCTGGGGAAGTTATAATTGTCCTGTGAAAGGCCATTACATCTGTGAAATGAAGTATGTTTAAAAACATTTCTCCGATTGAAGCGCCTTAGGATGTCGTAATTATTTCCCCTGTATAAACACTTTAGGCTGCTTCTACAGTAACTTTATAAATGCAAGGAAATATGGATTCGGAGAATTCGTTTAATACATGTACATGCAAGGCGAAACTAAACAGAAAGTCCGTATCAGAAAAAAGTTGCTTAACTTTAACCTTGCTTTAAGCAATCACGTGCTTTAAATAGAGAAATACTATAATAATAGTCTATTTAATTCAAAAATACGTTTTAATGGGAGAAACTACACCCACGTACTTTCAAAAAGGTTTTTTTCAAGTGCATGCTCTTAAGTGTGTCAATAAGGAGACATCACGTATCTTCTAAATTATGACAGCATAGTTTTTCCCCAATAAAGCCATTATAGACATATATATTCTGATTTAGGTTGGGATCGTTTATGAACTGAAAATCCGACTGCAGCTCACGGGTTTCTCTGCATATGGTATAACTATCACAATACTACAGTTTACTTGTAACTCGTTTATTGCTAAATTTTAACATTCGCCTTCACCCAGTCAACGACAATATAAAATTTGCTAAAAGGGTACAGCAAAGCCACTAAAACGAAGGCTAGTTGATTGTATTTAAGACAGGTGATTGCTTAAAGCAAGGTGACAGTTAAATAGAAAGCTCCTAAAGGAGCTTTCTATTTTACTGTCACCTTGATTTACGCAGTCACCTGTCGTAAACACATAATAATTAACAAAATTAAGTTGTCCTAATAGAGAGGTTCACTGTAGTTTTGTTCAAAGGTCAACTCTTAAAAGTTTTGACTGAAAACAATTTATACGAGTGATAAATAGTGTTGGACCCTGAACAATGGCCGCTTTACGCGACGTTTGGTCTGGATACAAACCGTTTGCAAAGACAACTTTAGTCGCATATAGCCGTGGAATGGTTCAGCTTCATCATGATGTGTCATTGTCGTGGTCAAAATGTATCGTTTTGATGACGATATGTGTTGATCTAACTGTGTGCATTTTCTCTCTAAGATTCACATAAGGTTTCAAACATTTTTATTTATATTTGATATGAGGCGCCTAGATACCCAGTGCTTTGACTTAACTCAAACACCTATATTGAATACAGTCGAACTTCAATATTTTGAACTCGCTTAATTTGAACTATACGATTTGTCGATACATGAATTAGATTATTTCATGCTCGGTTAGGTCAAACATACGTGTTTCAAAGTTAAAACGTGGTTCAGCCATATTTTAAATATATATGAAAGACTCAAGCAGGAAACGCAACACAAACAATACACCCACCCCTCAAGCAGAACACACACACAGTCATACAATAACAAACACACACACGCAATACCATTCCTTCATCTACACACTAAATAGAAAACAACACACGAGACAAACATAAAGCAAAGTGAATATAGGAGCCCGCCTTGGTACGGTCAGTAGCAATCAATAATTAATTATAAATTACCCATTAACAACCACTGGGGGGTTAAACATGGGTTTAGGGGCGCCCAACCTCACTCTTATCTCCTATATTCACCTATAAAGACGAACAGTGTACATAAAATATAAACCCTGTTCCAAAACCTTACAATCAAAAAGACCGCCAACACAGTATTCTATGACAAGATTATTAGTAACACGGGAAAGAATTTAACACTCAAGCACGTGTTAAAAATAACCCACTGTGGCAACAGTCAAATTGTACTCAAGCGACTAGTCTGTATTCACGAGTAACTGTAAAACATGGATGGGTTCAGGGTACGACAGAGAGGGAGAGAAAAAACAAAGCACGAAAATCCGATGTGACTCTCCCGGTTAAGGACGGCTTTAGAGATACATCATCATGTAGTGCTAAGCCCTGTCTGTCGTCGCACAACCAAAGAGGAAAGCATGGTTATCAATTGTAGATTGATCGATAACCAAACGTGCAGTGCGCAGCAATATAGTTGGATCATAATATTTTTTGAGGAAAAATCTAATACGTTTCACAAACAGGTTTTGAAAATGAATATGTCCAAGAATCTTACGAAGTCTGTAAATAACATCACCATAAAACTCCGGATGTGAAATACCTTGCCGCAGAAAAGACTTTAAGTTACATTTATACTTGTTAATGAGAAGAAGATTGAAACACGGGTGTGTTTGACATTACCGAGTTCGAGATATCGACGTTTGACTGCATTCCCTATTTTGTGTATCAATGTTTTAAGAATATGTTCTTGTTTTATATTTTTCAGCATGACGAATGTTGGCATGACTGATATAATTGGATAGTGTTTGAAAAGCCGGTATTTGGAATGCATGGACTAGAAATGTTAATTCTGATAATTTGCTAATAAAAAACAGTACTATTTCACTTAGTGTAAACGTTAAATTCACAACAGCAGATGTTAAGTGCTTGTGTGGCGGCTGTAAAAAGTCGCCCCGTACTGAATTCATTCTCAGTGTTGTTATACTTTCTGGTCCTTTGAAATCATTGATTTCAGCGCATTTACAGTTGAAAGTTGAATTCCGCTTAAGCTGGTGCTAGGGGGCGTGAGCACTGTTGCATATTTCAGTATTGCTCATGAACAGACTCAATTAAACCGAGTCTGCAATTTTCAGTATTTGCTTTGTTGTCTGTGCTTTCAAAGGCTCTCCCCTTATTCAGATTTATATAATTCACAACAGCAGATGTTAAGTGCTTGTGTGGCGGCTGTAAAAAGTCGCCCCGTACTTCATTCTCAGTGTTGTTATACTTTCTGGTCCTTTGAAATCATTGATTTCAGCGCATTTACAGTTGAAAGTTGAATTCCGCTTAAGCTGGTGCTAGGGGGCGTGAGCACTGTTGCATATATCAGTATTGCTCATGAACAGACTCAATTAAACCGAGTCTGCAATTTTCAGTATTTGCTTTGTTTTCTGTGCTTTCAAAGGATCTCCCCTTATTCAGATTTATATAATTCACAACAGCAGATGTTAAGTGCTTGTGTGGCGGCTGTAAAAAGTCGCCCCGTACTTCATTCTCAGTGTTGTTATACTTTCTGGTCCTTTGAAATCATTGATTTCAGCGCATTTACTGTTGAAAGTTGAATTCCGCTTAAGCTGGTGCTAGGGGGCGTGAGCACTGTTGCATATTTCATTATTGCTCATGAACAAACTCAATTAAATCGAGTCTGCAATTTTCAGTATTTGCTTTGTTTTCTGTGCTTTCAAAGGATCTCCCCTTATTCAGATTTATATAATTCACAACAGCAGAGATGTTAAGTGCTTGTGTGGCGGCTGTAAAAAGTCGCCCCGTACTTCATTCTCAGTGTTGTTATACTTTCTGGTCCTTTGAAATCATTGATTTCAGCGCATTTACAGTTGAAAGTTGAATTCCGCTTAAGCTGGTGCTAGGGGGCGTGAGCACTGTTGCATATTTCAGTATTGCTCATGAACAGACTCAATTAAACCGAGTCTGCAATTTTCAGTATTTGCTTTGTTTCCTGTGCTTTCAAAGGATCTCCCCTTATTCAGATTTTTTTCTTATAGCAGTTTTGGGGCTATGTTCCAATTGCAAAAACTATATTTTTCGAATGTTTCAGCAAAAGCCAACATGTTAGACGAAATACAAATCGTAAGCTACCTTTGTAAAGCAGTGCGCAAATCATGAATTAGTCAAATCAGGAACACCATGTGTATAGTGTCCCTGGTCTTATAAATTGGCACACTAAATGATAAGTTACATAAACCGATACAATTTGTTTCATTTATGTTATATGCAAATCATATTTTGTAGTCGGAGGGAAAGTGTATGATATACCCACACAAATGGCGTCTTTCTGACCGTCGACCAATGGGAATTTAGCACTAGATGCCCGATCTAGTCTATTTTAAGATATCTGTGGTTCCAACCAAGGACGATGACGATTGCAGGCGAGTTATGCTAGGTTCCCACTTTCACACTTTGCGTCAAGATTGAAATAGTGATTTAATGGCTAACTAATCGTGGGGATTTTCAAAGATCTTGAGGCCAGTCTTAGCAATCCTGTGGTAGTACTTAGAATTGTTTTTACACGTTTATGCTAACTTCCAACTATATAGCGACTCGCGACAGGATAGAAATAGTGGTTTTAATCGTGGACTATTCGTGGTGATCCTCTCATCTCGTATAAGCTTTTTATGCCAGTCCTGGCAAAATTATTGACCGTAACAAGTGTGATGGCGAATAAAATATTTTTATGATGAAAATGATTAATTGTCAATAGAGATCGTATTGCATCGGGTAATCATATGAAATCGGGGCTAATTTCTACACTGAATTAGGATAGCGTCATCTCTAATTGACCAAACCTGAACCTATTACACCCAATCGCAGCAAAACGTATCAGAGCTTGTCTACTTGCATCAATTCTTATCAAAAGGTGAAATTTAAATTACGGTGGCACTCGTTACGTATCGCACAGTGGGAATCTAAGAATATCTGTAACCCTTACATGATCACATCATTCGGGTGATTTTACCCCGTCACCGCTTCATTGTCGTCTGCTACAGTATTGCTGTCTGCAAGACACATTTCAAAGTTAGATTTAAGGTTGAATGACTTAATAAATATCGATAAGAGTGTCAAACAGTTGGGTCCTGATCAGACGCCGCGTTACGCGGCGTCTGATCAGGTCCCAAACTGTTTGCAAACGCGCTTTAAGACGTCATTGAGAGTGAAAGGGTTATCGGCAGTTTTTGTCGCATATTATAATAGTATTGCAGTTTTACCATATTTTCATTGTCACGGGGAGACATCTAATTCTAAGGATTTCTTGTTAATGTTACTTGTATCCCTTAATCTGCTTCATACAATATACTTATAAGTTATATATAAAATTCCACCCACTAAGATCAACTTAAATTTGAGTTTTAATTGCTTACGCGAATGAAATAAGAATAATTTCTCCAGGAAAGAGTGAAGACTCGTAGGAGGCAGGTCATTTAACCCTTTCACTGCCTAGTTTTTCGTGATATGTTTACCCCTTCGCCGTTTCATTGTCGTCTGCTTCAATTTTGTTGCCTGTAATGTCGTTTCAAAGTTATAAAGAATAAGGCAGTATCACTGAAGAAATTTCAAAACGGGTGTCATACAGTTTGGATCCTGATCAGACGCCGCGTCTGATCAGGATCCAAACTGTTTGCAAACGCGTTTTTAAGCGTCAATGAGAGCGAAAGGGTTCAAGAGCTTATTGATCATGGTCTACAGTTGTATAAAAAATGTAAATATATACACACGCTTACAGCAAATAGTTGCATATTACAGCGGCATCAAAATACATGTATAAAGTCTGTGGTCAGACTTATGTTTCACTCTTATTCAGCTTTTAGAAATTACCAACTTTCGAATCTATGTGTTGCTGGTAAGATAGATACACATACTTTTAATCAAGCATATCCTCACTTCGTTTTGGAAGATAAAAGTGCTCTGTGATTATTTGAGATAGGGGACCCCTAGTAGCCTGGAGTAGGTAAATTCCGGACACCTACACCGTTTATAGGTCGCACTCACACCTTGACATTGAATTTATTATAAAACTTAAACACAACGAAATATTTAAGATAGTCAACAGATAATCTAACAAATGCATTTAACGAATACATAAGTACTGGTAACAAAACAGTCAATAATCATTGTGGAGTCTTAAATACAGATTTCCAAAATTGAAAGACTTTAATAAAAAATAAAATTTGTGACAAAATTATAACCTTATTTTACCATAAAAGTGTACACTGCAGTTCCGCAATTAAGACTTATCAAATCAAATTTTATTTATGATGTTAAATTTACGAGGAAAAAAGCGGGTAGTGCTGGAACATAGATGACAATGTTGGTTTCCCATAAAAGTAATAGTTGAGGTTGTGTAATGATTTTGATCCCTGTAGAAGCCTTTTTAGCTTTAACCCTTTACCCAATAGAAGCGCCTTTTAGCGAATATGATTTATTCCTCCGCTGAAGAAAATAGTTCCAATTTAATCAGTAATCAATATGTATTAAAGGGAATATTTTCTATAGTATAGTACATGATAGCTTAAAGCAGGCTGAAAGTAAAGCAGAATGCGCCCTATGGCGCATTCTGCTTTACTTTCAACCTGCTTTAAGTAGTTACCTATCAGATGTACTAGAAGTAGGCTATCAGATAAAGGGTTAACTAATAGGTTCCTAGATGTCGTGATGAAACTTTGATACCATCCAACAGCTTAGTAGGTTCATATATAACATACTTTTGGAAGGCGCGAATTACACGTTTACCCTCCCAAATAGTATTTAAGACACATGGCTTTTTAACATAGGTTAAAGGTCGAACAGAAAACTTTTATATGTTGTAGCATAGTTCGAAGTTTTAATCCTGTTAGCGTTGTGTAACCCAGGTTCATGGATCTGCTTTATAACAAGGTAAACGTTTCTGTCTAACTTTTATCTCCAAAACTGTTCCCATGCACGGTCTCTATCTACAAGCAGTTCTAACTTCACCCCTACATCTCTCCAATCCCTGCTATAACATGTCCGTATATCTTGCCAGTTCTAGCCTTTATATCCCCGTTACAATTCGCCACAGCATACCGCTCTCGCAGAGAGCGCACACATTTATATAGCGTATGCACGAGCTCGATTGAATAATCATGTGACTTAATGTCAGAGCTACGTAGGCATATTCCAGCCACGTCCTAACAACGTAACTAGTATTAGTCTTACAGTCCCTAAATGACAATCTACCCCGGCTCATGGCCAAATATATAATTAATGTAGGCGATTGACGTAACCTCCGTTGTTATGTAATTTGCATAACGGAAGCGTGGGATGACAGGAAGTTGCCTTTTTCGGTTTAAGGGCGGTTACCAAAGTCTCACTAATCAGTGACGTAGTCCGACATTTCGTAATCCCCCGCACATTCCAGAAGGTGTGACGTAGATTGAGTAATAATTTATGTTAAGAACGTAATGCTAAAACTACGTCACTGCTGCTATAAAATAACTATGCTACAATATGTCTGCTGCACTTTCATCAAGCTTTAAGCATAAAACTCCTAGGATGAAGGGGCATTTTTCTACGGATCTATTTTAGAAAACGATAACAGCAAGGGCATTTATTTTAATTAACTCACACATTCACTACCAAGCTCAATAGCACTTACACATGCTAGAGTTTGGACCCCAACTCGGTGGCGAACAAAGATCCAAGGTGGTTGAACTCAAAATAAAATGTTTTCATGTCAAACTACCTGAACTCTTTGACTGCCAAATTACTTGTGATAGTTTTACCCCTTCACCAGTTCATCGTCGTCTGCTTCAAGTTTGTTGTTTGCAAGAGCATTTCAAAGTAAGATTCAATGTATATGTAGTAGTATGACTTAAAACATATCGATAATAGTGTCCGCGGCGTCTGATCAGGATCCAAACTGTTAACAAACGCGATTTTGGAGTCATTAAGAGTGAAAGGGTTAACGTCCAACTAGCGTTAGAAATTATTAAAAAACGACTGTTGACGAGCAGACGATTGCACAATTAAAGCGTAAGATGGACTATGACGTATGTCATGAATGGCGATGAAAGGGTACAGTATTGATAAATACATTAAGATGCATTTCTAAGGGGATATTAATAATATTGTATAACCACCATACCTACTTACATTGAGCAAAAAGAAACTTAAAGTAACTAATAAAACTACATAATTTCGACAAAAGATGTTCGATAAAAAAAAAGAACAGATGTGAACGAGAGATAACCAGCACATTTAAATAAGACTGTGTAAAGTCTTGACCGGCGTTGACCTGACCATCTGTGTCTCACATACAACTTTATATGATAAAGTCGAAGCCAGCTAGTAAAGAATTTACACACCAAAGATGGACAATAAGTTGAGCGTTTGTGTGTGGCTATTCGGTCTTATCTCGTTAATCTTAACAGGTGAGTTTAGGAAATAATTTTCCTTCTTTTTAGACCTTTATAAAATTTGAATAAGTATATATTTTCATATATTAGTAACTCCCTATCGAGGGTCATTTACATTGTAAGTTTACTATTTCTAACGTTTATCATAAAATGCTCAACTTGGTTGACATCTTCAAATGGTTTAGATAACTGTATATATTTGACTAGGATCGGATTTGCATCATGTTAACCCTGTCACATCCATTATGATGTCATAGCCCTTCTAATACATTCACTGCCTCGCAAACAAACCGTTTGCTTGTACTAGACAGATTGACAATGAAAACATTTATATGATTGGTAAATAATTTGGATCCTTATCTACCATGTCATTATACGCGATTCTATGCCTATAATACATATGAGATGAGTCTGGTGTCGTTTTAAATACAATCCTGTAATTGGTTAGATTAGGACACAATGCTAAAATTTGACGAATCAAACGCTTGCGAATCATCTGAGACACACCTTAAAGGCTTTATAAGCATACTTATGTCCCGGTAAAAACGCCCATTCAGATCAATAATTGATAATGAATCCCATTCACTAGCAAAAATGAAGGACATTGGGTGTCATTTAAAGTCCCATTGTGTTTTCAGACCTTTTCTTAATGTCTAAAATACAATACCGGTTAATAATAATGTTTGAACATTCTTATGGGCCAAACTGATCTATGAAATGATGAAGACGGACCTTAATCACCAAAAAGGGCGATTTAAAATCATAACAAACCGAAAATAGAACGTCTGATATATATAAACTTTACCACACGGCTTAGTATCACGTAATACAGCCGGAATAAACTTCACCGTGTGCAACCGTATCTACCTTCGCCCGTCCATCCGTCAGTCAGACTATCACACTTGTTTGTCCGCTCTCTAACTCGAATATTTTTTATCCGATCTTCCACAAACTCACTGAAAATGTTCATTGATATAAAATCAAGGTTTAGTTTGATTACTACTAAAATCGCATAAGGTATTTTTGAGTTATTGCCTGTTAATTAAAACAAATGACTGTTTCAGTCATTTTTGCACTCTAAAACAAACAGTTTTCATCTGATATTCACGAAACATGCTGAAAATATTTATTCATATAAAATTTAGGTATAGTTTGATTATTACTAAAATCGCATGTGGCAAATCTGAGTTTTTGCCCTTTATGTATACAAAAATGACTGTTTTCAGCAATTTTTGCTCTCTTACACAAATACGTTTTATTGGATCTTTACCAAACTTGCTGAAAATGTTTACTAATATAAAATTAAGGTTAAGTTTGATTACTACTAAAATCGCATAAGGTATATCTGAGTTATTGCCTGTTTATTAATAAAAGATGACTGTTTCAGTCATTTTTGCATTCTAACACATACAGTTTTTATCGGATATTCACTAAACTTGCTGAAAATGTTTAATTATATAAAATTTAGGTCCAGTTTGATTATTACAAAAAACGCATGTGGCATGTCTGAGTGTTAGCCCTTCAAGTATTAAAAATGAATGTTTCAGCATTTTTGCTTTCTAACACATGCAGTGTTTATCAGATATTCATCAAACTTGTTGAAAATGTTTATTAATATAAAATCTAGGTCAATCATCTTAACTACCAAAATCGCATAAGGCATGTTGGAGTTATTGTCATTGAATGACTAAAAATGGACTACTTAAGCCTCGTCAGCTTTCTGACTCAAACAGTTTTAGTTGGATCTTCACCAAATTTACTGAAAATAATATTTGTATAAAATCTTGGTCCAGTTCTATAAATACCCAAATCGCCGAAGGCATGTTGGAGTTATGGTTCTTCAATTTTAAATTTTGCTATTTTATCCTTATTTTTGCCCTATCCACTCTGTAAAAGGACCAGTTTTTATTCTATTTTAGGCAAATATTTGGTCTATGGTTGCATGTGCTTCATCTTAGCCGTGTTGGTAATAATAAATGACCACTCCATGTCTCCTTTACCTCTTGAAGGATTTTCATTCAACTGTATTCGATTTTTTTCTTCACCTAGATTTAATACCAATACACATTGTCAGCAAGTTTGATGAAAATCAAATAACAAGTGTTTGTTTTAGAGAGCAGAAAATACTGAAAGTGTCATTTTTTAATTATTTTAGGGCAATAACTCAGACATGCCTCATGCGACTTTGCTTGTTATTGAACCTGACCTAGATTCTATACTAATTAACAGTGTAGCAAGTTTGGTGAAGATCAAAAAAGAAGTGCTTGAGTTAGAGAGCGGACAAGGCTGAAACAGTCATTTTCAGCAAGCTCAAGGTATAGATTCTCCATGATGTTTTAATCGCTTACCCACGGTGAATAATATATACATGTTTTGACTGGATATTATAGTGTTTAACCCTGTGCCTACTGGTCGTAACTTTACGGAATTTACAAACTGTTTGAATCTAGAAAAACGCCGCGTAACGCGGCGTCTCATCTGGATCCAAACTGTTTGACACTCGTCTTAAGGTTTGTTTAATTAAAATAATGCATAAATCTAAACTGAACAAATTTTGTAGACGACAATGTCAAAGCAGACGTCTGTGCAGCAGAATAAGGGTTAACCAGAGGCTCCAGATATACATGTTAGCGGGAGTAATCTGAACTAATCTAACATTTTCTCACTCATTTCAGCACCGAAAGCTATGGTGTTACTACTGATTAAACCGTCTCTTCGAGACACTTCTAATGAGTATGACACCATTGGGTTTAAAAGCAGAAATAAAGATTTTAGTTTTAGAAATACTTCCGTTATCTGGAGCCCTGTATTTACAGAGTTGTCCTTCTTTCCAGTCATATGGTTAAACTCTTTTCTGGATATAATATCCATAAATTAAAAAAAAAAATAAAACACGAATTTCTTAGATAAAGACGCTTTTCGTGGAAGAATCACGTACTATGTATAGTTCAAATGGGATCCCAAACAACCGTTTTAGGCAGGTTTCCCCAAAACACAATGCGGCTTTAAAACATTTGTGATCAAACTTTGTATTTCATTGGTAACAGTTTTTGTGTCATATTAGGCACAAAGTATACTGCTTCTGATATTAGGACCATAGTCTCTTTGCTTTCTCTGATTAAAAGAAAGTAAAATCCTACAATTGCAATAACGCGTTATGATACATACAGCGCTCCCTCTCTACAACGACACCCAATGGGAGACACATATTGTGTGCGTTGTTCGGAGGGAGTCGTTATAGGGAGGGAACTTATTTTACATTTGCGAACAGCTTGAATCCAGATCGGACGCCGCGTAACGCGGCGTCTGATCTGGATTCAAGCTGTTTGTCACTCGTCATTCAGTTTTTCTGTCAATATGTATATTATGTAACTTTGAGAAAAACAGCAGACGACAGTTTTAAGCAGACGATATTGCAAGAGTGAAAGTGTTAGGCATACAATTGTCTTGTTTGGGGAACAGCGGCAAGGGTCGTTGTAAGGAGGGAGTCGTTGCTGGGAGTGCCGTTGTAGAGAGGGAGCGCTGTATTTGGTTGCATTGTATTTTCGTGTTTATCTTCGTGTTTTAAACACATGCTTAACACATAACATGTAAAACTGATTTGGAATGTCTGTAACTGTTTGAATGTCCAATATCATTTGTCTAAAATGCGATCTGTACGAATTATCATCTGTACCTTTAACATACACACATTTAGAAATAACTTCCAATATATATTTCTCCTGCCTTACTTAATTTGATTGTTTTACATTGTTAACACTACAGTTTGCCTTTGTTCTGTTCTTAAAAGCACTCTGCTTCACTTTCAGTCTGCTTTAAGCTCATACAACCTTTTTTTATTACATGTATATGAATATAAAGAGGATTATTACATACGTGTATTTCTGCACATTTTAGTGTTATGGGTTTTGCACTGAAGGGGCTTCCTCAGACATACCTTCATACATTGCAGCGGGTCGTGGGCTTAACTATCATAGGGACGTCCTTGTTTAATTGGCAGAGATTATCCCTTCTGCAAAGAACTAAATGGAAACCATATTGGTGGTTTTGATCCCATACGTTGCTTGCAGTGAATGGGATTAGCCGCAATCATATTCCTGACATCATCCCTCATCACCAACTTCTCCCATCTTACATCGACGCTATATCGCCTATTCAGTGTAGTTGTATTTACTAATTTTATTATGAAAATGTTTTGATGACGCTTGTAGAAAATTGACCCGATGGGTGGGTCAGATTTCGTGAATCCTGCTATTTCTTCGGAGACGAACATAGAATGGATTTTACCGAAGCTAATGTAAGTTCAATATTCATAGTATAGAACACAGCAAGATATCTCTGAAATGTTTACACATTCAAAACCCATGATATATATGTGTTTTCCTGATTCAGTATGGCAATAAAGCATATACCTGCTCTATTAAAGAGACCACAGCGGGGATGCCTTAATACATTATACAGCCTAAATTCTGAAAAGACTAATTTTCAATGTCCCATTTTATTTTAAGTCGCCAACATCATTGTGAAAATATAATCATCAAAATTCATGAATAGTATATACACACAACCAATAATGTAAGGCCTTACAATATACTTACGTAGAGGGTCACCTATATACTTATGTTTTATGTACAATTACTGTCAAATCGGATCATGATTGACTTAGCTTCGGATATCTCAAAATTGGTAAACTCGGTACTCCTTTTACGTAACGCTATCCATTAAACTAGTTAACAGTCCGTAGTCACTCGTTAATTTCCACCTTAATCGTTTATTAACCTCTCTCATATCCCAGACTCATAAATCAACATTTTGTCTGTGAAGTTTTTTTCTCTCAAAAATGTTTTCGACGTATACGTATCGTGATTGAACAGTGAGATCATCCCTCCGTTAAGCCTGTCTCACACAGAACACACGGCTTATACGGTTGGCCACCCGTGTAAACCGTACATACAACCGAACCAACCGTGGCCTTATCCGAGTTACACTCGGGCCATTCGAGTGTATCCGTGAAAGCCGTGTATGATTTTTAAAACTTTTAAAAAACTGGCACGGGTGCCATGTCCGTGTATGATCGTATTAGCGATCGTACAAGACCGTGAGAGACCGTGTGAGACCGTACGAGACCGTATACACAACCGCACATGAATTCCACTTAACACGAGTGAGCTCAATCGTGTCAATATCGTATATAAATCGTATGGAGCAAAAGTCGGTGGGACCGTATGTAAACCCTGTAAATGTCCAATTAATCCAGTAAAAGTCGTGTTTAATCGTACTAGGCCGTAACAGACCGTACTAGACCGTAATTGGAACCGTACAACAATCGTATGAAAATCGTTTTGCAAATCGTGTTCAAACCGTGACAAACCTTGCTTGACCGAGTATAATCGTGCTTTGTCCGTACATACTCGTGCTACATTCGTACCAGTCCACCCGTGTATAACCGAGTATACCGTATTGGAACCGTGTGCCCAATCGTGTTCTGTGTGAGACAGGCTTTAGTCCATCCGTCCGTGTCTCCACTGTTCGGAGCATAATTCCCATACCACATCAGCTAGCGCGATCTGCGCATGTGCAGTTCGGGTCATGAACGCCGATTCTCGCTTCTTTCCGCAACAGTGGGGAAAATATGGTGTTCGGCTGTAGAAAGCAAATGGGGCCCTCGTCTCTGTTCATGATCTCTTTGAATCGCTTCCTTAATATACTCAGTAAAAATAGAAACGCCCCACTTTTTTGAACGGACATATCTTTTACTTTATTAAAGTTATTCAATTAAGGGTATGTTAATTAACATAAACCTGTTTTATTACCTTTTGAATATACATCTATGTGTATGCATGTTGAACATTTCAGCACTTCTGTGCCTTCCACCACCAGTCTCACTTAGTGGTCATTGAGACGGGTCAAGAAAATAACTTGCAGAAAGATTATGCTCACAGACTTTTTAAAAACGGTATGTTGAACTATTCCAGTAATACTTAACTCTCATTGATTAACAAATGCATTAGCTGTAAGATCAATGAAACAAAAACACGATTTTAACCCATAATTATCATGTTACAAATGTGTTTGGTAGTTTTGATTGGTATGCAGCTTGTTGGCTAGTTTAACTATATCTTGAAGCGCCACATTTGAATTATAGAAGTTACATATGTTCCGGAAATGAGCCCAATCAAGTTACGTAGAAAATTATGAATGTCTGCGGGATGAAGAGTGGGAAAATTGCACAATGTTTATCCTTTTGGTTCAGCACGACTTAATCATTGCAAATGAGATAGCATTATTGAAATTCATTTTACACGCAATGTAAAATTAACAAAACGTATTTCTTCAAATTACTTTAATACATTCGAACCATCAAACACTCGCTTTAAATGATTGACAGTCTCAATACCTTTACGATTTATATATGACTGCAACTATTTACAATTATACGCCGATAATCACGGCTTGCTGAAATCGAAATATTCGTTTTTGAATGCCAACGTTGAAATACCGACTTAAGAAAGCTCAAGCTACGGATTGAACGCAGAAGTAATGATACCTTTGACTTATGGTATTATTTTATTTATTATACCAGATTTATAGAGCGCTCTTTTCACACGGGTAATGTGTGTTCAAAGGCGCGTCATATCAACATTTATAAATATAGCTTCAAAGCGAGAAACTACAAATAATTACAATGCATGATCAATGTGAGTTCCATCTTTGTATACCGTTGAAATACAATGTTCGAATTAAGCGAACTTGAATAATCATGACGTTACTGTATGTTTAGGAGCGCCATCGACTTCCGTTTTCTGGCTGGGAGCCAGTGATGAAGAGATAGAAGGTTCGTGGGTATGGTTGAACAATCAGAAACCATTGTCTAACGGATACACGCACTGGGAGCCAGGTCAACCTCAGAACAGTGACCAAGCAGAGGACTGCTTATGTCTTGCGCCACCCGATTTAAACTGGCACGACTGTGTTTGTTATCAGAAAAACCACCCCCTTTGCGAAAAAAAGTAATTTTATGTTTTGTTGTACATAGCGCGATTTGAAGGAGACGTTTATTCCATTCATTTATTGACCACTTTACTGCCATCATGTTATCTGGTTTAACCCTTTGAACCCTAGTCCCGCTTATAGTCGTTCTTTTCAAACAGTATACATGTGAATAGTACATTTGTCCTGTGCAAACAGTGAAGACCCAGATCAGAGGGCTCCGAAAGGAGCCCTCTGATCAGGGTCTTCACTGTTTGTCATAATATCAAACATTGACAAAAACAACCCTTAAAAGACAGAAATGGACTAGACTAAAATGGAAACTGGAATTTTCCATTTAAAGTTTTAGGGAGGAAAGAGTTAAACAATTGTCATCTGCTGTAATTTCTGATATTTAAATGTTTGGTATTTGGACTGATAAAATATTAAAATAAGTAACAAACACGGTTGATTCTATGATAAGGATCCGAATTATTTTCGCATAACTACTTCATTCGGGTTAAAGCAGTACAGGGGTTAATTTTTGAGTGGTCGGTTTTGTTTATTCATACACCGTAGGTGCACTATTAATGCAGTCGATTTTAACAAATCTTACATGTAATTTTGAACTGGGTGAGATGATATTGCTGTCTTGCATGCACCCAATCGATTAGAAACTAATGCAATGTTCTCAAGACAGGGTGAATGAAACTACACAGATATTTGTTAATCATGACACAGTTACAAAAATATCACATGTCTGCAAACTGTTAATTAAAAAAGAACTCGATACAATTGGGAAGACGCTGATCTCTCGTTACTATTTAGTAAATAGAAAGAGTGAGAGATAAAACTTTCTCTTCCATACCATTGCTATTAAAACAATATTGCAAAATCTAGCAAATGTAAGAACGTACTAGATTAAAAACAGTTTAAAAACGATATTTATCTCTAAGCAGCAAATGAGGGTACGCGCAAAGTATTTTGTTTCCATTGGCAGCGGTGTCAATTTCCAGCTTAAAGGTTGCAGACCCTTATGAGCATCTGGCAAATGGCGTTCAATATCGAAAACTCTACGTAGATCGATGGGTTATTCTCGTCAACTGTCGACACGCTAAGTATGGTTCGAAACGGGTCTACAGTTGACGAGAAAGACCGATCGCTGTACGTACAGTACCGATGAGTTTGATCTTGCCAGGGGTTCTCGACCTTATGTGTCCGGGCTATTTTTCTGCAACCGCTTGTCGAAATATTATGAAACGTGTGTCACTATTAATTGATTCAGGATACGCACATTGTATTAGGGTTTCGGATTCGAAATCAGAACCTTATTCTCTTTAACGCTTCTCCGTTGCAGCGGAAATCTTATTAATATAATGAAACATTTCGTTGATAAGAAATTATGCTTGATAATTTATCTTAAAATATTTTTCTCAATGAGAAAGATGTACGAAATAGTGAAACTACTTTCATAAATTGTAATTTGGCTAAGGTTGTTTTCCCCGTTTGAATGAAACTCAGTGTCAGGCAATAAAACCAAGATAAACCTGATTACAGTCGAACTTCGATATTTTAACTCGTTTAACTCGAAATATCCGATAGTTCGACATATGAACTGCATTTTTCATGCTCGGTAAAGTCGAACATACCCATGTTTCAAAGTTAAAACGTGGCTTAGCCACGTTTTAACTTTGAAATACGGTATGCTCGACAAAACCGACTTCAAGATATCGAAATTCGACTGTAATAAACAGTATGGAGATTTGTCAGCGGAAAAGTTGCTCAGCGTCTGATTTGAATTTAAACTGTTGTCATCAAATGCCACATGCCACATAATCTACATCCATTATAACATGGAGTTTTATGTTATGTTAAACCTAGTTGTGATGCCACGAATTGATCTGAACAGTTCGCGCCATTTTAGGTTTTATAGTTGTGTATACTTTCATTATGTGCTATCACTGATAATATTCTTTGTGTTTCGAAACTTCATTACTTTGCATTTTGCCTTTGTTGTACTTTTCTAGCTCGACCAACACTGAAGGGACAACAATCATTGGTTAAAGTTATAAGTGACATATTCCTTCTACGTTGGTGATCTGTTGATTTACTTGTGAAATTATTTGCGTTAAACAGAAATGTATAAGTAAAAATTAAAACGTGACAGAACAACGCAAATGCGTATGTTTTCATTGAAAAACTCCAATGTTATTTAGATTAAACTATTTCGTTTGCTACAAAAGAGCGTGAGTGTAAGTTCTTATACAGAGAGAATGACGTTATTGTTTTCCATGTAAACGTACTTTAACACAACCACAATGTAATAAAATGTAAACGTGATAGTTTCTTTAACAGTTTTGTGATAAATCTGAGTCGCAAACAGTTTATTCGAGTAATGTTATGCGCCGTGTTAATTTGTGACTAATCTAGCTAAAAATTGTCTGCACTGAACTTATTTGATAGAGCACTCGTTTATTGGGGAAAATGAGCATCATTCCTCTGCACTTTATTATTATTATTATTCCAGTTTTAAAAAGCGCTCTTTTTATAAAGGAGTTGTGGTTTCAGAAGCACTTGTCTTCATTGCATTCTAAGTAGGATACATTTTATAACATATTATTTCCCGTATATATATATAACATGATTGTATAATATATGACCTCTTATTATTTTGTGAGTCTTTATGACATTTCTTCAATGCTTCATCGTGTTTTAATAAATGTAAAATATTTGTATCAAGCGGTCATTCGTTGAAAAATAATAAAATCTCTGTAAGCCGGATACCCCATAAATAAGCCTATTTACGCCTTTTAGCTCACCTGTGTCCGGTGTCGATGTGCGTCTTGCGGTGTGCGTCGTGCGCCCATGAACATCTTGTGAACCCTCTAGGGGCCACATCTTTGACCGAATCTTTATTTAACTTTACCAGAATGATCATATTGACAAACGCTAGGTCAAGTTCGATTATGTGTCATGTTGGATTAAAAAGTAGGTCACTAGGTAAAATGTTAGAAAAAGCTTTTGAACACTCTAGTAGCCGCAATCATTTGCTAATCTTTATCAATCATGGTCAAAATGAATATCTCGACAAAATATAGGTCACGTTTGAATATAATTTATGTGGGGTGAAAAGGTCGGTCAGTAGGTCAAATCATAGAAAAGGATATTAACACTCTAGAGGCTACACAACTCATTTGATTTCAATGAAACTTTGCCTCATTGATATCTAGCTTAGGGTTGAATATGGATCATGTCGGGTCAACAACTCGGTCACTACATGTATGTCTAAACAAAGAAAAAGAGTGTTAACCCTCTAAAGGCTACAGTGGAGAATCTGTTATTCTTTCCCAATAAACGCGTTTACGCTAAAACTATTATTTGCAGTGCAAACAGTTTGGAGCCAGATCAGACGCCGGGTAACCCGGCGTCTGATCAGGCTCCAAACTGTTTGCCACCAAGATAAACATGAATTATCAGAATTGTCCAAACGTTGTACTTTTCTACGTTTTAGTGATTTGCGTTTGCGTACGTTTGCGTTTAAACGGGAAAGAATAACAGATTCTCCACTGTACATATCTCATTAGATCTGAAGGAATGAAATCAGAATGGGTACCTACATAAAATGTAGGTCAGGTTCAACTATGGATCATAGCCGGTCATAACTAGGTCACTAGGTGAAATCAAAGGTAAAACTTGTTAACACTATAGAGTCTACATATCTCATTAAATCTTAATGAAACTTTGTCAAAATGTGTGCCTTATTAAAATCTAGGTCAAGTTTAAATGTGGTTTATGTCAGTTCAAAAACTAGGTCACTAGGTAAAATCTTAGAAAAACCTTGTTAACACTCACATTTTATCTGTAAATTAATTAGTTTGAATAACGTAACACCGAACGCGAGATTCTGTCCTTACAACCATCCTTAGTACGGCCATTGTGGGTTGCTTTTCGGTGGATTACTAGGAAATAGCAGTGGATTATTATTTGATAATGTTACTGTTTCAAGTAGCGGGATTATCGTCACGTGTGCTTCTTTTATTAATTGTCCCCGAGAAACGCGTTTATAGGGAAATAATAACATCAAGAACCAACAACTTCTATCGGATCTTGTAGACCCCCTGTCGAAGCAAATATTTGGTCGGTACAATAATGAAATGTAACAAACATGACCCCTTCACTACCAAGATCTACTGCACTAACATGAACAATAGGTTAATACCCAGATCACAAGCCGCAACATGCGGTATATGATCCGGACCCAAACTGATTAACATTCATATCAAAGTTTTTGAATCAAAAGTTCTTAAATTCTGAAATAAGAGCAGACCAAAAGTTAGCGAGCATGCAATTGTATGACATTTGATGTCTTTCACAGGTTCTGACTTAACCCTTTCCCCCATAGAAGCGACTTTTAGCGTATTTAATTTATTCCTCCGCTGAAGAAAATAGTTCCAGTTTATACCCTCATGAACAATTACTATTACAACTATTTTATATAGCCTAGCAGATTTTAGCTTAAAGCAGGCTGAAAGTAAAGCAGAATGTGCCTTAAGGCACATTCTGCTTTACTTTCAACCTGCTTTAAATGGTCACCTGTCTTTAAAACTAGAAACACGCTATGAGGTAAAGGGTTAATAATGGTAGTGAAAAGGTCGGATCAGCTAACTGCGCCAAATTGCAGTTTTATTCTGGAAGTAAAAACGCCTAAAGGGCTCAACAGCATTTTAAATTGAAATGTTGTTACGCTCTTTTGGCGTATGTTTTAATATGTATGTTTAATGTTTTAGAATCACGATGCCTATTTACAGTTAGTAAATACAAACTGAAGCTACTTAACAAACGGCAAATTTGAAAAAGTTGCTTGATAAAATGAAAATATTGTGGACGAAAGATAACCAACGTATTTTGATAAGGCAGCATAAAGTTAAAACCGACCTTGATTTGACCCATAGTATCATGGTAAGGGTCATTGAATGTGTAGATATCTGGTGAATTATTTACACACACAAGATGGGCAGTATGTGGTATGTTTGTGTGTGGCTCTTGTGTTCGATCTCGTTAATCCTGACAGGTGAGTATGTTAATGATCTGCTATTATTATAAGAGTATATATTACTTATAAATAACCATAATATGTCATATAATATTGTTAGTTGATTGTGTTCAACCGATGTCATGAAAAACACTCAACTTGAATTGATGGTTGTAACTCAACCCGCTCACTGCCTTACAAGGAGTACAAACATTAAGATGTTCAGTGCTTGTGTGGCGGCTGTAAACAGTCGCCCCGTACTTCATTCTCAGTGTTGTTATACTTTCTGGTCCTTTGGAATCATTGATTTCAGCGCATTTACAGTCGAAAGTTGAATTCCGCTTAAGCTGGTGCTAGGGGGCGTGAGAACTGTTGCATATTTCAGTATTGCTCATGAACAGACTCAATTAAACCGAGTCTGCACTTTTCAGTATCTGCTTTGTTTTCTGTGCTTTCAAAGGATCTCCCCTTATTCAGAATTTATTTTATGAACACAGTTTGGATTCAAACTGTTTGACAGTCATTTTAATATTTCGTAAGTCAAAATAGCTAAATTTTAAGATTGATAAATAAAAACATCTATAGTCAGATTGTTTTCGCGAGAGACATGTTTATTTCCTATGTAAAATGGTACTTGTCAGGATAAATCAAATGTTTAAAAATTGGGACTTTTGGGTAAAAGTGATAAAACATTCAACAAATACATGATTTTATTTTATTTCAGTAGAGAGCCCTTGGCGCCAAAAATCAACATAAAGGAAAACTGTGTTACAGATGCTAGGAAAAGACTAGTTTCAAATACAAGAGGCAAAAGTTGATGAAAATCAAACAATGCTAAATATGACTTCTTGGAGGAGCTGATTCAAATAAATGCAAAATAAATATTTTTCGAATTTCTGTGGCCTAAGACATTAATTAATATTAAAACTCAAAATGTAAAAGTATGGAACTTATTATTGAAGAATGTAGGCTAGTACCTATGAGGGTTGATACGATTTCGAATGAGGGATTTATAATAATAAATAAACGAACAAATCAACTTTTTTGAATTTCATTATTGTAGCCTTAGATATGAAAATAAAAGCTCGAATTATATAATATAGACAGAGACGCCCCTTTTAAAAGTGGCTTTAATCTATTAAGGATAAAAAGCACTTTAATAATTATATATGTTTGGTAAAAACTGTAAACCAATAATTGCAAACGCTATTTTTTAAAGGTTATATGCTGTTACTTTAAATATGGTTAGACAAGTTAAAAATCAATAGCTTGACACAAGCCCCATGAAATAAAGCCTACAAATACAATTTAATTTCAAAATGAAAGTTTGGTGAAATAGTGGCCCACTTGAGAGGTGGGTGTATTGTTTGTGTTACGTTTCCTGCTTGAGTCTTTCGTATATATTTGGTGAAAACAAATATTAAACAAAAACATAATTTGGGGGTATTTAAATATAACCCTAAATATGAGTATGAGGGCTCTACAGTGAATTTGAACGGACATAACACTTTTAAATAAAGTAGATAAATTAAGTATAAGTATTTAAAAAAGACAACATTTTAAGAAAGTAGGTATTGCGATCAAGATGAATATTTAACTAACATCTATAGTTATGACGCTTATTTAATGCAGGTATTTTACCAGTAAGGATAAACACTATTTTATGTTTGTTTTGGAATTCTTATATGTTTTTTGTGATATTATAATTAAAGCTTTAAATGCATATATTAGAAAACGCTTATTTCTTTCAAGTACAATTTACTTATTATGATAAATAGACAGTTTGAAATAACTTTTTTGAGGAAATATTTAAAGATATACATAAAAAACACATTTTGAATTGTGTTACATGGGGGAAGATTTGCATTTCTAAAATCCAATCAAATGTATAGGTTTGACACAATTCCTCTAAATGAAACTAAATAAGAGTACCCAAAATAAAAAAAATAAAAAATCTAAATAATATATGACAAATTATGAGAAAAAAAAAAGAATAATTATCTTTCTGCACTGTGATTATGAACTTGTACATTATCTTATGTCTATAGGTCATACTTAAAAATAAAAAATGGCATAGTAATACACGTACTAGCTAGTTCGGATGATGGTAACATTCCCGTCTCATACTTTGAGCTGTGACATTGTGCAACTCACAAAATAAAGGAAAAGTAATCAAATCATATCATATGAAAATGGAAATGAGTTAATTGAAATATGTTGAACTAACAGGTTTTTTTTTGTTTTGTTTTTTAAATATTTCGCTATAATTTTATTTATCCTCACCAGTCATAAGCGACATTTAGGAGTATGTGTCTTATGTGAGTTTTTATTATCACACCTAAGGACACAGTCGTGAAATTTGCCATATTTATCATTTCCCTAGGTTTTGTTACTGGTATTTGATACATGTCCAGGCATATAAAAACACAGAAATCAATTATATACACGTTTTCCTTTTTTAGACTTGTTACTAATAATCTTCTAGTCATAGAATATTTGTTAGATGTTTTACATGTATTTACTTACTGTGTTGGCGGTCTTTTTGTATGTACACTGTTCGTCTTTATAGGTGAATATAGGAGATAAGAGTGAGGTTCGGCGCCCCTAAACCCAGGTTTACCCCCCCCCCCCCCCCAGTGGTTGTTGATGATTAATTTATAATTGATTATTGATTGCTACTGACCGTACCATGGCGGGCTCCTATGTTCACTTTTTTCTATGTTTATCTTGCGTGTTGTTTTCTATTTAGTGTGTCGATAAAGGAATGGTATTGTGTGTGTGGGGGGGTGGGGGGGCGGGGGGGCTTACAAGGCGTGATTTCTGAGGTCCAAATTGGAACCCACAATGTTGAAACATTAACATGGCCGTCGCCTGGGACATTAACCTGGCCGTTCTACTGAAAAGTTTAACCTTGCCTACCTAAGTCATAGGGTTATGGGTAGGGTTAGCTTCCAACTCATTCCGTTTAAAAGTTAGCATGTAGTTGTGAGGTCCGTCCCAAAATGCGAAATGAGGTTCAGATCAAAGGCGGTGACCTCATAATTCACGTCTCGTAAGACTGTGTGTGTGTTTGTTTGTTATGGTATGACTGTGTGTGTGTTCTGCTTGAGAGGTGGGTGTATTGTTTGTGTTGCGTTTCCTGATTGCGTCTTTTGTATTTATTTTTGACGCCAGGGGCTTTCTACTAAAATCCCCAAAATGGGTATTTTATTTGTAACCTCCTCCCTCCACCCTACCCCACAAAAAATAAATCAGTTTTGATTACAATTTTGCAAGTTGTATTTTCATTAATCATTTCAAGTATGTTAACTGCCCTGGTGTTTTCATTTGAGTTTGTTGTCAATATTTACCAAATTATTAGTATTCAAACGTGTTATAAATCCTAGCTAGCACACTTCCATAGTTGAATTAAATATATGTCTAATGTGGAACTTTTATACTGATATTCAAGGCTACAATGAGAAAAAAAACATGCATCTTCATCTGTGACTTCCACCATTTTACCACCAAAATGATACGTTGCATCAATTAATTTTACAAGATTTGTTTTCGGCATGTTGTTCCATATGAAAGCATAAAAATCATTGTGTATCCTAACTAGTACTAATTTTCTTAGAAAATGAATAAGTGTCTTATCTTTGTATTTGAAGGTTTTTATATTTAAATCCAAGGCCACAGTAGGGAAACCCCCAAAAATGCAGTTTCATTTTCTATTTCAACCGTTTTACCAACCAAAAACATATTTCGCACCCGTTTGATTTTCCTACATTTTTTCTATTATTTGGTACATGAAGCATATAAAAAAAATGTATGTGCATTCTCTACCCATAACTTTTAAATACTCTTTACTATATTATGATTGCTTTAACCCCTTGCTTTTATTTAGCCTTTTACGCTTTTCGTTTATTTCTCCACTATAGACAACAGTTCCATTATACAGTCATGGATATGTACTAAAATAACTATTTTCTTTACCTGGACTATGATACTTCATGGTCGGTTGACAATATTGCAGACAAAGTTGCATTCTGCTTTACTTTTAGCCTGATTTAAGTAGCCATCTCTATTTAGAACAAGCTGTGCGGACTCGGTTGAGCTGTCTCCGTTCTAACATCAATAAATTAACATTCTTGTAAGTAGCTGTAGTAGATTTATATTGTTGGTGACTCTTGTAGAAAATTGTCCTGATGGGTGGGTCAGATTTCATGAATCCTGCTACTTCTTCGGAGATGAATATGGAATGGACTTCACAGAAGCAGGGGTAAGATTGAATATTTGTCAAATATAAACAATATCAAAAGTTGCACATGGTGATTACACGGAAAACGCAAATGACCATTCTGATGCATATGTATTTCTAATTCCAAATTGTAGTTAAATTTCATTGAACAAATACAATATCACTGAGATATAAATACACATTGGTTTCAAAGTTGTAATATACATGTATATATCAATCGAACATTGTTAATGATTACGTTCCGCGCGAATGCGCAGTTGTACTTTTCGGCAATTTCGGCAATTCAATTTTTCTCAAAATTACAGATGAATGGATAGTTTGGTTTTAAGGCACCGCGACACAAAATATGTCATATAGCGCCAATGGCTGACGAGGGATGATTGAATGAGATGATGATTGCGGGAATTATAGAATTTATAAACGGATTAATCAAGATTTAACCTAAGAAAAAACAAGTGTGACTGCCATACACATTTAATACCGGAAGAAGAACACTGCTCATGTGCCAATCATAGGGAGTAAACAATACACTAGGGGTCAGTTGTTATTTACCACAGAACGTACGGTATCATGATATAGAAGCACTGTTAAGACACTATACTAAATCTCATTCGTTCGGAAGCAGCGCATGGGATCAAAATCACCTACCTAAATTCCTTTAAGATTTTGCCAGAGGGGATAATCTCGTTCTAAAACACAGAAGCAGTTCCCTGTGACAATTGAGCTACATAACCAGTTGAGCTAAAACATTTTTGCTTATAAGGTTTATGAATCGGTACTTTGTCCGTCTCGTTCTCCCTTCAGTTTCGAAGCTACCTCATTACTATTGCACCTATACCATGGATTTGCATGAGGTTAGGATTTTGACCTGTTGCAATATCTGGTGAGAATTTTGTATTCAACTAGGGGGCATTATATGTGTCTTACAGGCATAGGCCGACTTTAGTTTAAATAAACAGTTGCGATTTTGTAACGTATTGTTATATAATAAGAAGTGTTTCATACAGACATGTCTTTGAAATTTGACGGGTTAGCATCTTAATTGCACACACGGTTGTTTTGCAATCCAATACGACTTTTTTGTATGTCGATAATATTGAGCAATTGCTTTACACTATTTTGTCACATGACGCTTTCACCGTTCCTGATTATCTAGCGTGCCCGGTTTTTTCGCAGAAGAGGCGAGAAAAGAAATACTTTCCGAAATACTCTTGAAGAGATTTTCGCAACAATGTACCATTCGGTATTTTCACATGTCGACGGCGTTACTATGGTAACACATAAACCGTGTTATTGCCTTTTGTAGTAAGGTCTAAATAAATACGTTTTAATTTCAGCACTATTGTGCCCAACACCACAAGTCTCACTTGGTGGTCATTGAGATTCTGATTAGAATAGAATAGAATCTTTATTATGCAATAACTCTAACATGAGCCATGAGCATAGCAACAATAAACACATATCAGGTAAAACGGTATGGCAAGATGGCGTTTGGCAGAATACTTTTGGACTACGTATGTAGTTTTTCAAGAATGAACCAATTTCTCGAGGTTCAAAATATGATTTATTATCGTAATCTGTTTTGGATACGGGAGAGACAGGCCCATACACCTATGGCCTTTTGCCGACGGTAAATGTGCATGTATCAAATTGTACTTTGCCAGAACTCCATATACATGTATATCAGTTTCGAAAATAAAGTTTTCATAAAAACCCGTTTCAAGAAGATTTCTGCAAAATATGCTTAACGGGGGCGTTTTTAAATTTCACTTGAGATTGTATTCGGGTATAATGTATAGTTTTTTAAAGTTTGGTATAGCAATATTTATCATATTACTGTACAGTACAGCACAACACAACACATATTATAATAGAGAAGTGTTTCACAGTACAGCGCAGTAAAATATAGTACACTATAGCACCGTATAGTTTAGTATAGCAAACAATAGCAGCGTAAGCATAGTATATAGTATATAGTACTCTACAGTATCGTACAGTTTAGTGCGTCATTATATAGCACCGTATACTATATTATAACATATAACAGCACATTACTGTACGCTAACATACAGTTAAGTACAATTTAGTTCGGCACAATATAGAACACTACACTACAGAACATCACAGTATAGTAAATTCTAGTATAGAATAGTTCAGTATAATATATAACAGACTAACAGTATGGTATAATACAGTATAGTACAGCACAGTATAGTATATTAAAGCACAGTATAGTATAGTATACCATAGTGTACAATGTAGTACACTATAGTACAATATATTATAGTTCAATGTAGTATAGCGCAGCATAGTATAGCACAGTACAGTATAGTACATCATAGTATATCATAGAATAGCATAGTATAGTACATGTATAGTACAGTATAGTACCTAACACACCACATTAGAGTACAGTTTAGTATGGAACCATACAGCACAATATTTCATTGTAAATCACAATACAACACAGTATCGTGATAAGGTACTCTACAGTTAAGTATAATTTAGAGCCGCATAGTACAGTTTACTATAGTATCAAACCCATTTAGCACATGATAGTATGGTATAGTGTACTACGGTACACCACAACACAGTGTGATAATGTATTTCACAAAAAGTATCATTTAGTATAGTATAGTACCCGCAGTACGTTACAGTATAATGTAGCGCATTATGCTATTGTGTATCATATGGATAAGACTTATAATTTTGTTAGACTATGAAACTAGGTAAGTACAGTAGAGAGAAACGTGTAGTATACGACAATATATTTCATAAACATGTAGTACAGATATTAAGGTAGTGTGAGCAATTTCAAAGTTAGCAATGTTACTAAGTAATTAGTACTTAGCACCTGACATCTTTGTAGAGCACATACTTCTATAACTAAATGTATAATATATATGTATAACTTTTATATGACTATGCATTACCGTTCCTCTGAAGTGCTTCTTGTCTTTTAGTAAACGCTTTGTATGTGAAAATGGCTAAGTTTCTAATTATTGTGCAATTTTCGTTCTGTAACAGAAGCAAAAACTTAATGAAATTTGGATGATTCCAATAATATCTATCAATAAATTCTTTTCTTAAGTCATCGTATCTTTTACATTCAATTACAAAATGGTATTCATCTTCCAGTACGTTGCAAATTGTGCATTTCCTCTGTTCAAATGGAATACTGTTTGGTTTTCTCCACCTTCCAGTTTCTATTGCCAGTCTATGAGATGATACTCGGAGTCTTGTTAAAGCAATTCGGTATTTCTTAGTTCTAATCACCTCTAAATGTTTCGATAAATTATGATCAAAAAGATGTTTGTATAACAGTGCTCTTGTAGAGTTGTTAAGATTGTCGTTTATGTCTTGCATATCAATGTCTTTTATTCTTTGTTTAAAAGCTTTTAAAAATAAACCAGTGTTTCCAACACCCTGAGCTAACCACACATCAAGGTAACCAAATTTGGATAAAATATTTTTAACTTGTGTAGCCCAGTTTACAACTCTGGGATTTCTGTCAGAGAATATTTTAATACAGTCATATATCTTTTTGTTATATTTTGTTTCAGAGTTTGTACATACTTTCAACCAGTATTTCACTACATTATATAATCGATAGTTTTGAAGTTTACATCTTCCTGTTTCACCGTATATAAAATTATTCTGTGTAGATTTTTTAACGCCTAACAAGCGTTTGCAGAAATTCAATTGGGTTCGTTCCGTAGACACCCCTTTATTAAAGCCCCAAACCTCTGACCCGTAGTTAAGTATAGGAAGGATCAGTTTATCGAATAACTCTAAGGTATGCCCAGGCGTTAAGTCGGTGTATTTGCATAAATAACTATTCATTTTAAAAATTGCTTTAAGTGACTGACCTGCTAGCATTTTATCAGTTTCATTGAATGACCCCCCTGAACTAAACATGACCCCTAAATACTTAAACTGCTTCACTATTTCTAGTTCGTTTCCATCATAAATAAATTTCAATGTTTTTGATAGTCTACCCCCTTTTTGGAAAATCATTACTTTTGTTTTTGATGTATTAACCACTAGTTTCCACCTTTTACAGTACTCTTCTAACGTATTTAATGATTCTTGTAGGCTTTTAGCATCATTTGCAAATATAATGATATCGTCAGCGTATAACAATAGGCACAGTTTAAAAGTTTCAATGTTAATACCCTCTATCCCCTTTGCTAAAAACGTTTCTTCCAAATCATTTAAAAACAAGCTAAAAAGAAAGGGAGATAAGCATTCTCCCTGTCGTACTCCTAAATTACAAGAGAAATTATCGCTGACAGCGTTTTGACATTTTACCTTTGACTTAATATTTTTGTACATGGATTTTATTACACTCAGAATATTACCCCTTACTCCGTATTTAACCAGTTTAAACCACAAGTTGTCTCTAACGACAAAATCGAATGCCTTTTTAAAATCTACAAAAGCACAAAAAAGTTTTTTACCTTTGTTAAAATAATGATTTATCGCACTATTTAGAATGAAAACATTGTCTATCGTGCTCATTCCCCTCCGAAAACCAGCTTGTGCTTCAATATAAATGCCATAAGTTTCTGCCCAAGAGTCAAGTCTATTATTTAGAATTCGTGTAAACAATTTACCTAGTGTGCTTAATAGTGTTATTCCTCTGTAGTTTGAGGGATTAGATAGGTCTCCTGTTTTAGGTATAGGCACAATATAGCCTTCACTCCATTTAGTTGGGAAGTACCCATTATCAAGACATGCATTAAATAATTTGTTTAAATACGGCATCAGAGAGTTTGAACCATGAATGAAAAATTCATTTAAAAAGAGATCGGGCCCACTGCTCGAATTTGATTTCAACTGTTTAATAGCTTGTGATATCTCTTCCTCAGTTATTTTTTCGTCAAGTTCTTTAAACATAGCCTGTAATTCGCAATCTAGGTGGCGTTCGTTAAAATCTATCACATCATCATCAGCTTGGTAAAACTTGTCATCTGGGTTATTTATTGAGACAGATCATGAGAATAACCTGCTAGTTGATTATGCTCACAGACTGTTTAAACAAGGTATGTTGGATCATAGGTGGTTCTCTCGAGTGTTGGTAATATACATAATAGAGTAAGGGTACAAAAATTGTTTTTCGAGAGAACCACCTATGTGTTGGATTATGTCAGCAACATTTAGGTCAATCTCATCTAGTGATCTGTTTTATACATATGGTAGTCGAAACATGGGAGAAAAGTCAAGGATGTAGACACATATAATGTGGCAGATGGCTTCTATAGAAATAGTTGATGTTCATGTTATTTGCCAGTATAATAGTATGAAACACTACTTTTAACATATTCCGGACATCAGCGCTGCTGTGTTACTGGGCGAACTGTGCATATATGTATACATTGTATGCAGGATAGCAGAGAGGATAAACAGGATATGGATAAGATGTTAGTTTCAACACCTCGAAATACTGCTAAAATATGTCATTATTTAAAATTCATATTGCATATTAAGACTTGAATAAATAAAAAAATAAACATTTATTCGTGATTGTGTTTACCATGTTTTAACTATCAAGCAAACGTTTAAACTGATAAAACCGTCTAATTACTGATACGCAAATAAGTGTGTTTACTATTTTCAATTAAACCACGCTAACACGAGGTGAATAACATCATTACCCCATGTTTGTTTAACTTTGATTTACTTGTTTGTTTGATTTTATTGAACTCAAGTCTGTTCATTTCCTATTTACCTTTGAATTACTTGTTTTTGACAATTTAGCGAGTTCAAGTTTTGATGTAACGGTGTCCAATTACATGAGAATTCGACTTAGGCCAGTTTGATTTAGAGAGACATTTTCTTTTGTTTCAGGAACGTCAGCGAGTTCTGCTTTCTGGCTGGGAGCCAGTGATGAAGAGATCGAAGGTTCATGGGTATGGTTGAACAATCAGAAACTGTTATCTAGCGGATACACAGACTGGGAGCCAGGTCAACCTAACAATGGGGCTCCAGTGGAAGACTGCTTATGTCTGTTCCCACCCAATTTCAACTGGCACGACTGTCTTTGTTATGAGAAACACCACCCCCTTTGCGAAAAAAAGTAAATCGTTTATATATACAAATGTCTCTTCCATACAGTTGCTTTTAAATACAATATTACACAATTACCCTATATGTATACAATTGTAAGAACTTATGATAAGATGGCACAGTCGCCGCTACGATAGGAAACGATATTCGTCCCTCAGCGGCGAAGGGGGTAAGGGTTGTTAAGGCATTGTTTTCATTTGACGGTGGTGTCCACTTTCAGCGTTAAGGTTTCGTGTCCGGGCTTTTTCTCTCTTACCGCTTGTCGGAATTATGAAACGTGTTGAGATGCACCACGAAGTGAGGGTTGGAGTTACTGGTTGGTAAGCAGTACTCTTATATCGCTATCGCTTCACTGTTTCAGCGGATTTCGTGTAAATTGTATGAATCATTTCGTCTGTTAAGAGTTCAGGCTTGATAATGTATGTTTATAGAGTTGTTTAAAGAAGGAAATAATTTATTAAATTATCATTTAATTATAGTTTTGCAAAAGTTGTTCTTTCCTGTTTGAGTGAAACTTCGCGTTATGCAATAAAAAACAAGAAAACCCTAAATAATAAACAGTATAGTGCCTGCACAGATGCAAATTCACTTAGCATCTGATATGTATTAAAACAATTTTCTCATCGGACATCAGATGTGCCTTATGCGAAAAAATAATCTACATTCATAATAGCATGGTTTTTCATGTTCTGTTTTACTAAGATTGGCTTTGATGCAATGAAATGATTTTTGATCATTCGCGTCATTTAAATTTTTAAATAGTTTTGTATGATTTTGATATTTGCTATATGCTTTGAAATTCGAAATTTTATGATTTTGCATTTTGTCATTTTTTCTAGTTCCACCGACAGTGAAGAGACAGCAATCGTCGGTTAAAATGCTATGTTACCTATTTCTTTTACACCGTTTATTTACCTGTGAAAATATTTGTGTACAGTATAGGAATAAAACATGACAAAACATTAAAAATAAATATGTTTTCATTGAAGTCTCCAAAAATGTGAAGATTTTCTATTAATTTTGTTACAAACGAGCATGGTACTTAATTACTCGTAATGTTCGTAAATTGGGGAGAATCTTGTTATTTCTTTTATTAAAAACGTAGCTAAACGAAAGCGCAATGCAAAACAATGCAACCATGACATTTGCTTGACAATGTTCGTGTGCTTTGTTTGTGTACCTGAGGAAAAGGCTCAAGGTGAGCTATTGGGATGGCCCTGTGTCCGTCGTTCTTCGTTGTCAACAACTGTTTTAAATGAAATATCCTCCTATACCGCATGGCAGATTTCAACTAAACTTTACAGGAATATTAATTGGGTCAAGTTCTCTCAAATTTATGAAAACAGAACAAAAACAAAGCAGAACCCTGGTTGCCATGGCAACCCAAGGGAAACAATGGGCAACTCTTAGAAAATCTTTATGTCAAAAAGTACAAGGACCAGAGCTTAGATATTTAGCAAATAACATTATCTACATGTCCTCCATGACAAATGTTCAATTTGAATCACATTGGTCCCGCCCCGGCTGTCACAGTTTTACATACAGTTAATTTGTGAAATTTTCAAATATCTTGTTCTCCTCTCTGAAAGTTATATTGCCAGAGCTTTGATATGTGATATGGTTGCACTTCTAGATGTCCTTTTTCATTAATATCAAAATTGTTCGTGTCTGTTGCATATCCAGGTCACAGGAGCGAAACATAGATTTTTGAATGAAATCTTCATGTATGAAACCCTATTACACAGGGCTTAGATATTTCGCCTAGCGATGGACTAACATCATGAGACATATTGCACATAACATTATCTTCAGGTCTTCTATCAATATTGTTTAATTTATAATCCCGGGGTTCAAATTTGCCCCACACCGGGGGTCACAGTTCAACATAGAGTTTTAAAGTAAAGTTGTCAAACGACTGGTCCTCTGAAAGCAGTATGGCCAGAGTTTTGGTATTTGGTATGATGACACTTCTAGATGTCCTTTACCACTTATATTGAAATAGTTTCTGTAGTTGCATATCTACGTCACAGGAGCGAAAACAATATTTCGAATGAAATCTTAACAAATCTTATTGTCTAAAACCCTAGTACACAGAGATGCTATTTTTGGCACATGATAATTTTATAGATTCTCTGTCAAGACTGTTCAAATTATGTCCCTTTGGATAACAACGGGTCCCGCCCTGGGGTCACAGCTTTACATAGAATTATATATATAGTCATTTTTTGTCTGTAAGTTGACTTTCGAAAAGTTGAATCTCGCTAACCCGAACGTACCTGTATTGCAAAGTTAAAACGTGGCTTAGTCACTTTGTGATCATATAACGTATGAACACGTTTGTTTGTCTTGCGTGTTGTTTTCTATTTAGTGTGTAGATGAAGGAATGGTATTGCGTGTGTGTGTGTGTGTGTGTTTGTTGTGGTATGACTGTGTGTGTGTGTTCTGCTTGAGAGGTGGGTGTATTGTTTGTGTTACGTTTCCTGCTTGAGTCTTTCGTATTTATTTGACGTGTATGGCGCATTTAGGGTTCCGCAGAATGAAAACTTACTCTTTTGAAAACTAGATTTCTACAGAGGAAATGGTCCTTTTAACAATCAAACATGGTTCTTTGTTCAAATTACTTATATCTATTGTAAACAGTTTGGAGTCAGAAGCTTTACCGGGCACAATTTTTGTAAACTGTTGTTGATCTTTCAGAGATAATTTTCAAACTTTCTATTGATCAGATTTGAACTGAAAGCTCAAACATGATCAATCAAACTTTTGAGACTGGCCCCATCTCAAGCGCGTCATATGCGCAGGTCCAATTATTATATATATGAATTACTCTATGTCTGATATAGAGTCTACTGCTGTCGCCCCTTGTGGTGAAATGGGGAAAAAGATTGTTCAACCTATAGATTACTCAGATGTGTTTATGTGTCTTTTTTCCATCAGAGGTACGGAATTTAAAGTCCCTGTTAGACTCTAGATCCTTATTCCCCCTCAGGGACAACTACTTGTAGCAACCGTAATGCGGGCTTTATTTGGAAAAAAAATATATACAAAATATAGCAATATAAAGAAGTGCGCACGTGAAATGGAAAGAAATATCGATGCATAAATGACTTGCATAGAAAAACGACGCCTGCTAAACGAAACTCTTATATCAACCCTAGATTAGCTAAGGTCTCATTATTTAAACCAAACGGTGTAGTAAAGCACACTGTGTTAAGTTGTCTACCGTACAGACTGTACATTGATGCTTACATTGAGCAGTGGATTTCACTTGATCATTTGTAGAGGTAATATTTCTGTAAAAGAAGCAAGTCAAGTAACATGTATTGCGATGACACTGTTATTAAAGCATAGGACTGTTAGGAATGTAAAACATGGGGTCTGAGGTTCGAATCCTGTCGAGCGCACGCCCGTTCTTATTTCCTTAATATTGTATCGTGTACAAGGCCAACGGTTAAGCCTGTCGGTCACCCTTCCAGGTACTAACCGCACAGGACGTTGCTTAACTTCGCAACCGAGACAAACGCTTAGACAATCTGGCTATAACAGCCGGCTTCCACAGTCAGACCTGTAGAAGTGTTTATATACCGTCCATTTCCGTCACATTATGTTCACTTTAAAAAAAAAAAAACCACTTTGATATCAATTTAAATTACTGAGAAAGATGTTTTATTTTTTTGTTCAAACTAAAAAGATTAACTGAAATCTGAGTAAAGTAAAATGTAGAAAATGGCAACAATCTAAATAGCTTGGAACCTGGTCACGCGCCGGGCAACCAGTCGTCTTTATCCTTGAAATAGTTTGTTTAGAAGGTAAATCCATTTGATTAAAATGTTCGTATTACACTACTACTTTTTTTTTCATTTTTACGTATTTGCCAATTTCGATGACTGCTGTCACCTTTCTCAAAGAGCCAATGATCTTTAAAAAAATAAGACAGCAGTCATCGAAACTGTCAAGGACGTAAAAATGTTCTAGTTATTAGTGTATTAACTCTTTGAATGCTAGCTGTAGATACATGTGTCACAGTGATTACCTTTAAAAGTGTTTGGATCCTGATGCGACATCGCGTAACGCGGTGTCTCATCAGGATCCAAACTATTTGACACTCTGACCCTGTTTGTAAAAAGAACTTTTTAAAATCTATATTTTTAGAACAGTAGCAGACGACAATTAGTGCAAACGGAAAACCTACCCAGCTTGCAAAGAGATAAGAATATGATGTTCAACCAGTCATCATATCTGACTATACACTGTTTGCAATAGACATAGGGTTTTAAGCATAGGTGGTTCTCTCGAGTTGGTGATATACATACTAGAGTCTATCTATTTATAAATAGAGTAAGGGTACAAAAGAACCACCTATGGTTTTAAGTATAAATGCTTCATAGTGAAAAAATAATTTCTTTCTCCATTGTAGATCTATGTGTCTTTGGAAATATGCATAGACGGAAAATATACTTTTCTTGTTGTCAAATACTGGTCAGGTCATTGCCTTATCTTGAAATCGACATTTCAGTATACAAATCATAATCATGGATATGTTACTATTATATATCAAGTATATGACCTATAACACATGACACAACTGATAAGTTAAATTATTAGACAATGCAACAGATCTTGGCAATAAGACTGGAAGCTATGAATGAGTATCGGTCAATTCCTGTTTTAGTCTGGCTGATTAGTGTTATTATTGTACCAGCCTTATGTGGTGAGTATTCTACATGTACTGCCATAGACCGTATACTGTCACAGACCGACCGTCTTCATTTAAAACCCTTTTTAGAAACATGTATAAGTTCAACAGGAAAGGCGTGTTTCTTTCCATTTTAGCCATTCCTGGATATTTAAATGGACAATTTGAGCTTCCCTTTCAGTGAAATTCCTATCGAATATTTAGTGTTTTTATATGTCAAACTTACAAACAGTGTGCAAACCCTACACTGGTTGACATAAATCGTAATTGTAAATGGGTTGTCATTGCATTTGCGTATAGTTTCGTCTAAAAGGAAACAGAATAACGTCTCCCCAATGCACTGCCGGTGCTTTTTGTTGATTTTCAGGGAGTGTTTTTGACAGACACGGGTGTCCAGATGGATGGGTTGCCTTTGAGGAATCGTGTTACATGTTTGGTGACAATGTAGCATACGACTGGACAGAGGCAACCGTATGTATACAGCTAATGTTATGACAGTAAAGTGCCAATATACGTGGAAAACAGATATTACATGTACAGCGCTCCCTCCCTGCAACGGCCCTCCGAACAACGACTCCCTCCTTACAACGACCATTGCCACTGTTCCCTAAACATGACAATTCGGTCCGGCCTATCCACGACAGCATTGTCTGCTTAACATTTTCGTCAGCTGTTTTTCTCAAAGCTACATAATGGACATTTTGACAGAAACAAATCTTAATGAAGATTGACAAACAGTTTGAATCCAGATCAGACGCCGCATTACGCGGCTTCTGATCTGGATTTAAGCTGTTTGCAAATTTCCCTTCCTATAACGACTCCCTTCGAACAGCGCACACAATATGTGTCTCCCGTTGAGTGTCGTTGTAGAGAGGGAGCGCTGTATTTTGTTCATTAAGTACAATATTTTCAGAGTGTTTAACAGTTTTGAAAAATAATCCAAGTAGTTATTGTTGTTATTCAATCTGTCATAGACACAAGTTTATGTAAAAAAGTTTCATACAGACAACTTTCGGTATCTCGAACTTACTATAATCGAACATAGCCTTTTCGAAAAGCTAAACACGGCTAAGTCACGTTTCAACTTTGAAATAAGGATATGTTCGATTTGAGTGAGGCCGGGCTCCGAGGTTATAAAGCGTTGCGTTGAGTCTGAAAGTGTTCTCAGGTATTTGATTGGTCAGCTTTGAGCCTAGGCTCAAGTCAAAAGCTTTATAACCTCGGACACGGGATAATGAAATTCAACGTTAGAACTAAGGACAAATTAGAGACAAGCGATTCCAAAATAAGGAAGTTTGTCTGCAGTGTGTTTATCATTGTTTATTTGTATACACGAACTGTAGGGAAAGGATCGAACTGTGGCCCCTCCTAAGTCCTTATTGAAATAGAAAATGATAAATATACACGTATAATTATGTTTTACCGGCACTCTATGGAGAAATATATAAATCTTTATAACAAGTGAACTTTTAATACAGACAAATTAGAATCGAAAAGAACTATTTTCTATCTTGCTCTTCACTCAGGTGTCACATGTTTAACTCTTTGCATGCTGGTAATATTTTAGTCTGCAACACGTGTCGTGTGCTACCTTTCTTAAAATAGAATTTTGTAAGTTCTTTCTTTTCAAAACAGATGTCAGAGTGTCAAATATTTTAGATTATGATTAGACGCCGCGTCACAAGTTTGACTGTATGTTTAAACTATGTTTGTTTTCTATATGAAATGGCTTCAGCATTTTTGTGCGGCTCACTATCAGTCAACTCTTGCTGTGATCGATTCTGCAGTAGAGGAGGCATTTCTGAAGGATTTCTCGAGACGATTATTCAAAAAGGGTAGGTGTGTGAGTGGGTGTCACTGTATAATGCAGTAAACATATATCTTATAAGACCACTAAATAATGTTTTATTATTTGGTGTTTACCACCTGCTTAGAAGCTATATGTTTAATTTTCATCTTGCTTTCAGCTTCATCCTGTCTTTCATATTATCAATTAGTCTTCTTTCTAGTGGTCGTAATACAGGTTGGTTTTTTTACTGTAAGAACATAAATTTAACAGTGTAGAACTGTACAGTTGTTCTAAAATATCAACATTCATCAGCGTTGTTTTCAACCACAGAGTCAACTAGGGTTGTACCATTTAAGACGCCAAGTTACTTGGTGTCATATTAACTCTAATCTGTTACCGTTGAACTTTGGGTACAAAATGTGTTCCGTATGAAGGACTAGCGTTTAACCCATTACCCCATAAATACACCTTTTTACGCCTCTTACTTATTCCTCCACTGAAGAAAATATTTCCAATTTATACATTAACGCATAAGTTTGATAAGAAATATTTTCTATACCCTAGCAGATGGAAGCTCAAAACAGGCTGAAAGTAACTTTCAACCTGTTTTAAGTGGTCACATGTCTTCAAACCTAGAAACATGTTATGGGGTAATGGGTTAATCTCTGAATCATTGAAGACCGATGCTGGTAAACGTGTCAGGAACTTTTCTATTCTACAGACGTATCATCAGGTATATTCTGGCTCGGGGCTACGGATGATGAAATAGAAGGCGTATGGACATGGTACACTGATCATCGTCGAGTGGACGCTGGATACCATAGCTGGTACCCCGGGGAACCCGACAACGTTGGGAATCAGGACTGCGCATGTCTACAAGGCTACTTTAACTTCTCAATGGGCGATGGTCATTGTGAAGCTAAAGAACACCTCATATGTGAGAAAAAGTGAGAATCCTTATACATCTGAACTGATCTCCACTGTAGACAGTTTTGGCAGTTAATGAAACAAGACATACGACGTAACTCATTAGCATTTATCCAAATAGTGTCGCTATCTACCAAAACTTTGCAATTTGCTTGCGTTTCATTGCGTTCACACGCAAAAGTTTAACGTTTTTGCAATATTGTGTCAACCTGTTGTTATAGATAGATGATTCACACCGTCCAATCGGATATGGTTACCCCATCGATAAAGTTGTGGTTACCTCTCGCAGCGAGAGTCGATTAAAAAGGTGAGTTTATATTTTGCTCCAAAACACTCCTTCTTTCACAAGATCGGCACTTCTTTGTATGCAGCCGTAAAAAGCAATGTTTGCCGAACATGTTGGTGTAATAATTTCCCAACAGCATGCAGAATGGTGTATAAAACAGTGAATCAATGTGAATCAATATGCCAAAACACCAATTTTCTTTCTTTGCGACTGAATATCTCCGATATATGACAATCTCTCGTTAATTCAACGATGTCGAAGGTAAATCAAAGTTTTTTGTTGTCCATCCTATGCATTTTTATATTGCTTTGTTCAAAATCAAGGTAGTTACAAGTAGTTTCGTGTAGTGAGTTGATGCTCGAATGGCTAAGGTTACCGCATTTTTAAAATTTGGTGGTTAAAGCCGCATTGTGCTTTTGGGAAACCTGCCTAAAACGGTTGTTTGGGAGCCCATTTGAACTACATAGTACGTGGTTCTTCCACGGAAAGCGGCTTTATCTAAGAAATTCGCGTTTTAATATTTTTTTTTAATTTCATTGTGCTAACACAAAGAAAAGAGTTTAACCTTGTGAATGGGAAGAACGACAACTCTTGTAAAACAAAGTGGTTATCGGTTAACCAATGAGAATCAGTGACAATCACAACAAATATGGCCCCTCCTCGTGGTAGACCTGTACTCAGCGCTGCAGCGAGATTGGCTGCTAAAGAAATAAAAAGACAACAATAACTTCTTCGTATGCAGAAATTTCATACGATACAACTAACAGAAGATGTCTGGCAGAGGTGGAAGGTGATGCAGGCAGAAGTAAATCTGGAGACACAAGATGCTGTGGCCGATGTCTTGTTTGCGTTTTGGTAAGGGAAAACGAAACTTTTATTTGAATTTGAATATGACTGTTTTTCGATACATAAGATACACGTTTCATGTGCTGTTTGTTGCAAGCAAACAATATCCAGAGCGCCGGACTAGTGTTGAGGTGGTCGTGGGTTCGAATCCCACCTCGGGCGGACATTTTTCCTCTATTTCTCTTTAATAGTATTCTACGACGTATTAATTCTTCTTCTTCTTCCAATAAAGGAGCCGGGATCGTATAGAGGCTCTGCTGAGCCGGATCAAATAGTCTCAACATAATTCAGATTGTTACATTCCGTACTTTTCGGTACGGCCGATCAGGTCTTTCTTTGTGGAGATATTCGAAAAGATAAACCAAGTACATGACCAAAGTTGCCCAGGGTGGACCCGGCACATTAATGAAAGAAGAAGAAATTACGCATTTTATATTCAAATATGATTTCGCCCCGTTGGGCGCCTCTCACTACATTTTGGTGATTTGTACTGAGTTTTTGAGTCTGTAAGGCTTAAACTAAATGCCAGATGATTAACACGTTTAACGATTCATCATAATTGAACACATTCTTCTGTTAGTATCTTTAATCGGTTTGAATGATCGATAATATAAGCTCAAACACTTACCAAACAAGAAGCTGAACTCGCGTTGTCCGCCATTTTTGTTATCTCCACAACTTCCGGCCATGTCACATGACACATCAAAACATAGTGCTATTTATATCAGAAGTTTTACTTTCGGTTTGTTACAGTTTTAAACCACCATTTTTGGTGATATAGGTCTGTTTTCAACATTCTAAGGATCGGCTTGGCCCACAAGAATGTTCAAACATTATTATTAACCTTTGTTGTATTTTAGACATAGAAAAAAGGTCTGAAAACACAATGGGACTTTAAGGTTCACCCTAATTATGGGCGCAATAAGATTAAGGTTAACCAACAATAACATATGTAGTATTACAGCCTCTAAAGACTCATACGTCGTATTTTTCCCTTGCACAAATACTGACCCTATTAGGTATTCCTACTCCTGAATTTAGAAGAGACCGTTACGACATGCTTCAAGTTCTCAAAGCAGACATTTTGTATCCGCTGTATGAAGTTTCAGAATTAAACGCTCAGTTTGTACACTGTCGAATGCATTGCTGCAGTCAAGATATTTAACATCTATTGGATCTCCTGTGTCAAGTAGCTCGGTCCATTCATTAAGTATTTTCAATAACTGTGTGGTGCAGGATCTCCCTGGACGGATATCGTATTGAGAGTCATACAGTAATTTATTGGTTAGTAAGTATTTTATGAGTTCATGTATTACAGAAACACAAAGTTTACATGCTATTGATGTAAGACTGGTGGGTCTATAATTTAATGTCTCAAGTTTATTGCCCTTCTTAAAGATCGGCGAGACAAATACATTTTCCATTAAATGGGAAGATTACCTGATTGTAGATGTTTTGAAGATCGTGTATAATGGGTCTTATAGTTCATTTTAGCTACAAGTAAAATCTTTTAGGTGAATCCCGCTAGGTCCCAGAGATTTATTGGACTTTAAGGATATCAACGTTTCAAGAGCTTCTTCTGGCGAGAAGTCAACCGCATTCAAGACGTTTTGCAAACAGTCGTTAGTTAAGTGTTCCCAAGATGATTGTTAATCAGCAAAAATAACAACGCAAAAATTTATTGAGCGTTTACTGAATTTCATTTAGAGACGTAGACCTACAGGATCATAGGACTGACTTAATTTAGTCCGAGTCACTCAAAGTACGAAAACGTTGGACGAATCACTTTCCATGTCGTATTTTAGTTTTTATACGATGTTCGACAATATATGGATATACTAGCATATATCACACAAACAATCACATGGCATTGGGAAGAATACTGTTACTAATGGTCTGATGTACGATTTAAGGGTGTATCAATGTCATAAGCGATTTTTTCAAAGTATTAAACTTTTTTTCTATCACTGTTTTTTTGGAAGAGCTATTTATGATGAATGAAAAACTGAAAATATATATATATGGTGGTGTCCTTTTTTTTGAGCTACAGCGATTTGAAAAAGGTATGTCAAATTTGGATTTTTTTTTCTCAAATTTTACCCATTCAGAGTACACGCTTCAGTAAAATCTATTTCAAAACAAAACAAAAATGGTAATTTGGGTTTCTTTATTTATTTCATGTCTATGGTGGTATTTTCACATATATAAACCAAATTTAGACAAAGCAGGCACCAGGTTTGAACAATATGGATCCTTGAATATCAAAAATATGCTTTATATAGGGCATGCTTTTATTAGATTTTTTATTTTATGAAAAAAAGTAAAAAAGTTTGAAAATGAAATAGTTCTAGTATTAAACTTTTTCTTATATTCTACCAGATGAAAGCCTATGCTAAGGCAGTTCAAAATATGAAAAGAAATTGAAAGGTCAGTGTTGAAAATTTTGAGTTATTAAAGTAAAAAGAGTTATCTCCCCTTACAAAATTTACAAAAAGTACCATATCGATGGTATTTAGAGCTTTATAAATTTCACATTTGGTGCCTTTTTTTTCTTAAATTAGTTTTTGTATGAAGAAATACTACCATAGACAGGAAATCAATAACACAAAACCAAATTATCATATTTGTTTTCATTTAAAATGGATTTTATTGAAGCGGACTGTTTGAAAAGGACAAAATAAGAGGAAGTGGGTGGGGGTAAATTTTACATGGCCGTAGAGCCAACTGTTGTTCACCAAAATGAACACTTTTTCTATTTTTTCATTCATCTTAAATAGCTCTTCAATACAAAACCATCATAGAGTGTTTTCATTTACTTTGAAAATTTCCCAAAGTCGTGACATTGATACACCCTTAAAGCACGGTTGTAGGGACCTATGTATTGTGAGACTCAACTTGCCATCTTGCTAGAAATACCAGCCAAGGTAAGCAAAGTGATCTCATCCACCTTGATTTAAGCAAGGCTTTTGACATGGTCAGTCGTGAGAGGTTGTTCCTAAAGCTAAACAAGTATGGTATTCGGGGTACGAGCATATGCTGGATATGGGCATTTCGAAGCGGTACATTGCAGACTGTTTTACTTGACGGCGAGTCTACAGATACGGTACAAGTCTCATCAGGTGTACAACAGGGTTATATCCTATATGCCCTATTCTGGACTACTGGAAGAAAACATCAAATTCGAATTGAAGGATACATTTCATCATGGACAAATGTTATCAGTGGTGTGCCACAAGGAAGTGTCCTAGGACCCATGCTTGTTTTCTGTTTTATATATGATCTTCCAGATGTCAAAGAAGGAACTGTACAAAAAATTGCTGATGACAGTAAAAATTACTCGTCTTTTCAGAATGAATCTGATTCTGAAATTCTAAAACGAAAATAAATTGGAATATCAAAAATTTTAGCCAATCAAATTCACTAGTACTTTTGCAAAATTAACAAAGAAAGGATATAGGTATTCTGAACAGTAATGAAGAACTTACCAAGAGGGGTCTAATATTTTGGAGCAAACAGTTAGCACGGAATGTTGAATCTGTATAAATACAGTGTAAGGGTTAGCGTAGTTTTGCATATAGACCTAGATAAGAGGGCTCCTGACTGTTTACAATGCTATGCGCAATGAAGATCATTTAAAACAAAAGGAAAACGATAGCTATTTGTGATTTTTTTCAAACTTAAGATATGCGATTACTGAATTTGCTGTTGATTAGTGTATCCAGAAAATTCGTTTATCCTGAAATATTTTCTGCAGTCAATGTGTCCGGATTATCGACACATCATTGTTCATTATATACCCACAACTTAGCTCGAAACACGCGGGGTCGTGTTGTTTACAATGGATTTAATAAAGATATTCAGTAATCAGTACATATACAAACCAAGTGTCACATCATAAATATAGAATTTGACCTCTGTTTACAAGTTTTGTACTTCAATACAATAAATTGTTTACTGTGAGAAATTGGTCAGCTTGTACATCTTTGTACAAACCCGATTTACACGTTAAAAATAATAATTGTTGTGAACATAAATTAATAGGCTAAAACCACTTTACAGAATATACATGACAGCTGTGGGTCTGATATGTTTCAATTTCCAGGGGGAAATACGACGTATGTGTCTTTAGATGCTGTATTGCTACATATGTTAGTTGTCGGTTAACCTTGACCTAATTGCACCCAGAATTAAGGTGAACCTTAACCACCAAATTTTAAAAATGCGGTAACCTTAGCCATTCGAGCATCAACTCAGTACACAAAAATACTTGTCACTACATTGATTTTGAACAAAGCAATACGAAATTCGTAGGATGGACAGCAAAATACTTTGATTTACCTTCGACATCGTTGAATTAACGAGAGTTTGTCATATATCGGAGATATTCAGTCGCAAAGAAAGAAAATTGGTGTTTTGGCATATTGATTCACATTGATTCACGGATTTAATACACCATTCTGCATGCTGTTGGGAAATTATTACACCAACATGTTCGGCAAACATTGCTTTTTACGGCTGCATACAAAGAAATGCCGATCTTGTGAAAGAATGAGTGTTGTGAAGCAAAATATAAACTCACCTTTTTAATCGACTCTCGCTGCGGGAGGTAACCACAACTTTATCGATGCGGTAACTATAACCGATTGGACGGTGTGTGATTGGTTTCATCGTTTTAATGTTCGATTTACTCTACCGCGTCTCTGCGTCAGTTCTGGGTCAACACTGTTTCGGATTATACAACAGTCGCCGCGAAGGGCGAATAGGATTCTTGGACACACATATTGATATCATCATAATAATAATATAATTATAAGACAACTCATTTCGTAAAAACAACATTCAATGAGGCCGTCAGCATGTACTGTATATATACAAATACATTTTTCAGCGTAATCTCACCTAGTATACAATGAAAATGAGCAAAAAGGCTGAATCGTTGAAGTGTTTTTTTTTGTGAATACACTATTCAGATTTAGATAGTTTACAAACCGTTACGTTAAGATAAAGTGCCAAGTAATTGGCGAAATATCCAGATTATACCTGATTGCTTCTTTCTGAGTTTTTGCATGCTATTAACATATGGTCATTTGTCATTTTTCCGCAAGAGTTATGAACTTGATAATCCTTGTTAGAATTCTAGTTATCACCTACATTAACAACAAGCAGTCGTATAACTAGCAGCCGTAATATAGGGAAATAAATCAGTACTCATCACAAGGCGGCAGATTTAGTTAGTTGCATTTTACTTACGCTATTTAGAAATATTCATCTAAGCCATAGACATTAATTAGCGGGCTCCAAATTGATAAGACGGAAAACTTGCATAGAACTGTCCTATGAAAACAATGAAGGCCCAGAACAGAGGGCTCGTAAAGGAACCCTCTGACCAGGGTCTGCACTCTTTGTCACTTTGCAATATAGATAACAATAGTCCAAATAGGGAATTAAAATAGTGTTGAATTTAAAATGGCTCTATTCTAATATTTAGACCTCTAAGGGCCTTTGTCAAAGATTATTTTTTCCAAATACACGTCACAGTTGTGTTAAATAATACTGACGCCATGCCATTGGAAATCACAAACAATGTTACCTTGACGTTAAATAAACATTTTTCTCTTTGATTTTATTGTTGAATGCATGTAACAAAAATTTGAACATGATTTTGTTTGACATAGACACTTAGAAGTCGAAATATTAGAATAGAGCAATTAGAAAAAATATTACTTGTATCATTTTGCAACATATTATAAAAAAATTTAACATCAAATAGTCACAAAATGACAAGACCTAGCTGAAAATCGGACTTGTCCATTACAAATATCGGGTGCACACGAGTTAACCAAATTGTATCAATTTCTTTCCAGCGTGACAACAGAGGGAGTATTCAATGTTATTGGGTAACAACAGTCCTGTATTTCTCCGCCTCTGCCATGACGTCAGCTACGTTAGTCAATAAGTGTCTGTTTTTATTTATTCAATTTAGTCGTAGATATTTTGACGAAAGAAATTTCGAAATGGGTGTCAAACAGTTTTGATCCTTATCAGACGGAGAGCTACGTGGCGTCTGATCAGACTCTAAACTGTTTGGTTAGAATAGTTGTACTCGAGGTAAGGCAGTTAAGAGTTCAAGCAAGTGAATGATGAAGAATATGTACATAAAGCAGACTGACAGTTTACAAAACGATGTCTTTAATTCTTAGAATGTAAACAAATAGTACGTGTTATTTACATCCTTTGTAAGAAAGTTCGCCATCCACAAGATATATAGAACAATAAATGAATCACAGTTAGATTTTGGTGTTGTATCTTCACTACACTTCACTTGCCCGTAACCGGTATTACATGACATGTTGACCCCATTAAAGATGATACCCAACCCTACCTACACTTTTTGAAAGTATTGTTTTCGGGTTTGCGTATAATTGATAACAGTGAGAGCTTAAAGGTTAACACTTTCCTTCATATACAATGTGAAAATCACATGTTCAAAGCAGAAGGCAGCTCTAAAGCAAGATGAAAACCCAACAGAACGATCATACAGGAGATATATCTGTTTTTCTCTCATATTGCTTTAACTCTTTCACTTTCAAACGTTACCGTATGCGTAAACTCTATTACCGACAAATTATCGTTTGCATTGGTAGTGTCGTCTGCAATATTTTTAAAGTCAGATTTAAGGCTGTTTGGACTGAAGAAATGTCGATACGAGTGTCAAACAGTTTGGGTCATGATCAGACGCCGCGTAACGCGGCGTCTGATCATGGTCCAAACTGTTTGCAAAGTCGCCGTTTGGCGCCATTGGCATTGAAAGAGTTACGATGCCTATTGTCTCCATCGTCACACTATCATGGAGGAGTACAGTGGAGACAGGTTATTAGTTCCCTTTATCACATAATTTGCGGTCTGGGAGTTGCATAAAGCGATTGTATAAATATCGTAATCCACTAGTGGAATATCGTTTTTTGGGCTCCGGCCTAACTTGTTCGTCCATAAGCGCTGCATGTAGCGGAGTGCCAAATGACGTCATTTACTATGACGTTAACGTAAACAACGTAACGTTTGGCGGAAAATCTATATAGCGTAGGGTCTACAAACTACGGCTTCAAATCAATTTAATAGGTGCTTAGACTAGTAATGTGATAAATAGAATATCACATTCGTGTTCATCATTTATCCTTTTTAATAAACTCGTTGACTAAAATGAATATGACGCTCGCCAAGGCTCGCGTCATATTATTTTAGTCAACTCGTTTATTAAAAAGGATAAATAATGAACACTCATACAATATCCTCTATTTGAAACACAAACGTAGGAAAATATAATGTAGAAAATGACACCTTTTTTTGGCAATGCTGAATTTTCTGTTTAACTTCAGCCGTTATAATTTGGATACTGATCAAATACCGGGTTATGTATGTCATACGAAGGCTAGGGTTTACAATTCGTCCGCCACCAAAAACTACATTTTCCGTACATTTTCTTATCAATAAACTTTACAATCTGTCCGCAGTCATTTTGGTATTTTCGCAGAAATTAACTTGCCATCTCTTGTGAATTTAACCTGGACATTTATTGTGACATTAATCTGCCCATTTCTTGTGGCATTAACGGGGTAAGGGTTAGGGTTAGGGTTGGTTGGGGTCCAATTGTAAAAGTGCTCAAGCGACACTTCGCTTTTGTAAGATGTTCTCACACGCCGATTTTGGTATTCCTAGCTGATGTGGTATATATGTTAAAATTCTAAATGAATTTCAGAAAAAATAACCTTGATAAAAACCATTTTGTAGTCATCACAATTAAATCCTCAAAACAAGAGACTTTCAAAAGGTAGGTCAGTAATTTGTGTAAACAAGCGAACAGTATGAAAACTCCATTTCTAGAAGAGTCACAAGAGCGTGTGATTCGTTCTGAAATGTCAAACGCATGGCAAAAAGAAATACTTTAGGCACAATTTAAACAGTGATGCAAGAATATGTGCAACAAGTGGTAATAGACAGGACCCAACCAATTTAGATTCCAATAAAGAACAACAAAATACCACTTTTTGAAATACCAATCACGGAAGAAAAGTCAAAAGTGAAACATAACAATGATGCACTAAAAAGCAATAATATTCTTTTAAGTCAACTTTTCACAGTTTCCCAAGTACGTGAAGATGATGTGGCCCAGCGGTTTAATATAGTTTTACAGTAGACTCATGTATGCAAATACTAGTTATACATGTATATGAAACGTTTGCTTAGATTTTTATAAACTAAGGCCCAGAATAAGTTTTTCCCAATGGAAATCAACCTTGGCACAAACTTTGTTCTCAGCTGGAAAGACAGAGACGCCCGACCTTCAAGTCGGAACCATTGGAGAGCCTAGAACCAAATAATAAACAGGAAATACCACATGTTGGATACGACATATTACAGTCAAAATGCTTTCATACCATGGACAAACAGACAGTTTCAAAGTTGCTAAAAGGTTGATGTTGTTAGCGACCCATACAAAAGTGATACACATAGTCTCAAAGGGGCAATCCAAGGAAAAGAGAGGCAATTAGGCACAAGAAAGGGTGTTTCACATCAGACAAGACTACCAGTGAATTTCTACTTATTTCATTAGAATTTGAATATCTAAAGAAGAACTTTTGGATCTCTTAACTGGAGATGTGGCTGCCAATGAATACCAAGGAAACAAAGCTGTTTACACCACTGCATGCCAATCTGTTGTTGCCAAAGGCTGTAGTACACAAATGCCGCCCCGTGACCAAGAGGAAGCGGATGCAAGAATAAGTTCATGTCCAAGACATTGTGGAAGACATTGAAATCATGTTCTCATGTCATGGCACAATTTTCTGTTGCTATGCAGAATCCATTTATAAATACCATTTTAAGTGCAGAATGAAGAATATAAGTGCATCGAAAGATTCACTTGAATACTTTATGATCATACATCACTATTCAAAGTCAATGACCTATGACAGGAACTGTTTCCTCAGGGTAAAATGTTAAACTATGCAGGACATACCACCTCTATTACAACATGCCAATAGAAGCCTCTGCCAAACCATTATTTGGTTCTTAAGTATATAGTCAGACCAGAATATCCCGTATCAAGACGCCTTTGGTTGGACCAAATTAAATGACAATTGACCACTTCCCTGGAGAACCGTTGCACTCACAAAAATGCAGAAAGCTTTAGAGAACTTAAACGGACTATACGACAATGCCACCATGCTCTAGAAAGTATGTATGCTAAAATACTCAATATTAAATGTATGCACAGGAAACTATGAATTATCCTGATCATAAAATGCATGTAGGTTATGTACTGCAAAACTGACATACTAGTACAACTGTTATACAATCGAACCTTGAAAACTCGGAACTGTCTTTAGTCGACATATTTCAAAGTTAAATGTATCTTAGTCACCTTCAAACTTTTAAACACAGACATGTTTAACTTAAGCGTAAATGATATATCGATTTTCAACTGAAAAAATAGGAGATATTCAACTTAAATCAGTTCTAGCACGCAGTAAATACACGTGATATCGAGGTTCGATTGTATTCTAATTAGAAAGAAAGAATGATATTTTCTAATAATGTTGAACACGTTGAATAAATTGATTGTGATTATGTATTCAATTTGCCATCAGAACCATCTAATTCGGGTAAATAATAACAATATACATTTGTGAACTGTCAGTCAATGCCTTAGACGATTTATGTTCTATTCTGTTCTATTCATATTAAAGAAATTAAGTTATTATATAGAAAATAAACAATTTAATGATATAAATGGGTCCAACTATATCACAGTACGGTCTTGCTGTCCAGTTTACATATTTATAGACAATTTTAATCAGGAAAATTTACTAAATAAGGGCGTTTTTCAAAGCTTATTATTTTATGGTGGCCATTTTGGATGCCATTTTGGATTTTGGCCGAAATAGGGCAGTCAGGTCGGGCACCCCTAATTAATATGATTATATACTGGAAATGCAACCCGTATACAAAGTTTTATGCTTTAATCCACCAAGTAACGATTTTCACCCTAAGCAACTAGACTAATAGGAAAAGTGACCTTGATAAGCTTTTTTTCTATATCAATCGTCAAAGGTAAAGACTCAGATCACAGTGACCTGACAATAGTACTCGACATTCGGCAATCCCAAGATCACGATACTCCGCTAAGATTTGCCGACACACCAAATGTGGTATCCCTAAATGCTGTTACACGGGTAATATGTGCACCAAAAAGGTACAGGAACAAACCAACGAACGCATGGACATACTCTCACGTACACCGTTCAATAACCTTGCTTCTAAAAGTGTACTTTGGGGCTTATAAAGCAATATGAATTCACATAATATTATATACATTCAACACACATTGGTCGGAATACATACCGTTAAATCTCTCCATTATGATCAATAAAAAAGGATAATTGACTCCATAAAGCAGGTAACAGCTTAAAGCAAGGTGGAAGTAAAACAGAAAGCTCCTAAAGGATCTTTCTGTTTTACGTTCACTTTGCATTAAAGAGTCGCCCGCCTTAAGCACCTGATAATTAACACAGTAGCGTGGTTGTAATAGCTATGTTTTACTGTAGATAGTTAGGATTATTTATCTCTAAAAGATAAGGATAAATGACCCATTTTTTCTTGTAAGTGTTAGGAGTGTTTAAAACCATGGAGATCGCCATGGTACTTCTATACGTGTTATTTGCCGTCTTCTGCACACCTGTTTATTTACAAGGTACAGCATCTTCTTCAAAAGTGTTATTATTGTATCTTTAATGATTCAGCATCTCGCTACCATTGATTCCCGCTATTACAACGACACAGTCTGCATTTGTAGCGGTTTATTTTATCATACATTCTAACACACCTCGCGCACACCTCAATATAAACAAATAATAATAATAATAATAATAATTCTTTATTCAATCAGTAACTTGAATTAACAAATTCCTCGTTACTCACAACATATTTACAGATGGCCAAAGTGGCCAAACAAACATGCATATAATAATAATAATAAAAAAAAGCATTTCAAATGATAGTAGATCTATTTTCGAAAATTTAGAATTTGAGGTTGAACTGCTATTTTCATGAAAAAAAAAAAGAAAAAAAAAAGATCATTTTTTGGGTAAATGATTAGATAATAAAACACTGACTCGTATACAAATCAATCAAGGTAGTTCAGTGCAGCTTTCCTCATATCAAAAGCTTCATTGACATACCTTGATAGATTTAGTAAGGTTTTGGAACTATTTGATTTCATCAACTCTACATACTTATAAGCACTTGGGTTTTGGTAAAAATAACGTTTTAGATATTTTTTTCTTAAGTCAGTATACAGAGTACATACTAAAACAAAATGAAACTCATCTTCTATGTCATGCTTGTAACAAAACACACAATACCTTTCCTCTCTTTCAGTTCTGTCTTCACCGTAACGCCCGGATTCAATTCTTAAATTATGGGATGATAATCTCAACTTAGCTAAAATATACATGTACTTTTTTGGTAAAACAGTAAGATAATGTTCGTGTTCAAAAGTTTCTTTGAAAAATAAGGAACGTTCACAATAAAACAATCACGCTTGTAACGGTTTAACGTGACGTACTATGGCTTCGAAAATGCGTACGCCAATGCATGTAGCACAGTTGCGTCAGTGTACATTGTAGTTAAATTGAAGTGTTAAAATGGAAAAGATAAATTATTTCTAAAGTAAAACCACTCTATTTAAACCACTCAGATGAAAGCCAACCGTTGGTTAAAAGACAAGATGGAGAGTAAATCAAAATGAAAGTACAAGAGCTTTCTGTTTTACTTTCATCTTGCTTTGAGCATTTATTGCTATGGTTAAAGGCGATATAGTTCTACAAAATTCTACAAATTACTCTCCTGCTGAATACTCATTTATCAAACTCCGACCACTATCAATGTTTGAACTGTTTAATTAGCTAATAAAATAATGGAAAATCCCTCATTATAGAATAAACCGGTGTCAGACTGATCCCGTAAATAAACAGTGCAGACCGTGATCACTCATTTTCTTATGGAAATATCTGATGTGGGTCTACTAAGTTTCAAAAACAGTCTAGATATGCTAATAGCGGAAGTGTTAACCCTTTACCCCATAGCTTATTCTAATTTTGACGACAGATGGCCACTTAAAGTAGGTTGAAAGTAAAGCAGAATGCGCCTTAAGGCGCATTCTGCTTTACTTTCAGTCTGCTTTAAGCTACCATGTGTTAGAATACAGAAATATGCAAACAGTTGGGAGCCTGGTCAGACGCAGGGTACTCGGCTAAGGATCTAGTATTAATTAATAGACAATAAAAGTAATGTTTTAGCCATAACTCGTTTATTGGGAAAGTATAACGTCTCTTCCAACATAGAAGGAAGAATTATGACGATTCAGTCTGTTTATAAATGTACTTTGGTTTGTGATTGCTTTTGAATTGAAGTTAAAATCATCAATATTTCCATAAATATCCATTTAGATTCAGGTGTGTTTGAACGTCATGGTTGTCCGGATGGTTGGGTATCCTTTGAAGGTTCGTGCTATCTCTTTGAAATAGCTGGCATGGACTGGGCTGAAGCAACGGTATGTAGTCTTATAAATATTAGGCATTTAAAGAGACTGAAAACCATCATATATTGTATTTGCATAAAAAGAGAAAAAATACTAAAATCAGAGCTTGTGTAGTATTATCGTCGTTATGACATTAAACAAATAGTGTCAGTATAAAAGAATCCTTAAATAAACAAAATAGATAGACCTTCAGATATAAATAATGTATGTTGTCGATTGCGTTAAAGTGTCTACTTATTTTATGGCATGTCCAGTTTTGCCCCTCAACATACGGATTCGAATCCCGACCGAGCGTATTGTGTTTGTTCTTTGCAGTGTAATCTTCCTTATACTGATATTTACAAAGAATGATGCATCTAATCTAGGTCTTCTCTCTTTGAATAAGCCAACCGTTCTCCTCACAGGTACATCGTTGTGAATGCAATATTTGCGCGTCACAAAGGATCATTTGGTTACAGCAAGGTGAATGTGATATAAGGGGCATCTGTGGGAGAAATAGTTTTCCATTTTAAGCCTAGTGTATACTAAAGTTGGCATAAGGAAACAGTGTAGACCCTGTTGAGACGCCGCTTTACGCGGCGTCTCATCAGGATCTGCACTGTTTGCTTTTTCATGTCAAATACCGTTTAAGGATATTTTTCTCGATGGCCTTCTTTCGCTATATCGGCCAAATTAAAAAACACTAAAATTGCCACAGCAAATGATTTTATGTCAAAACAATATAACATATTTTCACCATTTGTTCCATCCACAGCATTCTTGTGCCGCACACTACCATGGTAATCTCGTGGTGATTGAGTCTAAGCAGGAACACACATTTCTTAGGTCATTTTGCAAGGAGATCTTCAAAGGTAACTGTTCAATACGTCGTTTAAAGTTAATGTAGTTAAGGTAGTCCATTAACCTTTTCGCTACATACTACATGTATGACGTTATAACCAGTCCAGCACAGTCACTGCCGTGATATCGTCTGCTCCAATGTTTGTTTGCTTTTATTTATAAACGTTGGTATGTTTTGTGTTTTTGAACTTATGAAACATTTTGGATCCTGATCAAACGCGGAATCCTATCGCAATATCGTTTGCTTTGGAATTGTCGTCTGCAAGACATGTTAACTTTAGATTGATACAGTTTTAACTGAAAGAAAATTTAAGACGGGGTCAAACAGTTTGGATTCAGCTGAGACGCCACATTGTGACTTACATGTATTTTGCTTTGTTTAAATTGTTGTTTTCATTTGAGGAATATTTTCATGATGCGTGTACATTGAATTGCACAAAATGAGAAACAGTCATAATTTATTTGAATATTAATTAATAATTATTGAATAATACATTTACAGGCTTAAATCAGTATGTCTGGATTGGGGCTACAGATGATGAAGTTGAGGGCATATGGACCTGGTACACCGACCACAGACATATTGATGCCGGGTACCACAGCTGGCATCCTGGGGAACCAGACAATGTGGCAAACCAAGATTGTGGTTGTCTATTTAGCACCTTTAATTTCGACATGGCTGATGCACATTGTGAAGGAAAGGCTCATTATATATGCGAGAGAAAGTGAGTATATGCAGTTGAACTTTCATATCTTGAACTCGCTAAACTCGAATTGTCTTGTATTTCTACAGTTGAATGTATATCTACCTCACTTAAGTCGAACATATCCTTATTTCAAAGTTGAAACGTGACTTAGCCACATTTTAACTTTGAAATACGGACATGTTCGACGTAAAGGAGTTCGAGATATGAAAGTTCGACTGTATCTTTGCCCTGCCACTAAGTAAGGAGAACAACTGAATTCGACTTATCTTTGTGTTGTCTGTCTGTCTGTCTGTATGTCTATCCGTCCGTCATTTCGTTTATTTCCGTCCGACTGTCTGCCCATTTGTTGACAAACACAATTTTGATAACTTTGCACGGATTTTATATTATATCATGATCTTGTGTTTCGCCATTGTTTACGCCAATTATTATATCTCTTGGTGGCGGTTAAAGGAAGCGATATGAATGCGGGGCGTATGCTATAGTTTAATATTACGACTGCAACCGTTCTTTCGTCAACCGCAAGACAAGCAGTCTGGTTCCCTGCCTATTATAGCTTCGATTATAACGTATTGTCATGGGCAGGTACTTCAGACTACAAGACAAGTTTATACAAAATCGTACAAATTCAGTATTTGCGGACCAGAATACCAAACAGCTGTTTCGTCGTAAAACTGACGTTACATTGTTTACACGATGAAACGAGGAAGATATCGTTTTATCCCTTTCCTCCCTGAAACCTCAAATGGACAATTCTAGTTTTCAACTTAGTCCAGTTCATGTTTACAATATATGTAAAATGGACAAACAGTGTAGACGCTGATCAGAGGGCTCCTTAAGGAGCCCTCTAATCAGGGTCTACACTGTTTGCATAGGACAATTGAACTCCTCACAGGTACACTGTTTGCAAAGAACGCTTATATGCGTGACTAGGATTCAAAGAGTTTAATCGATAGAATGTTACAAAAACACAGAATCGTTCAGTGAATTGACTAAATCAATATCTCTTTTCTAATAGTTCGACCCCTAAGCGCCTTTATCAACATCTGGCTCCGAATTGTCTGTAATGGAAATGATAGGGGCGACACGATAGCTGATAGTATCGATATATCGCGATAGCTGAAGTCACGATAGTCGACTATCGATTGCAAAATCAAACTATCGATACTATCGGCGATAGTTTGAGCTACTATCGATAGTTGGACCTCGATCGCTTTCAACAAAGAAACGTTGTAAACGGTGTTAACAACAGTAAACTCTCTCTACAAGTAGCACCATGTTTTGGGAACGGCGTATTTGACTTTCCCCCCACTGTGTTTAAGTCTCGTTTAATCCATTTAACTATAGCTTGTTTTCAATATTGCAGACAGATGGTTGCTGGAAGCAGGCTTGAAGTAAAGCTTTCAGCCTGTTTTACTTCCAGCATGCTTTAAGCAACCATATGCTAGGATATAGAAATCATTTTATGGTGCAAATTATTCATAATAATATATTGTGTGATACAAATGTAGTACATGTATTGCAATAGCGAACTCAAATATCGATAGTCTATCGCGATAGTGTTATTGGTCGCAATAGTCAGCCCTAGGAAATAATTGTTAAATACTGAAGCGTTTGTTATTGAAAGTTTACAGGAAAAAAATTTTTTTAACACCTATTTTTTTTATTTTAGTTTGACACTCAACTACCAAACTGGAATAATCGGATGAGAATGGATGTCTCCTGAGCTCAGCCAAATTGATAATTCAACGCCTGGACTGATCATCAAAGACAGTATACTGTTTATGCGGTTGTCAATAAACTCAATGTACAGTTACCTCTGTTATATCATTTCAACTTGGTGTCCCATCAGAATGGCATTTAATGAAATGCGTAAATTGAACCATCCACACTCAATATAACTGCCAATCGTTTATTTTGACTATCTTATTGATAGCGCGGATGGGAGGACTGGATCAATGTTTTGAAGTAAATCAGAGTGCTCAAATATTGATTGAGGTACTGTAAATACTATTGATGAGGTTTGCCCTCGTCAATTGTATTGATCAATATTTCATTCTTGTTATATTAAATTATAGTCATTATTGAAAATTACTTGACTCGTTTTAATTTTGGTAATTATATTGAAATGTCCATGTAAATCATTAAGGTATCATGATTATTGTAAATGCAGTTATTTGTCTTTTCTCACTTTTTAGGAACCGGTACATTTGCATACATGTTATTCTGCACTGTCCTATGTATGGTGAATTTGGGACGAAACTATTTGATAAAGCCTGTGATACTGAACCTAATTTTGTTGACTTTTCAGACGTTGAGAAAATTAGGTTCCTCTTTTCCAATGTAGGTATGATTAGATTATGTGCCAAAACCTGCTGTGAAATACTAAATAGGCGGGAATTTGTTCTCTCCAGATGAGACTATGATAGTCTTTTTATTGTTTATAATGTATTGTATTTCTTAAGGAATGATGCATAAGTTTTTTCAATTGTGTACATTTGGTTCCGAAACTCAGTTTTTCCCCGATTCTGATTCGGGTAATTTACTGATTTTTGGGCTCTTATGAAACATATCATGCAGATCAAGCTAATCAGTTCATTCAAAATCTGATTTTGATGATAATCGATTTTTCAGAAACATTTTTCAAACCGGCTTTATTGGCATATGTTGATCGGTCAGTTCTTAAGTAACATTGTAAAGCAGTTCTTAACAAACAATCGTTTTGATAAGATATTTTCAAAACCATTGGATTGTAGGATTAGCTAGTTCTGCGTATTTTTTATATGTTGAACATGTATTGTGAAATTTAAAGTGTTAAACGGTGATAGTAGTCTCTTATAGTTCTTTAAAGAATGGCTGGTTAACATGTTATGATATGAAATGTGATACAATGTATATATGTATATGATGTGTAACCATAATGAGACTCAAATAAAGATTAAATCTAAATCTACTTGCATGTGAAGCGCCGTTGAACGTATAATACCCTGTGTGAAAAGAGCGCTATATAAATCTGGTATAATAACAAAAATATAACAATAATAATAACTAGAAAATCTACACAGTCAGAGAGGGCTCAGCAGAGGACCTATTTGTTGAAGGCAAAAATACACTAATACATGTACACTCACTATCCAACCCCAAATGTAGTCACATTTCGTAACGGACTAGAACCAGATGAGACGTACGACAGTTCGAGTTGTTTAACCCATTTGTTCCCAAAAGATTATCCATGCTTGTATACTTGATCAGTCCATTTTTTATCTAAGAGGCGCCTGGTCTGAATTTTCATTTTCGTTTAGCCTTCTGATCAGGGTCTTCTCTCTTTGTCATACTACAATCATTTTAGTAAAAACCTCTTGAGAAACAATGTACATGTAGACTGGTCTTTATTTAGATAATGGGAGCATCCATTTAGAAAAATCAGCAGTGTAGGGCTAGACAGACGAGAAATACATGTACATGTAGGCCTTACAAGAGATGATTTAAACATCTCTTATACGATCATCAACGACATTTTGCGGCGTTTGGGGCAGGTTGTTGCTTAGATACATGTAAGAAAAATAACCAGAAATCTTATTAAGAAAATTTCTGATATACTCTTTTCTTGCTTTAAGCTGTCACCTGTCTTAAATACCGTCGTTTTGATTCAATTTAAGTGGTCGTAATAGACGGGTGTTTACTGTAATGCAGAAGTCACCTTGTCCTCAAGTGCATATCTCTAATCGCAAGTCGATGACTTCAAGGATTTTTGTAATTCGATTGCACAAAATAAGAATGTTAAGCCTTTACCCTTACAAAGTCAACTTTGGCGTGACTTACGTTTGCAAATAATTTGGATCCAGATCAGACGCCGAGAAACTCGGCGACTTATCAGAAACCAAACTGTTTAGCAATATTACATGTATGTATAGTTTGTTAAATTGCATGAAATTGATTTAAATGTTATTTTCAAAGGGCATTTTAAAGAGTTTTAAAAGTGTTGCATTGTGGGGGTAATCGAGGCGACGGTGATTCTAACCTTCATTTGCACTAAGGAAACGTAGAGTTCAAACTTGAATCAGTTGGACCGAGAGTCCACGTATACTACATTTCTTAATTAACTCTTTCCCTCCTAAAACCTTAAATGGACAATTCTAGCTTTCAATTTAGTCTAGTCCATTTTTTACCTTTAGGGTTGGTTTTTTACAATATATAAAATGACAAACAGTGTATAGCCTGATATGAGGGCTCCTCAAGGAGCCCTCTGTTCAGGGTCTACACTGTTTGCACGGGACAAGTGTACTCCTTCCAGGTGTGTTGTTCACAAATGACGCATATATGCGTGACTAGGGTTCAAGGAGTTAAACAAAAATATACGCCCAAAATACGGAACACGAATGTTATTCTTATACATGTATGTAGCATTAGTTTTGAGTTAGAAACCTGGCATTTGTACATGTATCAGAATAAAGACGATCGCGCTTCTTCAGAAAAAATATTAAAACCAAGCCGGAGCGGTAAAGTCAGGATTTGGGCCGCTTTTATCAATCAACTAAGATATGCCAATACAGTAAACCCTCTCTATTACGACCACTAAAACGATGGCTAATTGCTTGTATAGTAGACAGGTGACAGCTTAAAACAAGGTGACAGTGAAACTGAAAGCTCCTAAAGGAGCTTTCTGTTTCACTGTCACCTTGCTTTAGGCGGTCCTCTATCGTAAATATCGTAATAATTAACATAATTTAGTGGGCGTAATAGAGAGGTTTTACTGTACCTATTGCCCTTTAAATGACTACTTATATAGTTTACATTTTCAAAAAGCTTGGATCCAACAAACTCGGAGTCTGATCCGGATCTAAACTATTTGACACTCAATTCAATGTTTCTACAATCAAATAGCAAACAATGTCAACTAGAACAGATGGCGCAGACAACAACTAAGCAGCAGACGATAATTTGACAGGTAAAGAGTTATAGCTATTTGTCACGTAACAGGGAGATATCATTACAGTACCACTTGTATACAGTGGAGAAAACGTTATTCTTTCCAGTTTAAACACAAACGAAACGCAAACGAAAAGCACTAAAACGTAGAAAAGTTCAAAAAAATTTACAATTCTGATATTTCATGTTTATATTGGTGGCAAACAGTTTGGAGCCTGATCAGACGCCGGGTTACCCGGTGTCTGATCTGGCTCCAAACTGTTTACAAAGGAAATAATAGTTTTCGCGTAAACGCGTTAATTGGGAAAGAATAACGTTTTATCCACTGTACAAGCTCGTCTGCTGCAAAATTGTAATCTGCCAGTAAACCCTTCATTGCCATGACGTCATCACTTTTAAACAATTGCTGTCTGCTTTTATTTCCCATATTTGAATGTTTGGTATTTTATCTTAAGAAATATTGAAATGAGAGCGCACAGTTAGGATCCTGATCAGACGCTGAGTAGCGCGGGGTCTGTTAAGGATCCAAACTATGTGCACATATCTATTTTTAAGGCATTGAGGAGTTATTTGTAATAGCTATTGCACTGTTTGTCACTTTGCAATATGTTATTATTACTATACCAGATTTATATAGCGCTCTTTTCACACAGGGGTAGTGCGTTCAAAAGCGCTTGAAAAATAAATCCCTAAATATTGAAAATTGAACTAGACATAATTGAAACTAGAATTGTATATGTGGTGTTTCAGGGGTGAATGACTTATGGTACTGTTAAGTGAGCTAGTTTTGAGGGCTTGTGACCTTAATGGTTATTAACAGCAAATCAGGAAGAATTTAACTCTTCAAATATTGAATGACTTAATACTAGTCAACCTGTCTATTTAATCGACCATCCACTACCGTGTACATGTATTACATGTATATAGCCATTTAGACTTTCAACGATTAATACAGGACAAAGGTAAAGCAGAAGCATCCTATATGAGCTGTATGCATTAATGTTGTGGTACATTAAGCAATCATATCTCGTTAACACATTACGCTATAGAGCGCCTTTTAGAAAATAGTTACACTTTTATATACTGTAAGAGATAGTTTGTATATCCCAGCGGATGGTAGTTTAAAGCAGGCTGAAAGTAAAGCAGAATTGACCTTAAAGCGCATTCTGATTTGTTTTCAAACTGCTTTAAGTATCCACCTGTCTTCAAAACTAGACATACGTGTAGGCTATGGGATAAAGTGTTTTAAGTGTCCTGTTTTTCACCAATGTAACACCGCTTAGCACAATATTGACAATTGAGCACATGTATATTTGAATGTGAACAAATTGCGAATGTATGAAATTTTATGGCATATCTTTCTGATACATACTTTTAATCGAACATAGTAGTGTATAAGTCCCTTAACGATGTTGTTGATTTATAGCCGAAAACTGAGAACTGATACCATTAACCCTTTATATTGCGAAATGTGTTTATGGACTATTCTACTAGAATGTAATATAATTACAAGTTTACGTTGCTGTTTATGGTTGCTGTTTTAGAAAATATAGAAAAGTAAAACCAAATCAAACAGTGTAAACCCTGATCAGAGAGCTCCTTTCGGAGCCCTCTGATCAGGGTCTACACTGTTTTCAAAATAAATATATACTTGTTTCTTGCATAGAAGGGTTAAATAGGACCATAAAAGGTGTTTCTCACACCTCCAGTATAATTTGAACTGGTTTTATCGGCGCAGTATTTGGTAAAACCCCGTCGATATGTCATTTTAACCATTTCTCCTGCGTACCGCAATGCGAGTGGGAATTGCAAATAGTTTGGATTCTGATCAGACGCCGATTAAATCGGCGTCTGATCAGAATCCAAACTATTTGACACATGTATTTGTGTTTAGTCTAGCAAAAATTGAAATTTTATGATTTGATATTTTTGCAGACGACAATTTTGAAGCAGACGTTATTTTGGCGGGAAAAGGGTTAAGTTGATTCTTATTGAAGTAGGTCATAACCCAGTGTATGTTTCAGACAGACAAGCATGCGGATCGTGTCTCAAATCAGTTGATTAATAAGGTTTTAAATCAATATACAGTAAAAACCTTTATTAAACAATCACTCCCAGAGTGTTTTGCGAATATGTAAAGATTACGTGTATGTGACTGTTTGATTCAGGATAAAAAATAATGCATAAACATTATTTTCGTCCCGAATTAAGTAAACCGCTAGAGAGACTGCTCAAGAATCAGTAGTTCAGTTTCCGCGTATGAATTAATATATGTTTCACTGTAGCGGGAGAGTAGTTAGATCGGTGAACAATGTTGTAACTTCGGATTAATTTATCAAATCAGTTTGAATTCTGAAAAGACAGTGTCAATTGTCAAGTTTAGGAAACAGGTGGAAAATTAAACAGTGATTACAAGTTATCTAAGGATTTACTAGTACCCAAACAGATTTCTTTAAATCTGCGTTCGAAAGCGCTTACTGATACCCAGATGGAGCAAAAAGAGGCTGATTCCATGTCCGCCATCAGGGGTAGATGGGGCCCAGAACGAGCCGGAGTGACGCGCACTGTAAAGCCGGGAAAACCTCACAAACAGGAGATTATTTTCCACAAAGACGCTGAAAAGGCATTTACTGTTGAAGACAGTGTAAGTTCCTATATTAATCATTTTATCCACAGAATTGCCCTATAGTGCTAATATGGTGTTCCGTTCATGTTTCTTATTTAATCAACAGTAGCTCATAAGGAGGCTTTTGTATTGTTCTCTGCAGAGGTTTTATATGAAGCCCTTCCTGCACTAATGCGCCTTATTACCCCTTTATCCATAGCTCCCCATAAGCTGTTTTCCTCTCGCGAAATATACACTAAATGAGGATTCACTGAAGATGTTAGATACATGTGCTACCTTAACCCTTTCATTGCCAACTTTTTCGTGAGAATTTTACCCCTTCACCGTTTCATTGTCGTCTGTTTCAATTTTGTTGTCTGCAATGTCGTTTCAAAATTAAAAAATAAGGCTGTATGACTGAAGAAATTTCAAAATGAGTGTCAAACAGTTTGGATCCTGATCAGATGCCGCGTTACGCGGCGTCTGATCAGGATTCAAACTGTTTGCAAACGCGCTTTGAAGCGTCATTGAGAGCGAAATGGTTAAAGCAATAAGAACAGTATAGCAGAACTATCCCGTCGTCGTACTTTATATATTATATCATATCTAAGTTGGAATGTGAATTGCATTGAGCACTGTTGGGAAAAGGGTCACGGTTTTCATAAATAAAGTCATCATTTGGGGAAATAAACAACATATACATGTAGATGTAATGATTTGATGATAAAGTAAAAGCTAGATGTCTATCTCTATATACATGTAAATGTCATGTTTTTCTACGTGGTCATACTATCTACGAGAAGCTTATAGTACACATTTTGCTAAACGACTGTTAAGAAAAATAATATAATTATGATCATTTCTAAAACGAGATGATGACTTAATGTAGAATAAAGGTATTGAAGAAATTTTCCTTGTTTTAAATACGATCAGTACACATGAACATACATTGTAGTTGTGTTGTTGATCGTGTATTTTTTAATCTCAAAACATGTTTATGTCGTTTTATAATGTTAAATTGAATTACGCCTTGACAAATATGATGTGAAAGCTAGTCTACGTCTACATCATTTCTCTTCAATAAGTCTAGGGCCCGTTTCATAAAACTTCGTACGACAAAACCGATCGTAAGTCAAAACTTAAAAATGCGTTTAATTTTTGATTTCTCCCTCTAAACCTGTCTTGTGACATCTCTTTGGAATCGTCTTGAAAAACAAGACATGATTAGATAGAGAAATACATTATAATTGAGGCTTTTATAATCTGACTTTCGACAACATTTTATGAAACGGGTCCCTGATTGCCTCAAAGCACGACTCATGCACACACATGTATACTCTATGTTTTTCTTTAATTTCAGGCTAATCAGCTGACCGAATTTGAATTGCAAGGTATTTTGCAAAGCATTTCTTTTATCTTAAAATGACAGTCTCTAGGCAGTAAAACCGTAATGTATGTACATTAAAAATGCCAACGAAACGCAAACGCAAAGCTGCATGAAAATGCAGAAAATGTCACTTTTAGAATTTTTTAACAGCTCATTTTTATCTGAGGCACAATCAGTTTGGAGCCTGAACATACGCCGGTTTACCGGCGTCTGATCTGGCTCTAAACTGTTTGCAATGGAAATAATAGCGTAAACGCGGTTATTGGGAAAGAATAAGGTCTGTATAAACGATATTAATCATGATATACCCTTATAACCAAATCTGTTTCCAGAAGCCATTTATAAAGAAGCGATGATATATAACTAAAGACACTTGGCTGCTCCATGTAAAATTTCAGAAGTTTCAACATTTAACTGTTTGATGCAGTAGGCTCCTTATACAGTGGAGAATGTGTTATTCTTTCCCAATAAACGCGTTTACGCTAAAACTATTATTTGCAGTGCAAACAGTTTAGAGCCAGATCAGACGCCGGGTAACCCGGCGTCTGATCAGGCTCCAAACTGTTTGCCACCAAGATAAACATGAATTATAAGAATTGTCCAAAAGTTGTTCTTTTCTACGTTTTAGCGCTATATGCGTTTGCGTAGGGTTGCGTTTAAACGGGAAAGAATAACAGATTCTCCACTGTACTTATATTCTGCATTAATCTGTCATTTGCAATAAAGACCGATAAATCACCTTCTTACATGTATGAGGCGTCTGATATGGCTCCAAAGTGTTTGCAGTGCACATACTGGTTTTAGCATAAATGATTTAATTGAAGAAAGGATGTTTTCTCTAATGTACATGTTACTGTTATGGAGTATGTTTCAGTTTGGCACTCATATTCAACGGTTTTAAGTTTTAAAAGCATAAAAACTGACCATGAGTTGTTTTCCTCCGCCGACGATTATATTTTATAGCAGACGATAATTCGGCATGATAAAGATGCACTGTTTTACTTTCAATAGGACTTTACTGACATTACTTTTGTCAACCATTTGGGTCATTATCAAATGCCGAGTAACTAAACGTCGAAACAAGGCCAAGCTGCTAGACTGCTGGTATCGACGATTCCTCGGCAACGCTTGAAATCTAACCTTTTACCCCATAAATACGCATTTTTACGCCTTTAATTCATTACTCAACTGAAAAGGAAATATTTCCACTATATACAGTTATAAATATGTATCATAAGAAATATTTTCTGTATTCTAGCAGATTATATCTTAAAGCAGGTTGAAAGTAAAGCAGAATGCGCATTCAGGCGCATTATGTTTTACTTTCAACCTGCTTTAAGTGGTCACCTATTTTAAAAACTAGAATCAAGCTATGGGATAATAGGTTAAAGAAAATATAAATAAAACAGAGACACCACATTTGAATCAGACAATGATCTGACAGTGAACGAGTGAAAATTGATATCTACAAACACGTTTGACCGATAAGGGCCTCTTGTCCGTACTTTTAATTGGCTCTTAACCTAAGTGTTATGGTCCTCAACCCTTTCCACTGCCGCAGTGCCGTTTGCTTTTAAACTGACGTTTGTATTTCTTCTTCAGATCTATGTTTAAGGCACTTGGCCTGAAGAGCATAGAAATATTGCCAAAACAGTTTAGATCATAATTTAGGACAACAAGCAAATCCTAGGATGATCTGGATCAAAACTGTTTGCAAATGACAGTGAAGCACAGCTTGGCAGTGAAGGTGTACACTTGAAAAGAATATACTTATATTTTCGGTCTAAAAGCATTATTACTGACATGTTGACCTTCAAACAAGTGAAAGGGAAACACAGTGGAGAAAACGTTATTCTTTCCCAATAAACGTGTTTACGCTAAAACTATTATTTGCAGTGCAAACAGTTTGGAGCCAGATCAGACGCCGGGTAACACGGCGTCTGATCAGGCTCCAAACTGTTTGCCACCAAGATAAACATGAGTTGTTCTTTTCTACGTTTTAGTGCTTTGCGTTGTACGTTTGCGTTTAAACGGGAAAGAATAACAGATTCTCCACTGTACCCCTTGGTATTCAAATTCATGTTACCTGTAGAATAAATGCAAAAGATATGATGCTTAAACAGTCAGAAAAAACATGTTTTTCAGTGATTAAATCATATATATATAGTGATTCTATATGACTGCTGCAAACAATTTGAAAGTAAAACATAAAGGACGATGTGCATTTTGCTTTACTGTCCTTTTGATATAAACCTTATAGTGCCGTAATATCGTTAAAACACTTGGAGGAAGAATAATTCCTGTGTAAAAAGAGCGCTACATGTATACAAAATCTGGTATAATAATAATAATTATAATAATAATAATAATTACCGATACATGTTAACCTTTAGTCTGCTGATTGCGACTTGACTAAACTTTGCAAACAGTTTGGATTCAGATCAGACGCCGCAGAATGTGTTGTATAGAACGAATTGCATAGTACTCACTAAACCCTTATACCCCTTCAATTTTATAAAACATGACACACTGGAGAAGATAATTGTTTATATCCCAATAAACTCATTTGAGCTAACAATAATTTCCATTCGAAACAGTCTTGAATCAGATCAGACGCCATTATATGGCCAATTTGCCACTCAAAATAAAACATCATTAGAATTTCAAAACACTACTTTTCTAAACGTTTTTGATTTGCAATTGTGTTTAACTCTTTCCTCCCTGAAACTTTAAATGGATAATTCTAGTTTCCATTTTAGTCTAGTCCATTTCTGACTTTAAGGGTTGTTTTTGTCAATTTTTGGCATTATGACAAACAGTGAAGACCCTGATCAGAGGGCTCCTTTCGGAGCCCTCTGATCTTGGTCTTCACTGTTTGCATAGGACAAGTGTACTATTCACATGTACACTGTTTGAAAGGATGCCTATATGCGGGACTAGGGTTCAAAGGGTTAAACAAGAAATCATAACGACCCCTCTGATTATATACCGGTATATTGTAAACAGTATATATTCTGTGGGTTAAAACATTGTTTAGTCTGGCTTACTCATGACAAATACATGTATATATTCTTACAGAGTGCAAGACAGCCTTTGACACACTGGATGCCACTGAGCAGGGTACCATTGGAGCAGAAGAATTGGATAAGGTGCTAAAAATGCTGGGACTGGATCCCAGCTTATCGGAAGTCCAAGAACTGAAGTTAGAGAAACAAAGCGAAACAGGTTATTTTCCCAATAAATGGGTCTCTATGTTTTTAACCTTCTGTCCATTGCGTATGGTTTCATTTTAACCCATTACCCAATAGCCAGTTTCTAGTTTTAAAGATATGTGACCACTTAAAGCAGGTTGAAAGTAAAGCAGAATGCGCCTTGAGGCGCATTCTGCTTTACTTTCAGCCAGCTGTAAGCTATTATCTGCTAGAATATAGAAAACATTTCTTATGATTTTTATTTTCGAAGGTATAAATTGGAACTATTTTCTTCAGCGTAGGAATAAATTAAATGCGCTAAAAGTCGCTTCTATGAGGTAAAGGGTTAACGGAAATGAATGATGTCTTCTCCACTGTAGCTTCCATTATTTTTAGTTAAACTTTTGACTGAAGACAATAAATATTGAATCCTGATAAGACGCCGTGTGTCAGGATACCCCATTTCTCTGTATATATTGAAATAGGCTATGTTTAATCTAACTCTGACAAGAAGACTATTTTGATTTGTCGTTATTGCGGGAATTGTTCAGTAAATGTTTAACAATAAAATTTCTCCATTTGCATAATTATGCATGCTATTCTATTTTAAGACATATTTTGGAATAAATTGGTCTGTCACGTTGTAGGTGTATGAAATTTAATATGATATTATGCTACAAAGTCTAATTATTTAACGAAATACTGATTCACAAATTCATTCCTCCTTCGGAAGATGTTTTCTTTGCTTTCTGCCAACTTTAAGTAGTGACAAATCTTAAGAGATCAATGGTTCTACATGTAAACAACGAAACAAGGCTCCAGAGGAAAGAGTTAACGCATGTGTGCTTCATTTATTATAGGATGTGGTGAACTAGCGTTTTCAGAATTCCTCAAATTAGTGGCGAAAATAAGGAGAGAAAGAGAAGATGAAGACTTGAGAGAAGCTTTCTTCATGCTAGACTCTCAACACACGGGTAAGATTTCAGTTGGTTTGGGACTGGCATAGGACGGTTTAACCCGACAACGCTAACATTTGCAAACAGTTTGAATTCTGATCAGACGCCGCATTATGCAGCGTCTGATCAGGATTCAAACTGTTTAGCATTCACATCAATGTTATCTAAATGAACAAAACGCATAGAGTTCCATAGTTTATCAATAAAAGCAGACGAAAATTTATGCAGACGATATGGCAGCAGTGATAGTGTTTGATGGGTTACAGAAATGTACAACGCCATATGGCAGAGGAAGGGTTGATGAAAATGATGAACTATTTCAATGCAAATTATTGTCTGCTGAAAATTTGTCGTTTGCAGTTTTAAGTCAAATTTATTTTTGGAAATGTTAACTAAAAATACATTGATACGAGTGTCAAACAGTTACGCGGCGTTTGACCAGGACCCACACTGTTTGTAATTAAATACGATTGCACCATTGGAAGTGATAATAGTTAAAACGCTTTAAACTCCATGACTTGTCTATAGAAACCGGCTAGGGAGTAATGGATTAAATTTTAGTAACTGCTTAGTATGCTGTTAATGTTAACACAAGACATTTTACCGCAGATAAGCGTTGCTATATCTATTGTATATGTAGGCAATATCGGTAAAGATGAAGTCAAACAAGTGATGGCGAGTCTAGGACACACTCTCACCGACACAGAAGCAATGGGCATGGTCCGAGAGGCGGATACAACAGGAGATGGGCGTATCTCATTTCAAGGTACAGGGGAAACCCTATTGTATATGCTACAAATTAATGACACAAGTATCATAATGTTTTCAGATCAGGGTCCAATGTGATAAAGCTTTAGAGTTGAATCTGAATCGTTCTCAAGCATTTGATTGGTCTGATAGAAAAAACTCAAATCTGACCAATCAAATGGATGAGAACGATTCCAGACGCAACATACATGTAATAGCTTTAGATTTATTACCTTGGGATCAGACGCACTGTAGCTCTAAGATTTTTAACAATTTGTGCTATTATATATATAACTCGTGCTTTTTCCACTAATCTATTTTTATGATTTAGAACAAAAAATAAACAATGTCTGTATAGGTGTTTTACCGGTATATAAATACGAGTAACCAGTTTGATTGTTTTCATGTTCGTTCAATGTTAAAATAGGCTACCTAATTATTCTCCCAGATCTTAAACATTTTAAACATGATATAATTATGATTTGGATTGACATACAATAAAAGGCGGGCGCTGAAGGACACACGCAACTGTTCTATTTAACGTTCTGCACAGTACATGTGATTGCGTGATTAAACTGTTGCAAACAGTTTGGGTCCAGATGAGACGCCGAGTTATTCGGCGTCTCATCTCGATCCAAACTATGTGACACTCTACTGGTGATATTTTCTAATTATATAGCGTTCTATCAATAAACAATCATCTTATATATACCATGTAGTTAATTATGGAATGAAATATGTTTAAACTATAGCGTGCTAGCGAATATTAACCCTTTCACTCTCACTGATAGCGCATAAAAGCGTGTTTGCAAACAATTTGGATCCTGATCAGACGCCGCGTAACGCGGCGTCTGATCAGGATCGAAACTGTTTGGCACTAGTACTGACATTTTGTCAGTCATACTGTCTTATAGTTAACTTTGAAACGATATTATAGACGACAAAGTTGAAGCAGACGACAATGAAACGGTGAAGTGGTAAATATCTCACGAAATATTTGGCAGTGACAGGGTTAAACGTCAACTAGGTGTTCCTTAAACACGCTATAAAGAAAATTGAAAATATTTATACTCGGATTTCGATACAATACTCAAGCTTGTAATCAAGAAACAACACATAATTTATATTGATAGAACAGCTTTTAATCTTCCTATTCCTACCTGTACTAAACATTTGTTCAAATATTGTTCAGATATACATGTATTATCGAAACTAACTAGTTTAACCCAGTTATTTTATTTTCTAACCTATTTATATACAGTCTACTCTAGCAAGCAATGTAGGATATGAACATGATTTGAAACTTCTTCAAAATCCATTTCCATCCCAGTGGCAAACAGTTTGTAATCTGATCAGACATATGATTGCCCGGCGTCTGATATGACTTCAAATCGATTACATTGGCAAAACATTTTAGCACACACGCGTTCAATGGAAAGAAATAACATTTTCTCCACTGTACGAGTTAACGGGTAATTCCATAAACATACATGACCATATTACAGATCGAGGTATTTAAATTCAACAAGCGGTTACAATTTTAAAATGGCCTTCTCTTTATATGTGTTAATCCCTAAACCAAACCCCTTTTTAAAGCAGATACCTGCTTAATGAAGGCATATTTGTAACGAAGAAAGCCCCTAAAGGCTCTTGGATATTACTTTTGATCTACATGTACATAAATTTATAAAATTATTAATCAAAAGTCGTGAATGCCTCACTATTTCTTATTTGTTTTTCTATATAAGTAAAGCTGTACACTATAATTTTTATTCCTTTCAGAATTTTGTGCAATGATGAAGAACAACTCATGACGGTGTATAAAGTCATAGGAACCTAGTAACGCGTATACTTGTCTTGTACAAGCAGTGAATCTGTGAAGAGTAAACTTCTCCTACGCAAATAGTTTAAACTTAGATCAGGGTCCTGTAAGAATCCCCTGGTATGTTTGTGTCATTTTGAAATACATGTACAGTGGAGAATCTGTTATTCTTTCCCAATAAACGCGTTTACGCTAAAACTATTATTTGCAGTGCAAACAGTTTGGAGCCAGATCAGACGCCGGGTTACCCGGCGTCTGATCAGGCTCCAAACTGTTTGCCACCAAGATAAACAAGAATTATCAGAATTGTCCAAAAGTTGTTCTTTTCTACGTTTTAGTGCTTTGCGTTTGCGTACGTTTGCGTTTAAACGGGAAAGAATAACAGATTCTCCACTGTACTTATATAGACAACCCTTGATAGTCAAGATGGGGAGGATTTGATTAGAAAATGGAACTTCCAGTGCTCGACGAGTTAAAGACGTGTGAAAACAAAGGGAAGATAGAAAAAAAGAGTAGCAGTTGATTTACCCTCAAATTAACCTTGAGGTTTATATCCCTTCACCGCAAAATTGTCGTCTGCTTCAATATTGTTTTCTGCAATATCGTTTCGAATTCAGATTTGAGGCAGTATAACTGACGTTATTTCAAAACAAGTGGCAAACAGTTTTGTAACTATTAAGACTCTGCGTTACGCGGCATCTGATCAGTATCATAACTATTTTCAAATGCGCTTTATGTCGTCATTGAGAGTGAAAGGGTTAATCAACGAAACAACATGACGAGCTAACTCATTTAAACCTAGTACAGTGGAGAATCTGTTATTCTTTCCCGTTTAAACGCAAACGTACGCAAACGCAAAGCACTAAAACGTAGAAAAGAACAATTTTTGGACAATTCTGATAATTCTTGTTTATCTTGGTGGCAAACAGTTTAGAGCCTGATCAGACGCCGGGTTACCCGGCGTCTGATCTGGCTCCAAACTGTTTGCACTGCAATTAATAGTTTTAGCGTAAAAACGCGTTTATTGGGAAAGAATAACAGATTCTCCACTGTATATACTAAAGAAGACAAAACAGTGTACACCCTATTGAGACGTTGCGTTGCGTTGCGCGGCGTCTCACTAACATCTGCAATGTTGGATGTTTTATTTGAAACGTTCTGCGGTATGTACAAACACTGCAGTGTTTTCACTGCGTTTCCATTGTGTATCTATAATGAAATCATCCAGCAAGTACAGTACACATATATAGTTCATTGCAATGTTTGGGCTTGTTAAGGTTTAATGTATGTGAATGTTGCAATTGATGATACAGTGGAGAAAACGTTATTCTTTCCCAATAAACGCGTTTACGCTAAAACTATTATTTGCAGTGCAAACAGTTTGGAGCCAGATCAGACGCCGGGTAACCCGGCGTCTGATCAGGCTCCAAACTGTTTGCCACCAGGATAAATATGAATTATCAGAATTGTCAAAAAGTTGTACTTTTCTACGTTTTAGTGATTTGCGTTTGCGTACGTTTGCGTTTAAACGGGAAAGAATAACAGATTCTCCACTGTACACTATTGATCGTTTATCTACCTTTATACAGTGCTCCTCCCTACAAAGACACTCTGAAGGACGATTCCTTCCTTCCAACAATGCCTGCCGTTTTTTCCCCAAACAATACCTTATGTCCTACCTTTTCAATGCTGCAATATCGTCTGCTTAAAAGTGTCGTCTGCTGTTTTTCTCAAAGTCACATATTGGACATTTTGACAGACAAAACATAATGACGAGTGGCAAACAGCTTGAATCCAGTTCAGACGCCGTGTCACGCGGCTATTGTCTCCCATTTGGGTGTTTTTTTTAGAGAGGGAGCACTATGTAGTCTATTTTAGGTATGGTAAATGTAAGTTTTGATTTACATATTCATGACTTGTAGAAACCTGAAGCCAGTATAAAAACAGTGTTATACAGCAACTGGTCTTGATCCAAACTGTGTTCATATATCAAACAAGTCGCAGACCACAGGCAAACGATCAATAAACAATAATCACATATCTTTAAATAACTTGAACATTTCGACTTCATGAAAGTCAGAGAAATCAAACTAGTTCTGTTTAAATGACATTGTTTATAATATGTACCGTTCATTTAAGTCATTTATATGTTACAGTCAATCTGTGTAATCAGTCGTTTCATGAAATGACTAAAAAATCAGTTATTACAAAACAACCTTCAATCATTTCACGAAATGACTAAATTGACTTTAGCTTTATTTTTTCAATCGTAATGATTGGTGTTTCTTAATAATTACAAATTACATTATTGAAACAAAACATATAGATTAAATTTAATACAAATCATGGCTTTTAAATCTTTAAAAAATGTTTGCAATGTTTCTTGATTAATTGTTAGATATATAGAGATATATAGAGAATATTTGGTGACTAGCTTTGAATGAGAAATGTTATCTGGCAAGGCGTGTGAATATATCAGGTGAGCCGCAGGCGAACCTGATATTTTCAGAAGCCGAGCCAGATAACAGTTCTCATTCAAAGCTAGTCACCAAATATTCTATTTATCCTTGTCACAATAGCAAAATATATAGAGAATGGTTTTTCGGCGGAGCTGAATAGTTTCTATTTACTATCATGCAAATTCTCAACCAATGATAACTGGACAGAAATCTAGGTTGAAAGTCACATGCTTTAACTGAATGGGCTGATTGGACAGTAGCCAGGGCTCCAGATAAGGGTTGTATTTCAAAACTTAAAATCTTTGTTTCTGCATTAAACCCTAAGGTGTCACTACTCATTTGAATCGTCTCTTCAAGACGATCCAAATGAGTAGTAACATCATAGGGTTTGGTGTTGAAATGAGTGAAAAAATGTGATTTGTTAATTTTACTACCTTTTATCTGGAGCCCTGTGGACTGGTCTATGCAAAATTACAGTTTTACTGGATAGGAATAGTGAGTGTAAAATTTAGAGACACCGACTATAACTATGCTGATGCAATCATGCTTCTATTTTAAGATATTACATATTTTTTCTAAGAAACTCCATTCATGAATGAAGAGTGATAGAACTGAGGGTCTCCTACCAGTAGCTAGGGTACGGTTTAAATAATTGTTTTGTTTTGCATTTCTGTACATACTAGTTTTGCATTTTAAATAAAAGTTACTGTAATTGAATGTGAATTGTTAGTGCAAAGAGTTTGCAATTGCTATGACAGCATGTTTCTATGTTAAGACAATTATGACATCTTTGTTTTAAGACACTCCATTGATAGAACAGTAGATTTATGCAAGAATCTTATGAGCAGCAGGATACGGTTTAAATTATTGTTTGGTGATTCTGTAGAGGAAAGACCTTTAGTAGCTATATTTTACATGAAAGTTACTGTAATTGAATGTTTTGCTTTGCAATCCAAGATATTACAATTCTTTGAAAACCTCAATTTCATTCAATTTTGCACACCCATCTATAGCATTAGTTCAACCACTCATTCCGCCGAATATCTTTTTTAAAGATATTTCTTGTTTAGCGCTAGATTCATTTTTACTCTAAGATTCTCGCTAAAGAACTAGAAATGTTATTGTTGGAAAGCGTGCTATTATATAGATGACGTCAGTGACGTCACATCCTAGTAACGTTGAAAAGAAATAAAAGAACCTTTAACAATCTAGTGTTTTATTTATCAGGACATCTAAAAGGTGGACGATTATAGAAGTATCGCAGCAAACGACTTATTGTGCGTACTCTCAAACATTTGATTGCAACGAATATTTCGAATAAGCGTCGTTACACGTCGGGATTCTGTTGATAAGAGTTTTAGAATACTTTTCCTAACAGTGGGAAAAATACAGGTCATGTGACCAACTGACATAATAGCATCGGTCATGTGACCAACTAGCATAATAAAGCAAAGTTTATCTGTCACCCCTTTATCCGTCAGGAAAATGGGCACGTGACAGGATAATAAGTCGCACGACCTGTAGCCGGAACTATTTTTTTTTCACCGAAACGCTATTTTTTCCCGCTGTTAGGAAAGGTATTCTAAAACTCTTTCAACAGAATCAGACGTGTAACGATTTTTATTCGAAATATTCGATGCAATCGAAGCGTTATAGAGTACGCGCCACCCGTCGCTTGCTGAGATACTTCTATAATTGTCCACCTTGTAGATTTCCTGAGTGAAAACACAAGATTTTTAACGTTTCTTTTATTTCTTTTCAACGTTACTAGGATGTGACGTTACTGACGTCATCTATATAATAGCGCGCTTTCCTAGAGTAACATAGTTCTTTAGTGAGAATCTTATCTAGACCAAAAATGATTCTAGCTTTTAAAAAAAACGTTCTCTATTTATTTTACTATTGTGACAAGGATAAATAGAATATTTGGTGACTAGCTTTGAATGAGAAAATGTTATCTGGCTCGGCTTCTGAAAATATCAGGTTCGCCTGCGGCTCACCTGATATATTCATCCGCCTTGCCAGATAACATTTCTCATTCAAAGCTAGTTACCAAATATTCTCTATTTAAACAATAGTATGCATATTGAAAGACATGGATGAACAGGTGCTGTTGAATTAATTAAATAAAAGTCATTTCACACATTGCCTGAATCCTGTTAAAGATTTCTAGCCAATTTGTTTAGAAGTGGTCTGTCAATTTTAGTCATTTTACGAAATGACTGCAATTTTTAGTCATTTCGTGAAATAAGGTATATTAATAGCCCTTGTGGCAGGTTATTATTATTATTATTAATGCAGGACAACAATAAGCAAGATAGTTCCTATAGTCCTGCATTAAGCAGAAATGTGTCACCAGGTTTCTTTATTAATATTTTGCTTTCTACTGGCTTCTTTGCAAAGGACACGGTTAATTAACACTTCACTGACAAAGTGCTATCGTCTATGTTTACCCTCTTAAGAAGTACCGCCAAAATATCGTCTGAATCGGTATACAGTGTCGTCTGCAATATGTTTAAAGTAGCTTTAAGGCTGTTTTGACTGCAGAAATGTCGATACAAGTTTCAAACAGTTTTGCTCCTGATCAGACGCCGCGTGAACCGAACTGTTTGCAAAGTCGCCTTTTGGCGCCGTTGGCAGAGAAAAAGTAACGCGAAACGCGCCAAAGATTAATTTGAAAGAATAGAGTCGTCTTTATTGCAAACGTACCATCTTTTTTAGCATTTGTAGATTTAATGGAGGCTAATAGCATTATACGGCACATTAACCCTTCCACTCTCAATGACACAAAACGCGCCTTCATAAACAATTTGAATCCAAATCAGACGCCGCGTAACACGGCGTCTGTTCAGGATCCAAACTGTATGACACTCGTATCGAAGTTTTGTTAGCCACACTGTCTTAAAATTAACTTTGAAACGATATTGCAGACACCAATATTGAAGCAGAGGACAATATGGCGGTGAAGGGATAAAAAACTCCCAAACAATTTGACAGTGAAAGGGTTAACAGATAATAACTACAAGCAGGGCTAAATTAATACAAAAACATGATCATTAATGATGACAATGCTCTATTCTTATATTTCTACCGTACCGCTATGGGCCTTTATCAGAGAAACGATTTTTGTTAGTTCCATTTGACATGTGTCACTACTAAGCCCGTCTGCAATCTCATTTGCAATCAGTTCAGATTTTGATCAGGATCCAAGCTGTTTGACACCAAAGGTCAGTGATCTTTTAAACGAAATTACAGAATGCTCCAAATACATATATGTTAATAAAAGCAGACGATACTGATATGCAGATTTAAGCTGCCATCTGTCTGTCATACATTTTGTTAGTGGCCGTATTTGATGGGTTACATGTACACTATATAAAATAAAATCCGTGTCGCAATAATACGAATACAAAATACAAAAGATAATGTAACTACATGGTGGTGAAGCCGCTATTATTTCCGAATAACAATTCGTGCAAACAATTTGGAACCTGGTTAGAAACCTTGTGACTCGATGGTCTCATCAGGCTGCAAACGGTTTGCCGCCATAATATTTAAGTGTCGTCAATTGTCTAAAGTCTACCGAGTTTGTGTCTATTCCGACTTAACACTTTACTCCATACAATGTTTCTAGTTTTGAAGGCAGATTACATCTTAAGGCAATTTGAAATTAAAACAGAATTCTGCTTTACTTTCAGTCTCCTTTAAACTATCTTCTGCTAAAATATAGAAATATCTCAACTGTACACGATTGCATAAATTAAAAATATTTTCTTCAATGAAAGACTAAATTAAATGTGCTAAAGGCGCCTCTATGTGGGGAAGTGTTAAATAGGAAATACGAATGTCTTCCCCCACTGTGCAGTAAGGTTTATTTATGTAAGCTTGATAAAACTCACTTGCTTTCTGTACATGTACTATAATTCATGCATGAACGTGAACGCACTCATCATAGCATTTACGCTGTGTTTAGCCCTTTCGACGTTATTAATATAAACGTCTGCGTTAGCCCTTAAATGCAACAGATAACGCTTGCTTTTACACTTCTGTATAGTATACACTGTCGCTGCAAATTAATATTAGAGCCGACGTCAGGAATTACATGCATGTATACGATCGTAAAACTATCTGGATTCCGCTTAGATCTCGAGTTACTTAACATCATATCTGGATCCAAACTTCGTTATACACAACTGCTGTCGCCTAAGGCCCCAAAGGTAAAAAACAATTACACGCTGACTAACTCAAGATGTCAAGTGCGCGTTGACAATGTAAACTCTAAACGTTCCTGGCGTCTACGCCGAGACAACCGTCATAACACGGACATTTGGTCGTCTGCTGTTATATTTACCGTTGACCTTCTTCCAGTCTTACGTTAATCTAATTAGATAACAGGGAATGACACTATCGTGTGTTTTATTACAATGCAGAGAATGCGTGAGACGGAAATGCTTGTATTGCAAATAATACGCGGAACATGGCAAGCGTTAAGTGCACGTGTGTGATAACGTTAGACGTTTTTAATGTGTAGAGGATACGCTTAGTTTCATGGACGTTAATTAGGATAAATCGCTATGGTAACTATCTATTTTTTCACTAGATATTTAATTATACATGTATGTATCTTGTTTTTACTATTCTTTACAATATTAAACCAAATTAATCGCAACGCAGCATAATATAGAAAATAACGTCCTTTGACAATGAATGTCAAATAATAACTTCAGTGGCAAACAGACTGTTTGCAATTATTTTAGGGTTTTTAGCATACACTTGGATTCTGATCAAACGCCGCGTACAGTGGATAATCTGTTATTCTTTCCCGTTTAAACTTGGTGGCAAACAGTTTGGAGCCTGATCAGATGCCGGGTTACCCGGCGTCTGATCTTGCTCCAAATTGTTTGCACTGCAAATAATAGTTTTAGCGTAAACGCGTTTATTGGGAAATAATAACAGATTCTCCACTGTAACACGGCGTCTGATCAGGACAAACAGTTTTCAAACGCGCTTTAAGGCGTCATTGAGAGTGAAAGGGTTGTTAGCTACTATATATTGCAAACCGTGTAAATCATGTTGGGATGTCATGTACATGTCTTCTGCATCCAAACGAGTTATCCTTTCATATTACTTCGTCCACGAATAACACATATACGATCGTATTATTTTTCAGAAGACAAACACAAACACCTTTATTTTCCAAAACAAAGTGATTCCAGATTAAAAAGCCGCGTAACGCGGCGTTTGATCAGAATCGAAGCTGTTTGACACTAATTTCAATAGTGAAATAGTCAAACTGCCAAGTACATTTGTAAATAATATAAACGTTACGACACTTTACAAGCACACGGTAATATAGCAGTAAAATAGCAATACACAATACGTCCAACACGAGACGTTACAGTGGAGAATCTGTTATTCTTTCCCGATAAACGCGTTTACGCTAAAACTATTTTTTCTTTTACAAACTGTTTGGAGCCAGATCAGACGCCGGGTAACCCGGCGTCTGATCTGGCTCCAAACTGTTTGCCACCAAGATAAACATGAATTATCAGAATTGTCCAAAAGTTGTTCTTTTCTACGTTTTAGTGCTTTGCGTTTGCGTACGTTTGCGTTTAAACGGGAAAGAATAACAGATTCTCCACTGTAACCTTATAGGTTCAATGGGGACAACATTTTAACCATTATCATATTTAATTGTCGTCTGCTTCAAATATATCGTCTGCTTAAAAGATCAAAATAAGTTTTAATGGATTTTGTTAAAACATGAATGACAAACAGTTTGGATCCAGATAAGACACCGCATTACGCGGTGTCTGATCTGGATCCAAACTGGTTGCAAACCATAGTCAAGTCGCGCTTAACATGATAAATGTAATGGTTGAACGAGAACTTTCTAAAACAATGATATAATTTCCAAAAAGTATTGAGACAAGTCTTCATGTAGCTGTCACTTTCTACCTTGTTCTATTGCACATCGTTTGCGTCTAGGTTCGGTTAACCCTTTCGTGATCAAATTTATCGTGAGGTTTTTACCCCCCCCCCCCTTCGCCGCCATATTATCGTCTGCTTCAATATTGTTATCTGCAATATTGTTTCAAAGTTAGATTAAAGGCGATATTACTAACGTTATTTCAAAACAAGTGGCAAACAGATCAGGATCAAAATTGTTTGCAAATGCGATTTATGACGTCATTGAGAGTGAACGGGTTAAAGGGTAAAATAAAAACCGCTAGTCCACTGTACCTCAGGTAAGGCAAACCAAGGACAAATAGCGGGGAACCTGCTTTCACAAACAATAAAACCTCTGTCATCTATATTCTCATGAACATTTCGCATTTTAACGCCTCTTGATTTATCCCTGAACTGACAAAAATTGTGATAGCACTTTATTATGAATATACACTATATTAACTATACTATATATCCTTGCAGATGGTATATATCTTGAAGCAGGTTGGAAGCCAGCAGAATGCGCATTATGATTTACTCTTAACCTTCTTTAAGTGGCCAGAAGCAATGGCAGTCTTTAACGCGAGTGAAAGCTTATTGTAGGGCAAAAGTGAAGCTGTCACTTGTATGAAATGTCTCGATTTAATTAGTGCCCTGTTTAATTCTCTGAGCGTTTACTAGTAGTGCTGTCTGCTACAATTGTCGTCTGCTACGGATCCAAATCGACTCTTTTTCATACAGGACCAGAATGTCAACCAGTGGATCTCGGTGAGACGCCGAATTATTCGACGTCTCATCTGGATCGAAACATTTTGCCAAGGTAATCACTGATTCGTCGCTAGCATGTTAAGTGTTAACCCTTATACTGCTGTGATGTCGTCTGCTTTTGAAATTGTCGTCTGCAAAATTCGTTAAATTTAGATTTATACATTTCAAAGGTACAGAAATCGTGCATACTGTATTACTGTGAATCATTGAAGCGTCTCATGTTCGGTCCGTACCTTATATTTGATAGTTTTGTTAGAAATAATAATTGAAAAACCTCTTGAGTATGAGTATGGCTGGGCCTCACTAGGCAAGAGATTGGTATAGCATAATGCTGCATGCTTGTGGAGTTACTTTCACGCCTATCGAGAACAATGGGGAGGGAGAGACCATCAAATGACAGAGAAAATGTCCTCAAGAGATTTATTGCACCATCTAATGCTAATATACATGTGCAATAAATTATAAATGACTCAAAGGCCTCTAACACTGTAGTACAGTGGAGAATCTGTTATTCTTTCCCGTTTAAACGCAAACGTACGCAAACGCAAAGCACTAAAACGTAGAAAAGAACAACTTTTGGACAATTCTGATAATTCATGTTTATCTTGGTGGCAAACAGTTTGGAGCCGGATCAGACGCCGGGTTACCCGGCGTCTGATCTGGCTCCAAACTGTTTGCACTGCAAATAATAGTTTTAGCGTAAACGCGTTTATTGGGAAAGAATAACAGATTCTCCACTGTATATTCATACAATTTTGAACCTGATCAATGCATACTTGGCGAAATAGTATGACCTTTGCTTACTTCTTACAGATCAAAACAGAATATATAGCTTATTGATTTGTACATACAACATAATCATACGAGTATAATTATACTCGTACACTATATTTCATTATGATACAAGCGGCACCGAACATATCATACAATGCTATTCCGTTTTTAACATATTGTGTCGGTTACATGTAACTATGTTACTGCCATAATGTACATGTACAGTGGAGAAAATGTTGTTATTTCCCATTTTAACGCAAACGAAACGCAAACGCACTGCAATAAAACGTAGAAAATGACAATTTGTTGACAATTCTGACTATTTATTTTTACCTGAGTGGTAAACAGTTTGGAGCCTAGTCAGATGACGGGTTACCCGGCGTCTGATCTTGCTCCAAATTGTTTGCACTGCTAATAATCATTTTGACGTAAACGCATTTATTTGGCAAGAATAACGCTTTCTCCGCTGTAGTTCTGGTAAGGGATTGAACCCTGAACGACCACTCACATCTATATGGAATGGAAGCATGGACATTAAATGGCAGCTTAATGCAATAAATGGTGCTAAAACTTGTACATATCTTGTTCTCCTATGATCTATGGTTTGGAGCGTCGCGACATATATGAATATCCAACTTAAATGTACACTTTACGTCACCTACTATGGAGCGCATTCGTTGCCAAAAATCCAGACATGCAATCACCCAGTTTTCAATTATTGTTTGGCCAAAAACGATATGTATTTGTATAAATGTCGTTTAGAATCATGCAAACTTAACATGTAAATGTCTGTTTACATGTGTATACTGTATTCCATAAAAAGGTATTTATAGTTTATACTTTAAACACTTGCAATTCTTTCATGTAAAGCTGTTAACAAGGGAACCAAAATCCACGATTTAATGTTACTTTCTAAGACAGAACTACATATAACCAACATTTGAAATAAACATTTTCCGCCTGCGAAGAATTGAAAGTACGCTTTGCGAAAGACGTTTCACCTTTTGCAAACAGACACCATACAATGAACTTCGGATATTCACCAATGTACAACGGACAATGTAGAAAGTAACAAATGAGTCACGAGGGCGTGTCTTAGCTACATAAGCCCCTCCTTCGACGCGTCAATTTTCCTTCGTGAAGTTTCGGTATTTCCTAGAACGTATGCTAAGAACTCTGAGGTGTTCCGAGTGACTATAATTCTGCTTTACTTTCAACCTGCTTTAAAGGGACTCGCAACCGGATGGTGTTCTTGTCAAAATAAAATAAAATACTCAAATAAAAGCAAATTTGTGGCATTATTTGGCTTTTGACATTAAAACATATGATCAGTCAAAAAAACGTCTCAAGAATCGTCACCGAATCTAAGTTTTTTAGATATTTTCCATCGTTTTTCCATAGCGTTAGCTAACGGTATAGTTGTTGTTGTTGCTTCTCTACACGGGGTTAGACATAAACCCGAGCCGAATAATGTTCTATTAATAGCTATCATTTAAGTACGTTAATTCGCTACCATATATATAGAGAGCGTCCGTAGCCGAGGGCGTAGAGGCGATGCCTCATTTTTCATTTTTGTCTCCGCATGGATGGTCACGGGTTCGAATCCCACCAGAGCCTCTTATTTATTTTTTTGGAAATGCATTTTTTAACAGAATTTATTATCCTAAACTAAATGTTACCCATTTATATAAGCATTTGACCTACATTTACAAATTACTATTTTACTTGATCCGGTTGCGAGCCTCTTTAAGTAGTCACCTATTTTCAATACTAGAAATAGGCTATCAGGTAAAGGGTTAATGTTACTAAGTCTTCACAGGTACACTGTTTCAAAGAACCCATAGATGCACCAATAGGGTTCAAATGGTTAAAGAAGCTGAGCCCACCTTAAAGCAGGATAAAAGTAAAGCAGTTAATCAAAAGCTGCCACAGGAGATTTCTGCTTTACTTTTATCTTGCTGTAAGCAACCACTTTAACCATTTCACACATAGATGCACATGTTGGCAGTTTTTTTTAATTATTCCTATTACAAATTTAATGCATGTACTTTTTCATACTTCTACAAATATTATCCTGATAAAGAGTCATTGGAAACCTTGAGTCGTTTTATAAAACTTTGTACGACGAATGTTGTCGTAAGTCAGATTATAAAAGTCTCAATTATTATTTATTTCTCAATCTAATCCTGTCTTGTAACATCTTTTTGGAATCGTCTTGAAAATGTCACAAGACAGGATTAAATAGAGAAATCAGAAATTAAATGTATTTTAAAGTTTTGACTTACGACAACAATGTTCATGAAACGGGCCCCTGCCCTGCATCTGGGCAGATGGATGTTTAAAGCAGGCACATGTAAAGCAGAAAAGCTCTTTCAGGAACTATCTGCTTTACTTCAGTCTGCTTAACCTATTACCCCACAGCCTGTTTCTAGTATTGAAGACACGTGACCACTTAAAGCAGGTTGAAAGTAAAGCAGAATGTGCCTTAAGGCACATTCTGCTTTACTTTCAGCCTGCTTTAAGCTACAGTCTGCTAGGAAATAGAAAACATTTCTTATGATACATATTCATGGCTGTAAAAATTGGAATTAATTCTTTAGTGGATGAATAAATGAAAGGCGTAAAAAGGTGTATTTATGGGGTAATGGGTTAAGCAAGCACCTGTCTGTCAAACTTCAACTTCAACTTCAACTGGTTTTCTCAGCAAAATCCTCTCGGACATCCACGCTGAGGGGTGTGTGCGGGTGTGCTGTACATTGGTGCTAAGGGCGATGGTGAGGTGTTCCGGCTAGCTGACGATAAAACTTTTTACAATATTCCAATGAGACATCATATATGATAACATGTAGAGGTCCGCCCAGCACACTTGCAAGATAAAAAGTCCCATAAGACTAACATATATTACACTATACAGTTCTGGCTTTGGATTAGTTATAAGGCACTGTCACAAGCTGGACGGCTGACTTGAACTCATCCAGGCTTGTTGAAGAGATGCACTCGTTAGGTAAAGAGTTCCATCCGATCACAGATCTCGGGAAATGTGAATAATGGTAGACGTTGATCCTAGCTTGGTATTGTATAAACTTCATGCTGTGACTGTCTTTATACAGTGGCTACATACAGTGGAGAAAACGTTATTCTTTCCCAATAAACGCGTTTACGCTAAAACTATTATTTCTATTGCAAACAGTTTGGAGCCAGATCAGACGCTGGGTAACCCGGCGTCTGATCAGGCGCCAAACTGTTTGTCACCAATATAAACATGAATTATCAGAATTGTCCAAAAGTTGCACTTTTCTATGTTTTAGTGTTTTGCGGTTCGTTTAAACGGGAAAGAATAACGTATTCTCCACTGTAAAATCATAGGGCTAGGTAAACCCCCGGCGAACGATTCCGGTAAGATCCGATTTAGTTTACTCCGCCCAAATTAATATTCGTAGTATTCCGTAATAATTCCTTATAAGGTCATAGCAAAATTCGCTAGTTTTGCATTTGGAGAAATGTAATTCTCGACTTGCAAGAGTCAACTGTACACTGGAGAAATGTCAATGTCGGTCGTCAATCCGCAACTTTCGGTTTATATCTGTGTTCAAGTTTATTGAAAACAGATGATTTCAGTTGGATTTTCGGATGCAGTTCTTTGCTTGTGACGGTTTGAGGAATTTCATTCTGATCTGTAGGATTAATTTGTTAATTTCATGAAATGTAAAGCGGGTGTTTGCTTTGAACAAAGCAGAAAGTCAATTCTAAAAATAGCATTGTATGGTCATGACTAACTTATGGACAAGTCACATTTATATTTTGTACAGTCGGGTTTGTATTTTATACAAACTACAAAATAGATGTTAGCATCTACATGTCTAGATTATTGGCAACGATTGCGCTCCATAACCTACAGCATACAGTGGAGAATCTGTTATTCTTTCCCAATACACGCGTTTACGCTAAAACTATTATTTGCAGTGCAAACAGTTTGGAGCCAGATCAGACGCCGGGTTACCCGGCGTCTGATCAGGCTCCAAACTGGTTGCCACCAAGATACATATGAATTATCAGAATTGTCAAAAAGTTGTACTTTTCTACGTTTTAGTGTTTTGCGTTTGCGTACGTTTGCGTTTAAACGGGAAAGAATAACAGATTCACCACTGTATCATATTCAATACACTATACAGTGAATATAATCTCGACATCCCTTTTGATTGCCAACAAAAACTATTTGATAACACGATTCTTCCTACACTGCTATAAGCGTGTGAACTTTGGGGATGCGGAAATTAGTCAACTGTTGAAATGGTACACACTGCTTTTCTGAAGTGTATCTAAAATGTTAAAAGAAGTTCTTCACATGTGCTGCTTTATGGTGAACTGGGTAGGTTCCCCATATCAATTTCTATCGAAAAGAAGATAATCATTTTCTGGAGCAAAGTCTTTTCAAATGAAAAGTTAAAGCCGAGCGTACATTTGAATAAAATACATTTAAATGGTTATAATGAAAACAACTATCGTAATAATGGATTGAAAAAATGTAAAGTCAATAGTCGAAGAAACTTGTTTTAATTTCATCTGGTTGGACCTTGATCAATATAATGGAAAACAATTAGAACAAGAAATAATTTTAAAAAAAGATATTCAGCGGAATTGGTGGTTGAACTAACGCTATAGATGGGTGTGCAAAATTGAATGAAATTGAGGTTTTCAAAGAATTGTAATATCTTGGATTGAAAAGCAAAAATTACAAGTTTACAATGGAAACAGTAACTTTTATTTAAAATGCAAAACTATCATGTACAGAAATACAAAACAAAACAATAGTTTAACTCATATCCTAGCTACTTGTAGGAGATCCTCACTTTAATCTCTTGCTTCATTCATAGAGTTTCTTGAAACAAACTATAACTAAATAAACTAAGTACTGTGCACAGTCTGCTGTAGATTCTCTTACACTTCACTCTTGTAAATAATGAGGAAACAACACAATTGTGTTTAACTGACTTGAGGCCATTTATTATATTGCTATTAATGTATGGTAAAATTATTAAAACAAATTGGTTTCTCTGTATACCTATAAAAAGATTCCAGTCGTAATATCTTAAAATAGAAGCATGATTGCATCAGCACAGTGTAGTAAATTGCAGTCTGTGTCTCTAAATTTTACACTCACATTTCATATCTTGTTAAATCGTGCATAGACCAGCCTACAGGGCTCCAGATAAGAGGGTGTAAACTGAACAAATCACATTTATTCACTCATTTCAGCACCAAACCCTATGGTGTTACCATTCATTTGGATCGTCTCGTAGAGATGATTCAAATGAGTAGTGACACCATAGGGTTTGGTGCTGAAATAAAGATTTTAAGTTTTGAAATACACCCTTTATCTGGAGCCCTGGCTACTATCCAATCAGACAATTCAGTATTCAACATGTGCTCTTGATTCTAAATTTCTGATCAAATATGATTGGTTGAATATGTTGGATGAAATAGATACCATTCAGCTCCGCTGAAAAATATGTCGAACACATTACTAAAGATCAATATAAGCAGAAATTGCATACAGAATTAAATGAAACTTCAAAAGGTTTAGTCTATAGGATTTTCAAAACGGAACATAAATTTGAATCTTATCTTGTTACTTTACCAGTTAACCATATGAGGCAATTCATAAACTACAGAATGTGTAACAATAAACTTCCCATCGAAACAGGACGATGGTATGGAATAGACAGGCATCTTAGATAGTGTATTGTGATGCAGCAAGGACACAGATGATGATTTCTATTCACATGTACTGCATTTGATGTAAAAGGATCATAATTACTCCATTCATTGAGAAAAATACAGCAAATGTTTTTAATTACTCGACATTTTTTTAATGACAGATATATTATGACTGAAATGGTTCATGTTGTGACTTATCGACTTTTGTGATCTTACCGTGCGTTATACCATCGTGTCGGCAAAGAAATGTTCTTGAAAATGAAATATATCACACATGCATTTTGCACCTATCATATTGAAGTTATTGACCAGTTGCCACTACTTAAAATGCCCCTTGTATAATTTAACGTTCCTGTAAGTCGCTTTTATACAAAACAGTCAAATATATACACGTATGTATACGTGTAGTAATCGTGTAAGCCTTATACAATTTGAGCATTCTACATGACAGCTTTTATACGAAACTGTCAGAGTAATCGTCTTAAATCGTTCTACTAATATAAAACACACATTCATATCTATTTCGACGTAATGTTACAGCAATTAATGTCGGACTTATTCGGCGGAAGCCCATGTATTATCGTTTTCTTGTTCATTGACTGTACTCTAGACGCAGTTGGAATATTCTTAATTAAATTGATTGGCCCATAGCCTGTTTCTAGGTTTTGAGACAGCAGGTTTAAAGTAAAGCAGACTGCGCCTTCAGGCGAATTCTGCTTTACTTGAATCCTGCTTTAACATATGGAACCCCAGTAACGAATTTACATGTCCTTTATACAGTGGAGAATCTGTTATTCTTTCCCGTTTAAACGCAAACGTACGCAAACGCAAAGCACTAAAACGTAGAAAAGGACACCTTTTGGACAATTCTGATAATTCTTGTTTATCTTGGTGGCAAACAGTTTGGAGCCTGATCAGACGCCGGGTTAACCGGCGTCTGATCTGGCTCCAAACTGTTTGCACTGCAAATAATAGTTTTAGCGTAAACGCGTTTATTGGGAAAGAATAACAGATTCTCCACTGTAACCAGTGTAAAGAATATACATTGTAGGTGTCTTATGCAAACAGGCAAACTTAGATCAGAGGGCTTCTGCATGAACCATCTGATCAGGGTCTGCAGCCATTTTGTACTTTATTGCAGAAAACAACCATAGATACTCAAACATGGACTTGACTATATTGGAAAATGTAATTGCTCATTAACAGTTTCAGGGGTTATTGAGTTAAGCTAACCCTTGCTATTAATTTGATCAGCCTTCAATGTTGTATGTACAGACTGATTTCGTTAGCGAAGGATTAAACATTGAATGCTGATCTCTTATTCTGGATTTGAGCATTGATTCAGTACAAAATGCATAGCTTTATGTATATGCATATGTATACTATACACATTGAGGATTTGAAGTGTTAATTCATGTATAGTTAATATTAATTATATATATGTGGACACCAAAGTTGTGGTATATGTGTTTGTGCATGGGTGCATTGTAGCGGCATGATTTGAAAAAAAATTCTAATTTGAAAATTTTTATCAAATCATGTCAATTTTTTCAAATCATGTTTTCACAGTCGACATGATTTGGAAAAAAACATAATTTGAAAAAAATAAAATTCTTTTTAAACAAAAGCTTTTACATAGGCTGGTATTTAATAGCATGCATATATTAAGTATTTATATAAGTGTTTCCGACAACGCAACACAGTGAATACAGTTGAGTTATTTGAATGTGAAATAAGACAGTCAGTAGAAATAAAAGCTTCATAAATGACATGTATTTGTATCTCATGGGGCTGCACAGTTTGAATGGAGGCATGTCAAGGTCAAGGTCGTCCTTGAATGTCAAATATTTAGGTGAATGTCATAACTTTTGAGCTAGTAGATAGAATTACTTCATAATGTCGATCAGCTCAATGAAAGTACACGCATACGTACAGTGGAGAATCTGTTATTCTTTCCCAATAAACGCGTTTACGCTAAAACTATTATTTGCAGTGCAAACAGTTTGGAGCCAGATCAGACACCGGGTAACCCGGCGTCTGATCAGGCTCCAAACTGTTTGCCACCAAGATAAACAAGAATTATCAGAATTGTCTAAAAGTTGTTCTTTTCTACGGTTTAGTACTTTGCGTTTGCGTACGTTTGCGTTTAAACGGGAAAGAATAACAGATTCTCCACTGTATTCGGCCAAACCAGTTTGTAATGCAATGTCCTTGGTGCTTAGTGAGTTCACTAACCCTTTTACTCTCAATGACGTCATAAAGCGCATTTGCCAACAGTTTTGATCCTGATCAGACGCCGCGTAACATGGCGTCTGATCAGGATCAAAACTGTTTGTCACTTGTTTTGAAATTAAGATAGTGGTACTGCTTTAAATCTAACTATGAAACGACATCACAGATAACAATATCGAAACAGACCTCACTATAGCGGTGAAAAAGTAAACACCTCACGATAGTTTTGATCATGAAAGGGTTAAAGCGAGGCGTACACATATCATTAATCTAACAAAACCGTACCTGTTCTTTGCAAACAGGGTACATCTACTACATCTACATCTACAGGTTACACGCTGCCGTCATCCTTGACTACTATAGCGCGGTGGTGGTTTGCATAAGAAAAGAAAAAGAGAAGTATTAGAAAAGGTAGAGATCAATAAAGTAAAGATAGACAAAAGAAGGATTTAGTCTAGCTTTCGCTCCTCTATCCTGACCTGTCTGGCGTCCGTGGCGGTACCAGGGCACACAAGTCCCCGCCAGCATAGCTCATGGATGTCATAGGAGTGTACTTGCATTGGCCGGTTCAGTGCAATTAGACTGCGAATTACTGGAGCTCCTGTTTGAAGTGTACCAAACCAGGAGCCTCAGCGATATACGCTGGAAGTGTGTGCCAGATCCCAACTGTTCTAGGGAAGAAGCTGTATTTGTAGTAGTCCGTAGAAGCTGGGATCAGGCGCATTTTCAGATGGTGAGAAGATCGTGTGTTTGATCAGGCAGGTGTGAGGTACTCCTCTGATGGGATGGCCACAAGTCTGTGCACTATCTTAAAGAACATGGTCAGACTATGCTTAGTGCGCCTCTGTTCCAGCGACTCCCTGCCGAGATGTTCCAACATTTGAGTCACGCTGTTTGTATTATGGTATCTGTTGGTGACATACCTGGCGCCTCGTCGTTGGACCATCTCTAGCTTGTGTATGTTCTCCTTGGTGTGGGGGCTCCATACGGTGCTACAGTACTCTGGGAGAGGTCTCACCATTGAGGAATAAGCTGCAGACTTGGTGTCCTCATTCCTTATACTTAGGTTTCGGCGGAGGAATCCTACTGTACTGTTGGCTTTTCTTGTAGTCTGGTCAATGTGTTGTTCCATGACATCTTTGCCTGGATCTCCACACCAAGGTTTCTTGTTGAGTCTTCCATGGGAAGTGTGTGACCTTTAAGGAAGTATATGGCGGATACTGGGTTCCTGACTCTTGTCATTCTTATGGCACTACACTTCTCTGGGTGGAATGTCATGCCCCATCTTTTCTCCCATTACGCTAGGTTGGCTAGGTCATCCTGTAGGATAGCACTGTTCTCTTTACTTCTGATACATCGATACAGGATGCAGTCATCAGCGAAGAGCCTGATCCGTGACTGGACGCAGTCTGGGAGGTCGTTTATAAAAACGAGAAAAAGGAGCGGGCCCAAGACTGTTCCCTGTGGTACTCCGCTGAGGACATGGAGACTCTCTGATGTAGATCCTTCCACTGTGACTTGCTGTGCCCTATCAATGAGGAAGGCTCGGATCCACGTCAGGGTATTTCCACGGATTCCATAGTGGTGGAGTTTTCGAAGAAGTCTTTCATGCGGGACTCTGTCGAATGCTTTGGAAAAGTCCAGAACAATCAAGTCATGCTGGAGCCTCTTGTCTAAGCCAGCCATGAGTTCATCTGCTAATGTGAGGAGTTGTGTTTCACAGCTTCTTCTTGCTCTGAATCCATGCTGACAGTCTGTAAGGATCTCATGGTTATCCAGATGACCGAGAATGTTGCTGGTGAGAATATGCTCCTGTAGCTTACGGCATATTGATGTAAGAGAGACGGGCCTGTAGTTACTGGGCAGGTATCGGTCTCCCTTCTTGAAGATGGCTGTGACGTTCGCACTTCTCCAGTCATTTGGGACAACACCTGTGTCTAGACTTTTCTGGAATATGATGGCGAGGTATGGTGCTGCTTCATGGGCAAGCTCTTTGAGGATGCGAGCTGGTAAGAGATCTGGTCGACAGGCTTTGGCAGGATTTAGCTTTGTCAGGAGTTTGTAGACACCTCTTTGATTGATGGTGATATTCTCCATGGAAGGGAAGGGTGTGCAATCTGGAGTAGGAATGGTATATTGGTCTTCCTTTGTCCACGTCGACTCATACTGGCTGGGTAGACTCATATCAAACAGCTGAGGCCTGGAACCTAGATTTGTCTTTACAAACATAAGCACGATCAGAATTCGAGCCCATTTGATGAGTGAAAAAACAAATTTATAAACATGATGCTTTACCTAGTCGGGCAAACATTACATGATTGTGTATTTTTACGCCCTCGCACGACTTAGTGGGGGACATATTGAAATATATTGAATTTAATTTGAATTGAATTCAACTTTGGTAATGCCCGACAAAGGTCAATGTCATTTAGAGGTCAAACTGAGGCTGACTTTTAATTTGGCGAGGACTTCGGCACTATCTGTGATACGGGCTTCATAATTGGCACGTGTGCTTAACTTTATAAGTTCTTCAGTTAAGTAAAACCTGGGCAGGCCAATGTCATTTAGAGGTCAAATTGACCAATTTCTAATTTGGCAAGAACTTCGAAACTACATATGATACAGACTTTATCATTGGCACGTATGCTTAACTCAAGAAGCTCTTCAGTATCATGCATGTTGTATTGGATTTCATTTACAGCCAACTAAATACACTTCAGTTACAAAACACCTCGGGGCATTTCTCACTTAAGGTGACACCGTTCTTGTATCCTATTTGTATTTCATGCAATTGCCTTTCACAGCTATTACAAAAAGGATCTACTTTATTTACCTCTAGTTTCAAGAGCACGTGGAACTGAAAGATTCAATGTGTTGTAAACGGCATAGACTATTATTATGCCATTTGACCCTTTCGCTCTCCATAACAATTAAAAGCGCATAACGCGGCGTCTGATCAGTACACAAACTGTTTGACACTCATATCGATATTTATTATGCCATACAACCTTAAATCTATTTTGAAACGTGCTTGCAGACAATAATACTGAAGCAGACGACAATAAAGCGCAGAGGGGGTAAATATCTCCCGAATAATTTGACAATGAAAGGGTTAAAGGAAAAAATGCATCCAAGTTATGTTCCTCCATTTTATGACCTCTGTGCCATAAGTTTTTTTTTCATTGTGTCAATTTGCCATCTGGGTTTTACTCTCTTTAAACATACTGGCAACCAGTTAGCCGCAGAAAAATATGTTTTGGTTATGGATGCCATACGCTGAAATAAACACGTAAATATGGGTTTAGGAAGTATATTCATGTTAAAAGTGTGAGTTCAATTGGGAAAAGATTTGCAATTGTAGGGATTGCAACAAAGGCAAGACAAGAGGAAAATGCAAAACTTATTTTTACCAACATATTAAGATTAACACTTTAAGTTAATGACGATATCTGCTCTTCTTTCACGAGTAACAGCCTATTGGAGAATGGGTTAATGGGCAAGTAGAACAAAAAGACTTCTCCAATTTTCGAAGACTTTTTACTGTACATGCCCTCTGTAGATGACGTCGTTGTTTTCTTTTCCAGATGAAGATGTCATTAAGCAGGGTTTTCACCTACCTTTCCATTGCCAGTATTGGCGGGAATCTCCTGATGCTGTACATACTAAACTATCACAAGACTTCCAAGCTGCTTCCAGGAGAAATACCAGCAGGTCTTCCAGCAGGTAATGACGTAGAACCCTTTCCCTCATAGAACCGCCTTTTAGCACATTATATTTATTCCTACACTGAAGAAATTAGTCCCAATTTATACGGTCATGAATATGTATCATAAGGAATATTTTCTTTATTATAGCAAGTGGAAGCTTAAAGCAGGCTGAAAGTAAAGCGGAATGTGCCTTAAGGCGCATTCTGCTTTCAACCTGCTTTAAGTAGTCACCTATTTTCAAAACTAGAAACACGCTATGGGGATAAGGGTTGAGATCACTAAAACGAAGGCCAATTGATTGTTTGAAAAACAGGTGGTAGCTTAAAGCAAGTTGAAAGTAAAACATAAAGCTCTTGAATAAGCTTTTTGATTTAGAAATCTACTTTAGCCTTGCTTTAAGCAGACATCTGCCTTAAACACAAAGTATTAGACAAACTTTAGTGGTCGTTATAGAGCAGTTTTACGGTACTGTTAACAAGATGTTATAGAAAGAAACTACATGTATAAACGTAAACGCAAAGCCATAAAAGCTAAAGATTGATATGTATTGTGCTCCCTCCCTTTAACGCTCCTCCGAACAATGACCTCCTCCTTACAACGACCCTTGCCGCTGTTCCTCAAACAAAAATCTATTATGTCTTAAGCTTGCAATGCTGCAATATCGTCTACTTAAAATTGCCGTCAGCTGTTTTTCAAAAAGTTACATATTATTGGACAATTTGACAGACAATAACGATGACGAGTGACAAACAGCTTGAATCTAGATCGGACACCGCAATACGCGGCGTTTGATCTGGATTTAAGCTGTTTGCACATGTAAGCCAAGTTTTTATTTTCCCTCCATATAACAACCCCCTCGAACGACATACGCAATATGTGTCCCTCATTGGGATTTGTTGATAGGCCTTAAAGCACGTTTACAAACAGTGTGGTCCTGATCAGACGCCGTGTAACGCGGCGTCTGATCAGGACCTAAACTGTTTGACACTCTTATCGATTTTCATTAAGTCAAACAACCTTAAATCGCACTTTGAAACATGTCTTGCAGACCACAATACTGAAGCAGACGACAATAAAGCGGTAAAGGGGAAAACATCTCCCGAATAATTTGATCGTGAAAGTGTTATGGCAATGTATGTGTCAATGGGAGGGTTAATTATTTAATATTTACATTCAACCTGTAAAGTCCTTATGTAATCCTATTAAAAAATATGCAGTCATCTGCCGATGAACCTACACTTCGAATCTGGATTTAACCAATTCGGATTTCCCCCGTGCTATCCGTGGACTTCTTCAAATAGACTACATCGGGCACTTAACACTAAGCTCCCATTGGTCGACGGTAATATGACACTAGCGGAGTGATACAGACCCATAGGTCGTTGCCATCGCGTTGCTATGTGTGTAAATGGGTTAAGAAAACAACCGCGACCTGTAATTTTAGAATGTGCTTTGACAATAGATATTCAAGTTGCACTGTTATTTGTTTGCCTTGTAAGTCATTTCCATTCACAGAGAGAAAGTTTACTGGAAAAAATCCTGAATTTTTAATACAGTTACAGTACATGTAGTTGGGACTACTTTCTCACCATATTTAGAAACTGGAATGGCTATTACATCGACATTACATCTATCAAACCTCTTTGACCGGTATATGATAAATTCTTATACAGAAAAACAAATCAGGCCAATAAACACATTAAATTGACAAGACAGAAAATATAAATATAAGGAATAAACAACATCTCTTTGCCGCTCATGACGGTATGACTACATTAGCTTCGGGGGGTAAATTTATCGAAAACGCCCTTCGGGCGTTTACGGAATTTACCCCCTGCGAAGCTAATGTAGTCATACCGTCATGAACGTCAAAAATATGTTGTTTATTCCTATAATGCCAGGTGTTGATGTTATAAAAGTCAAAATAAAACAATTCAGTAATGTTTAATGCGATATTCAATGTGGCAATTCTTAAATGTGAAAGTCCTATGAATACAAGTAACACAGATGTTGTTATTCATCACTTGGTTGTCAGAACCTTTACGCTGTTGATGTGGTGTAGACGGTCTACTTTTACCTTTAGCCCCTTCACTGCCTTACCCCGAGCACAACAGTTTTTTTTTGCAAACAGTTTGAATCCTGATCAGACGCCGCGTTACGCGGCGTCTGATCAGGATACAAACTGTTTGACACTCATTTCAATATTTCTTCAGTCAAAATGGCAAAAATTAAAATTTAAGAAATAAAAGCAGACGACAGTTGTTTCAAATTGATGACGCCACGGCAGTGAAGGGGTTAGGAACAAAACTAAACCGAAACGCAATGTAACAAAATGATGAAATGGCAGAGTTTAGAAATTGTAGACAATTTATCTTAATCTTAGTGGCAAACCGTGTTGAGCTTGATCAGACAACGAGTGTTTTGGTTTCTGATATGTCTTCCAAACTTTCTTAAATGTAACTTATTTTGTCACGTGCGCGAGTGAGGTAGGGTGGGATCTGAAGCATGACCGCGGCTCGAACTCGCTGCCTTCGGACTAACGTTCTGACGCTCTACTCGACAGAGCTATCAGAGCTTATCTGCTTACAAATGTTCCTATCAAAACTAAGGGTCGGGATGTGAGAAATGTTAACCCATTACTCCATAGATTGTTTCTAGTTTTTAAAATAGATGACCACTTAAGGCAGGTTGAAAATGCTTTACTTTCAGTCTGCTTTAAGCTGACATATGTTAAATATGATATATCTTTTTATTAAACATATCAATGACTGTATCAATGACAACTGTTACCTTCAGTGGAGGAATACATTAAAGGCGTAACAATCTTTATTTATGGGATTATTGGTTAAGCGAAAACTCGTTTGAATATTTAATTAAGCAAAATTACTCGCCTAAAGCAGACAGAAAATGCAGAAAGCTTCTGAATTAACGTTCTGCTTCTTTCTGCCTGCTTTAAGCAATCATCTGCGAGAAAACTTGAACTTTTTCTAATGATTCTTTAACAGAACATGCATGAGAAGTAAAGGCATGAACAGAAATTGCTTCATGTATGAGGAATATGTGAATGGGACAAAATGTGATTCAATAGGGGAAAATGATTAAACCTTTACTATACATAAATGTGCCTTTTTATGCCTTTAATTTATTCGCCTACTTGAGAAAATAGTTCCACTTTATGCAGCCATTAGTAATAACCATTAGAAATAGTTTCTATACCCTATCAGATTGAAGTTTAAATCAGGCTGTAATTAAAGCAGCATCATTCTGTTTTAATTTCAACCTGTTTTAAGGGGTAAACTGTTTTCAAAACAAGAAACAGGCTATGGAATAATGGGTTCATTTCTTTCTTACAATTTTATTTTCAGGTAATAATAGCCGGAAGAACTCGACGGAGCTCCAGAGGTTAGAGCCAACTATGGGTTGGACAGACTCTACGTCGACTACAGTTAAACCTATAACTTTAGGAATGGAGCGCCCTGGCAATTTTACATTTCTAATAAATCCTAACGATAAATGTTCCTGGAACAGTGAAAATAAGAAAGCTACTAAGTTTGTTGTGGTTGTGGTTAGCAAAATAGACAACTTTGCATTTCGATATGCCATTCGGAGAACGTGGGGATCTTTCGATAGAAAGCTTGGCGAGCTAGTGTTCCTTGTTGGTACAACAGAACACTCTAATGTACAGACCCAATTGCTCAAAGAGGCGACGTTATACAATGACGTCATACAGGTCAACGTCACGGACGCGTACCATCTACTTACATACAAATCTATGGCAATGTTAGAATGGCTTTATCTTTACTGTCGTAACGCCGGTTACTACTTGAAGGCAGATGACGATGCTTATATTTTCATGGACAATGTCGTGAACGCCACGTTATCCTTCAAAGTGAAAAGATTTTTTCTGTGCCATGTTTTCAAAAACGTTAAACCTATAAGGAACAAAAGGTCTAAATGGTTTGTTCCCTATGACCAGTTTGACGGTAAACGTTACCCACCGTACTGTTCAGGACCAGCTTACGTATTTTCTTCAAATGTTTTACCTGGTCTATACAAATCGTCATTGACTACAAAGTTTTTAGCCATGGAAGATATCTTTATTACCGGGCTATCAGCCAGGTGGTCGGGTATTACTTATATCCATAGTAGAAGGTTTGTATTTTCAAGGGCCCCCAAAAAGATTAAATGTATATCGATGAAGTTATTTTCACTTCATAAAGTTAAGGCCTGGGACATACTCAACTATCGCTCGTTTTATTTGCGAAACAAGCAAAAATGTGACTCGGCCTAGTTCAATGGAGAAGACGCTATTATTTCACTTTAGCCCTTTATTATTGTACAGTGCTCCCTCTCTACAACGACACCCAATGAGAGACACAGATTGTGTGCGTTGTTCAGAGGGAGTCGTTACAGGGAGGGAAATTGGCTTACATTTGCAAACCGCTTGAATCCAGATCAGACGCCGCGTTACGCGGCGTCTGATCTGGATTCAAGCTGTTTGTAAACCGTCATTATATTTATTCCATCAAAATGTAATTTTGAGAAAAAACAGCAGACGACAATTTGAAGCAGACGATATTGCAGCAGTAAAAGTGTTAAACATTTTGTCTTGTTTGGGGAACAGTCGTAAGGGTCGTTGTAAGGAGGGAGTCGTTGTTGGGAGGGCCGTTGTAGAGAGGGAGCGCTGTATTATTATTATATACAGTGGAGAAAACGTTATTTTTTCCCGTTTAAACGCAAACGAAACGCAAACGCATCGCAATTAAACGCAAATAATGACAATGTTTCGACAATTTTGACTATTCATGTTAATATGAGTGGCAAACAGTTTGGAGCCTGATCAGACGCCGGGTTACCCGGCGTCTGATCTGGCTCCAAACTGTTTGCAAAGGAAATAATAGTTTTCGAGTGAACGCGTTTATTGGGAAAGAATAACGTTTTCTCCACTGTATTACTCTATAGATACAATGTTCGCATTTTATCACCTTTAATACATTTCTCAAGTGAGGTATGGAACATAGTACCCTTTGATACAGTCCAGAATAATGTATCTTAGGAAATAGTTTCTGTATTCTAACAGGTGGTAGCTCAAAGTAGTCTGAAAATAAAGCAGACCGCTTCTTAAGGTGCAATCTGCTTTATCTTCAACCTGTTTTAAGTAATGAAGTCTCTTCAAAACTAGAAACATGCTATGGGGTAAAAGGTTAAACCAACTAGCACGCAATGCAATAAAATGTTGGCAAAGACATGTCTTTGACAATGACGATTACTGGAGTACTGAGTGGCAAACAGTGTGACGCCGACTAACTCGGTGTCTGATCTGGTGCCAATCGGTTTGCAGTTACATTGTAACGTAACTGTATTTGGAAAGGATTACGTTTTCTCTAAGGTAGAACATTATGTATGTATACGGCAGAAAAGGGTTAAAGCAATTTTGATAACCTGCAAAGTATCGCATAATTTGGTGGTGCCATATACATTTTAAGTAGTAGGAATGTGTTCAACCCAACATACTTACATGGACATATATAGTACTGAACCTTATTAAATTAACAATTTTTGCGATTCGCTTGCAATTCGATGGCAATTCGCTTGCAATTCGCTTGCAATTCGATGGCAATTCGCTTGCGATTCAAAGTACTAACTTTACCCTCGGGTAAGTTTTCTTGAATGGTGTATCTCACAAATGTTCGCAAATATGTCTTCGTTAATTTTTTCGATTCCATTTTTGTCACAACCGCTTCGGAAAATTCGCATAAAAATGTTCAAACGTAGGATTTGTTTTTTGAAGCGCCCGATTCGATGGCAATTCGATGGCAATTCGCTTGCGATTATCAATTTAATTTAATAAGGTTCAGTACTGCAATCGAAGTCTTTGAAAATGACTGTGATATAAAGGAACTTCTGGAAATACAAAATTACTGCGAGCTGGATTGTCTGAATCTAATCTAGATCTATATAGTATAACTGTTCAGTAGAGGGAGGACCGTCTGGTCACTTTATCCCATAGCTTGTTTTTAGTTTCACATACTACAGGTTTAAAATAAATCAAAATGCTCCTTCGGTGCGTAAATGCCTTCAGATTTTCATGTTTCCTAGGAAGAACTTACTTTCTTTCGTGTAGAAACGATTAGAGGTGAAATAAGGCGTATTTATGGAGTAATAGAATAAATATTGACTGAACCTTTTTCCACTGATCAGTAAACTTGGGTATATTCAAACTTATTAAAAATAACAAGACAACGAATTATTCATTCCCTAAATAGATTAATCGAATATCCAAATACAGTGGAGAATCTGTTATTCTTTCCCGTTTAAACGCAAACGTACGCAAACGCAAAGCACTAAAACGTAGAAAAGAACAACTTTTGGACAATTCTGATAATTCTTGTTTATCTTGGTGGCAAACAGTTTGGAGCCTGATCAGACGCCGGGTTACCCGGCGTCTGATCTGGCTCCAAACTGTTTGCACTGCAAATAATAGTTTTAGCGTCAACGCGTTTATTGGGAAAGAATAACAGATTCTCCACTGTAATAAGTATTGTGTCACAGTGGAGAATCTGTTATTCGTTCCCATAAACACGTTTGCACTAAAACAGTTGTTTCCAATTGAAAACAATTCGACAATTCGGAGCCAGATCAGACGCCGAGTACCCCGGCGTCCGATCAGGCTCCAAATTGTATCTCACCCAGATTAAAATAGATAGTGATTTATCAAACGGTTGTCCTTCAATCAATTTTATTGTAAAGCGTTTGCGTTTCGTTCGTGTTTGAGCGGGATAGAATAACTCATTCCCTGCTGTAATTCATCACTTGAATCATTCAATACATACCATTTAAACATGTATGCATATTTTCAATGCAAAGTGCACATCCTCATGTACCATTCATCTTTGGCTGAATATACAAATGCATGTATTAACCTTCATCATACTGAATTATCGTCTGCTTCAAATATATCGTCTGCGAAAAAAAATCAAAAGTTGTTTTATGCTTATTTAAACAGAATAATAGTTGAATATGAGTGACAAACAGCAATGAAGACTGGTCAGGTGGTGCTTGCAAGTGCCTTCTGATCTCAATCTATACTGTTTCCATAGTACAAGTGAAGTTTTCACAGGTAAACTCTTTGCCATGCTGCGTATACTCGTCGCTAGGGCTCACTTAGTTACAGTGGAGAATCTGTTATTCTTTCCCGTTTAAACGCAAACGTACGCAAACGCAAAGCGCTAAAACGTAGAAAAGAACAACTTTTGGGCAATTCTGATATTTCATGTTTATCTTGGTGGCAAACAGTTTGGAGCCTGATCAGACGCCGGGTTACCCGGCGTCTGATCTGGCTCCAAACTGTTTGTAAAAGAAAAAATAGTTTTAGTGTAAACGCGTTTATCGGGAAAGAATAACAGATTCTCCACTGTAATAGAACAATTGGCTTACAATGGAAACGAGCGTGTTGTATTGCATTGCGTTTTTAATCCGAGGGGCAAACAGTTTGCAGCCAGATCAGACGCCGGATTATCCGGCGTCTCATCTGGCTGCAAACTGTTAGCAATAGATAATTGTTTTATCATGAAGGCGTTTTATAGGAAAAAATAACAGTTTCTCCACTGCACAGGGCTCATAGAGTTGTTTAATTAAGTCCCGATAGATCGACCACACACAGAAGTTTACTTTCTGTTAAACTACCACCCATACATGTAGCGTATTTCTAGTTAAGAAGAAACGTGACCACCTACATGTAACATTTACAGCAGGTTTAAAGTAAAGCAGTTTACATTTTAAAGTCCATTCTACTTTACCTTTAACCTGCTTTAAGCTAAAATCTGCTAGGATAAAGAAATTATTTCTTATGGTATACATGTATGTTCATGATTGAATATTACCAATGAACTATTTTCTTCTGTCGAGGGATGAACTAAATGCGTCAAAGGGCGTACAGTGGAGAATCTGTTATTCTTTCCCGTTTAAACGCAAACGTACGCAAACGCAAAGCACTAAAACGTAGAAAATAACAACTTTTGGACAATTCTGATAATTCTTGTTTATCTTGGTGGCAAACAGTTTGGAGCCTGATCAGACGCCGGGTAACCCGGCGTCTGATCTGGCTCCATGCTGTTTGCACTGCAAATAATAGTTTTAGCGTAAACGCGTTTATTGGGAAAGAATAACAGATTCTCCACTGTAATTATGTAGTAATGGATTATGTCTCGCTATATCTACCACACAAATAGTTTATCTTCTGTTAAAGCAGTATTTCACATGTTTACCGTAATTTCTAAGTGAGTCAATGATAATTCATGCTTACTTTGGTAGCAAACTGTTTGGAGTTTAACCCTTTACCTCATAGCCTATTTCTAGTTTTGAAGACAGGTGACCACTTAAATCAGGTTGAAAGTAAAGCAGAATGTGCCTTAAGGTACATTCTGCTTTACTTTCAGCCTGCTTTAAGCTAAAATATGCTAGGCTAAATAAAGTAGTTGTTATAGTAATTGTTAATGAGGGTATAAACTGGAACTATTTTCTTCAGCGTAGGAATAAATTAAATACGCTAAAAGTCGCTTCTATGGGGGAAAGGGTTAATTAGATGCCGGGTTACCCGCAGCCTGGTCAGGCTCAAAACTGTTGGTAATGGAAAGTATTGTTTTAACACAAACTCATTTATTGGAGAGAATACCTTCTTTTACCATTGTACTGTAAACCTTTCTATATTACGATCAATAATTGTGTTGATTTTTAGGTGTTTAAGACAGGTGATTGCTTAAAGTAAGGTCACAGTAAAACAGAAGGCTCCTTCAGGAGCCCTCCGTTTTACTGGCACCTTGCTCTAAGCTGTCGCCTGTACTTTATAAAATCAATTGGCCTTCGTTGTAATCGTCGTAATAGAGAATACAGTGGAGAAAACGTTATTCTTTCCCAATAAACGCGTTTACGCCAAAACTGTTATTTCCAATGCAAACAGTTTGGAGCCAGATCAGACGCCGGGTAACCCGGCGTCTGATCAGGCTCCAAACTGTTTGCAACTCAGATTAAAACGAATATTCTGAATCATTAAAAAGTTGTCATTTTATACGTTTTAGTGCTTTGCGTTTGCGTTTCGTTTGCGTTTAAACGGGACAGAATAACGTTTTCTCCACTGTACTTGTACATACCTAAATAATTGGTGGGTTTCTTATTTACACATAACGTATGTTTTGCCTAAAGTGTGTCCGTGTATTTATGTGGGATAATGTACGGAACAAATTAAAGAAAAAAAACATTGAAATTGTTATTTGTAATTTTCGTCCGTTTGTCTGTCCCTCTAGTATATATAGATCTATTGTGACATATGTCAATATGTTAATAATACTACGAAATCAATTCTGAGTATTTAAATTATTCTTTCCTAATTGATTATTGTATTCATAAGTATGATAAAACATTTCTATATTTACCATAAAACAAACCGAAAAGACAAACACATTGAAATAAATATATAGAAAGAGCGCGGTTGTTGAAAATATTGCCGATTTATCAAACATTAAATGACAAACAGTTTCGAGTTAGTTCAGACGCGGGGTTACGACAACCCGGCGCCTGATCAAGCTGATTGTCACTCAAAATATAATGAAGCACTTAACCTTTATAAAATTGATATATTTTACACTTTATTATAAAGACACGACGTCATAACGTTGAGCAACTTTCAGATTCACGCTGGCTTTGGGCGGAAACCATCACCGATTGTATTATTTGAAGAAACTTGTAGCACAAACTATATATTTTTTTAAAGCAGGGACAATACCCTACCTGGTCACGCCAATTTGAATAATATCTGGAGACTTTAATTTGGCTTTTGATAGACGTTAACATTTTTTCGCCGAAAAAATTGCATGTAACATGTAACACGGTTGAAGATGCGCTTTTAGTAAAACCGTCAAATCTGCCAAACGAGACGTCTGACTCCCACAACATTTTCCGCCAAAGTATTGTCTGTATTAATTCTGTGACGCCAAGAACATTTACTGAATTTCAGTCGATATATCTGTATGAAATCAAAATTGCAAATTGGACAAAAAAGTGTAACACTGTCAAAATTTGGACGTAAAAAGCTGAAGTACTGTTTTCAATTCATTCTTATTTATTTAATTTTATGTAAATACTTTTTTTGTCTTATTTTAAAAAATATATTTGATTTAAATTTATTCCAAAAGTTGCAAAAGTTATTGAGGATTTTCTTTGTCTACATGCATTGTCCCAAACTCGCTGAAAATCAGAAAACCAACTTTTTGTCTTAGTTCCAGGTTTTTTCTTATAAATGAATTTATTAACCAAGTTTTTTTCAGTAAAAAGGAAAAAGTACTTTTTTTCTTAAGTTTTTAAAAATGTTTACTTCAATAGAATCGCTCATGTTTTGCGAAAAATATGGACTTTTTTCTTTGTCTACATGCGATGTCCCAGTCTAATAAGAATCTGACGTTAAGTTTATAACGTCAACATTTCAATCGATAAATAAGAAAGGTTGTCGTACAGGCAATGTGTGTAAAACTATCGCTTTTGTTATTCCCCTTCCCTATGCTTCAAATATGTTTGATACCTGGATCGACCTTTATGCTTTGATTCGTTTATTTCACAAAATTGTCGTCTGAAAAGCAGAATAGTAATAATCGAATTTCAATATCCAAACACGGATCCAGAGGGGGTTGGGATCAGGGTGTTTTTTGTACAGTAAAATTAACATTTTCAACGATAGCCTCACCCCCACCCCGAGAACGGTTGGGTCCCTCTGAATTTGTCACAAACCCTGTAAGTACGAAAACAACGAAAACTCATTGATTAAAGTTGATAACAAAAAGGTCATCAGAAATACCCCCTTAAAATAGTCTGGATCGGCGCATGTTATCAATTAGATTTCTCTCAGGAAGAGGGTAAAAACTGTTGATGACCTTTATTTTAAGTGATCGATTTTAGTACCTATCAGCTATTTTCAGAGGGGTCCAACCAATCTCAGAAGGAGGGGTCCAACATTTAGGGACGGTATATTTATAGTACACAAATCACTACGGACCGCCGGAACCCCCTCCTCCTCCCTCGGGATCCGCGCATGAATCGCAGAAAAAAACGACATTTATTTAAATAATGCAGCATTCAGTATGACCAAACCATCTTTCAAACCGAAGCTTTCGGCCAAAGACTATGCCTTTAGATCCATCATCCAAGTACAAATTAATCAAACAGCATGTTGCATTAGTACCAGGGTTGTGAGTTAGATCTCCTGCCGGACCAGGACCTTTGGGCGAGACTTTATAAACCGAGGTCCGATGTCTGAGTGCTTTACACTTGGCATCTAAAAGAACCAGAGAACTCTTTCGACAATAAGAGTAGGGCATCGCGCCCGTGGTCTCTGTATCCGCTCCTCTATCTCTCTCTCTCTCTTTCTCTCTCTCTCTCTTTCTTAAAAAAGGAATTTACTTGTGTATAATGTAAATCGTTTAATAGATATAATATTATGGTGATTGGAAATTATTTAATGAGAAAACATTTCACAGCATATCTGCACACATACTAAAGAATACTAGTTCAAGATGGTACCAAAATTAGAACAAACAAACAACCAATCTCCCTTGTGACCCTCAATGGCAACTTTTTAAGCGCAGTATTTGACAGATAAATTATCTGAAAAAATATCGAATATTTTCTATGTTCCCTTGATTTGGCCTGAGAAAATGTTTTCTTTAATGGATGTCAGACGCCTATACAAACAGGTATATACTATAAAGTTATTTAATTGCTCTTCTCTAATATAAGACAATACTAATTTAATTATTTCATAGTGTGAATACTCTTCTCTTGATTCCTTTTTATTTTTTATTTTTAATTTTTATCGTAAATACATGAATATATATATACAGCAGAACCTCTCTATTACGACCACTAACAAGGAGACTAATTGTCTGTATAAAAGACAGGTGACAGCTTAAAGCAATGTGAAAGTGAAACAGAAAGCTCCTGTAGGAGCTTTCTGTCTCACTTTCACATTGCTTTAAGCAGTCACCTGTTTTAAACGACTTATATTTGGACACAATTTAGTGGGCGTAATAGAGAGGTTCTACTGTATATACATGTATTAACGATGAAAATTAAAAGATTCAAAATAAAAAGGAATCAAGAGTATCGAAAATATGAAACTATATAAAAAATTATATATAAAAAATAATGTTAAGAAAGAAAAATATTTAAGCTCGGTCGGGAATCGAACCCGTACGGAGAAGGCAAAACAATGTGTGTGTGTGTCGTTACCTGTGATGTAACCACTGGACTACTCGAGAAATCTTACCAGACCTCTTTTTTATCCGATTAGTATTTCATAAAACCATAGATATCATGTTCATGGTAGCCGTCTGGAAATATAACTACTTGGGGATGTTATGAAATCTTTATGATTTGTATCTTTCTTTAAAAATAAAAGGAGACGATTCGAACAACTCGCTTTACTTTTCTTTATTCCAACAGAACCGGTCTAAATTCGAATACTTTGGTCTGTTTAAACGCTAGATACTGAACTCTAACAGTAAATACCCCATAACTCTACAAACCACCCGATAACAGAACCAACTACCGAACACTAAAGTTAAGTACCCTACGACGCTACAACTACCAGATAACGACTCTAACTACTAACTGCGCTATCTATCTCTCTGTCTATGTCTGTATGTTTGTCTTCATGTCTGTGTCTCTATATGTCTCTCTCACTTTTTGTGCCTCTGGTTCGATGTCCCTCTGTCTCTCTATGTGTTTCTCTGTCTCTCTCTGTCTGCCTGAATGTCTGTCAATGTCTGTCTCTCTCTGAGTGTCTCTCTATTTCTGTCTCTTTATTTCTGTGTCTCTATTTGTCTCTGTCTATGAATCTCTCTCTCGCCACCTCTTTCTCTGTCGCTCTGTGTGTGTCTTACTCTCTGTTTCTCTCTGTGTCTGTCTCTCTGTTTGTTTCTGTCTGTGTGTGTCTCTCTCTGTCTCTATGTTGTCTCTCTGTCTTTCTTTGACTATCACCTTGACTCTGTCTGTCTCTGTCTCTCTATGTGTTTCTCTTATCTTTGTCTCTCTGCCTCTGCCTCTCTGTATTTCTCTAGCACTGCCTGTCTGTCATTTTGTCTCTCTTTCTCTCTTTGTGTGTCTGCATGTATGTTTGTTTCTCTCTGTGTCTTTCTCTGTCTCTTTATCTTTGTTTCTCC